>CAJQUN010000149.1:0-502117 GCA_907163345.1 Haberlea rhodopensis
ATGAAGAAGACGTAGCAGAATTCGTCGCCCGATGCTTAGTATGTCAGCAAGTTAAAGCTGAGCATCAAAGACCCGGAGGACTTCTTCAACCTCTGAAAATTCCTGAATGGAAATGGGAGCACATCTCCATGGATTTCGTCGTAGGACTACCAAAGTCAAGACAGAGCCATGACGGAATATCTGGGTAATTGTTGATAGACTAACTAAATAAGAAAACATTTTCTACATGTCCGTATGAACTATAACTGGACGAAACTCTAAAATACGAAGAAGTTCCGATTCGGATCGTGGATTCAAAGGACCATGTATTGCGACGAAGGACAATTTCATATGTCAAAGTCCAATGGTCAAAACCATACGGAAAGAGAAGCTACATGGGAAAGTAGAAGAATTGATGCGGGAAAAAATACCCTACCTTTTCCATGATCAAGTTGACTCGAGTTTCGAGAACGAAACTTCCAATAAGGAGGGAGGGATAAAGACCCGAAAATTTGAGGTATTCATTAATTAAAATATTTGGCTCAAGTTAAAACTTTAATTATTATATTATTATTAAATGATATAGCATGACTTAAACTTTATATTTAGTTTCCTTGTAGAATTAAATACTCCTAGGATCTTTACCTACCAACTCAAGCTACTCATATTGTTATCATGATCTAAGACAATTAATTAGGATTTTCCATCCTATTTTAGCATCACCATAACCGAACAAAATCTATCATTGAACCAAGAATTATGGAAGGTTTTTAATCTCCAAGCAACTCAAAGGATTTGGATGAAAATCTCAATTTTAATTACACTTTGTTACCATGGAAATCATACCATAATTTCATCAAAATCTACACCTTGTTTGTCATCAAGAAATCGAAAATTTCATTTTTAAATCAAGAGTTTTGAAAAGATTTTTAGACCATAATTTTCAAGGATTTAACCTCCTTATTTTCGAAAATTATGCAGCTTATTTTCATCAAATCTCCACCCCCTTAGCAATAAATCTGCACATATTTTTATACCATTAATTCAAGAATTTGCATCCTTATTTTCGAAAATCTGCACCATTCTTTTACCAACAAAATCTGCATGTTTTTAACACAAAAATCTGCACAGATTTTGTGGCCTTAATTTCGAAAATGTTCATCTTTAATCTTCAGATTTTGTACCAAAATTATATAGTTGAGTTGAACCATTAAAGAGTGTATCTAGCACCAACCTTCCTCTCCATTATTTTGCTCCAATCTGTTTCGAAAACTCACTCTATTAAGTCATAAGTTTCTGCACAAACTAGCCACTATTCTTGTTCGAAATTATTCATCATAGAGCCGAAAGCTTTACCCCAAATCTACCCAAATTCGACCACTTCAAGGCTTAGGAAGGAGGATTTCGCGTCGTTTTCGCACCTTTAATCGTTCAAACGTCTAAATCGCGGTAAGTGGGTTTTTGCTAGTTATTCGTTTCGTTTCTAAAAATGATTGTATGTATGTTTAAATCTCAATCGATATGAATTTATTTTGAAATTATGCAAGTAGTAATTTTTAAGCACTTTAAACTTTGAATCTGATTGGAAGTGGATTCCTTTATGACCCTGATGCGGTGGGATATAACCGTTTACATGACCTTATACGGTGGTTAAACCGTTGTTTCTGGAATGTCCAGACCCTTTATTCGTGGGTAAGCCGATGCATGACCTCTTCTCTAGGAGGGATAATTCTAGAGACTGATATCAGTACCAAGAGGAAACTAGAAATTTAATGTGCTTAAGTATATGAAAATATGAACGATTGATATGTTATGATCATGGCTCGATGGAGCAATTATGTTAAGATGCATTCATATCAATATTGTTTGATTAAGATATATGTTTTTGGAAATTATGAAAAATATATTACTGTCATATCGATGGCCCCCGCTTGCTGAGTGTTTTCCAAAAACACTCACCCCTTACTCTACATCCCAGATAAAGACGAGGAAGAAGTTGAAGCCGAAGAAGATCACCAATTTTGGGGTTGGTGATATATTCGCTGCGTATTTCTAAGAATTAGATTCCAAGACTTTATTTAAGTACGATTTTACTATTTAAGTTGTTAGTTTTAATTTCGCGTTTTAATTCAGTTGTAAAGACGATGTTTTCACTTTTATGAAAATAGACTGGTTTTCGTTTGTTACGATATTACGAGCCTTATTGGTTTTTCTAGTGTATGGGAAAATCAATGCCGGCGTTATGGACCCCGGTCTCGGGGCGTGACAGACCACTTTCGAAGTAAATATTCTATGATTAAAGAATATGGATTGTGAGATGTTTATGTGAATAATGAGATTTTCGTACATCAGGTTTCTTCTTTTATACAATGGTGTTTGATGGTTTCACCGGCAGTCAACTTATTAACTTTGAACAATGTTAAAAAAAAAAAACTTCTTTAAACCTTCTATCTGTATAAAAAAAAGTTGAGGATGTGGCAAAGCCTCGTTTATAATCTAAAAGTAATTATTGCAAATTCTTTTATATTGTACAAAAAAGATCAGATCTAAAGGACGATATCGAACTAATAAAATTGCTTGTTTTTTAAGAAGTTGAACACATTCAAAGTTATGTTTACTCATATACAAACATCTTGTAGGATTAACTTAGTAGGGACTAGGGATGTGTATCCTTAGCAACCAAAATAACAATGACTTCGAATGTCGAAACAAGAGTTTGACTATTTGTCTTTGAAACAATATTGCTCCACTATGGTGCTTACGGTTCAGTGTCAATTCGTTTCCCAATATACAACGACTATGATTTATGATAAGAGCACGCCAAATCAAGAATCCACAAACCATAAAGGTTTAAAGACACTCAAAGTTGAACAAGATATAAAGATGAACAATATGCACAGATTTGTTCTTTAAATCTGCCATTTTAACCCGAAAAACAAGTGTTTAATTCAAACAAGAATTGTTCTATTCATACTAGACCAAGTTGTGCCATCAAGATACCATTTGGAAGCACAAATTCATGAAAAATGCATAAATACGGAAGGACACACCCATATGCACAAAACTGCTCATGGCGCGATCGATTGCGAACAAGGTGCAATCGTTCGCGCCCTTTTTAACAAAATTCCTAACAGGCGCGATCGACGAGCCCAATAGAACTTTTTGTGCATGTTTTTTTCCATATGCGTGATCGATCTTGCTAACACATGGCGGTCGATCGCGGCCTCTAGAAACTTCAACGTACGGATTCTTCTCGTTTGGTTTCCGGGGCTTAATTGTAATTCAATAAACATTTTTTTTTCCCAGCACATCTGACGCATGGAATTTGATCTAGTTTGTTATTTAATATCAATCGATATGATTTCAAGTAGTGGCAGAGCAAAAGTAATATATTGTGTATATATATTAGAGTGCAATAATTGTCTCTGCTCAGAGAGCTATCGAAGCGTGATGCTTGAGCTGCTATACGGTTTAAATATTAGAGCTGCACCATTACTTTGGTTAAAGCGGCAAGCACTTGATCTTACAATTGGTCCCCATGAGTTGTAAGTTAGTGCAATTATTGAGATGAAGATTGTTGGAGTGCAATAATTGTTTCTGCTAGCGTGACACTTGAGCTGCTTTATGATTTAAAGATTAAAGTTGTACCGTTACCACCAACTATAATATTTCGTAAAGCAGCAAGTGTCCTACATATATAACACAGTAATATATATAAATATGAAAAAATTAAAGAAAAATTGGGACCAAATTTAATGGGAAAGTTTATTAAATTTTAATATCACATCGCGCGTATTACTTGTGAAGTCGTTAGGAACTCGTAGTAGTACCCCACAGAACACTCCACTGCTTGTATGTATTGCACAAAAACGTGATTGGGAACCCTACCTTTCTTTCTCCACAGAGCTCTGCTACAATTTTTCTTTACAGCTTCATCTTTTGGTTGTTTTCTGAATTATGTAAAGTGGTCCTTCTCTTCATATCACAGTAGCGTGTCACAACCTCAGAAACAAATACTTCTTTTTCTCCAAGGAATATATCTCTAAATTTACCAGATATTAATGTTAATGAAAGACCTACGTTGTTTTACCAAGCTGTAACTTCATGTATTCTGATAATATAAATATATACCATTGCCTTGTATTCATTTTCCTTCCCAAGATCCATTGCTCCTTTGGATCATCACATACACGCTAGACATATTTGATCAATGATAATCCTTGTCATGCTTTTCCACAGCTTTCTTGAACTTCTTGTTTATATATTTCAAGGATTCTTCGATGAATATTATATGATTTGAAGTTCAAGAACGTTGTGGAAGATATGGCAATATTCAGGGTTTTGATAGATTCTGATTTTCTTGCGTCGGATCTAGTACCTTTTGGCCAAGATCGCAGTTGAAACGCATCGATTTTGATAGAATTAAGTCTTTTTTGTAAGAAAAAAAATTGAATTCGCATAGCTATTTACAGAAGAGGTCCTTGTTGAGAATGATCTACTCTACTCATGGTAAGTTGAAGTTACCATAATATGCCAGAAGCATAATCTATTCGTTTTTGGATCTCTTGATTTGATTCATTGGGCATTGTTTTTATATTTTAACTCATAAGATTATTATGATTATCTGCTGAACTCAAAAAAATTGATGGGAACGATAACTTGATGTGAATTGTGAAAATATAAATATAATCAAACTCATTATTAGAAAATAAAATTATATAGTGAATCTAATCGGAGGTGATTAGACTCTATGTCATTTTTAGCATTTTTAAAATAATTTTTCAAAATTTTGAACTTGCACAACAAAAGTTTTTTTTTAAATGAAAAAAATAAAAGTAAATGTGGAAAAAAAAAAAAGGTTATGGGGTGGTACCTCATATGATAAATCTATGATAGAGGGTATGCGTTGGATCAATTTGGACCATAGATTTATCTAATGAGACACTATCTCACGTGGTAGAATACAAGAATTCAATAAAAAAAATTTATTTTAGCCACACGTGGAATTAGGATCTAGGAAATTATCGGAGTCGAATAAAATAACAAAAACCTTTCAACGGTTGCGATCACGTTATAGAAGGCTTGGGCTAAATGGACGGTAATAGATTAGGTTAGTTACCATCCCCTATTTAATGGACCTCTACATGCCCAATAGGCCGCCACTCAGCAAAATCTGTTAGGGTTTGGAGACTCGAAGCCCAACATCTTCTCGCTCTCCCTCCTTTAATCTCTTCAAAAAATTCCCAAGCCATTGGAGAAAACCTAAACCCTGGATTTTCCGTCGCCGTGGTTTTCTTTCTGTTGTTGAGGTGAGTATTTCTGAATGGTGGTATTTCGCGTTTAATTCGATTTTATTGTTTTCAGTTTCCATGACAGTAGTGATTTTGATTTTTTTTTTTTTTTTTGTAATTTTGTTGGTTTTTTTGTGGACATATCGGTTTACTGTGTGATATGTTGGAGCGATTTGTTCTTTTAGGTTTTATCGTCTACAGGTATTTTTTCATTGTATTCTCATGTTGCTTTGGAATATTATTAGCCTTTTTAATGGTGTATAATAATTACCATCTATGAAGATATGTCATCCAATTTAATTTATTATCAAAAGTTAAATTAATTTAGCTTCAACTAGAATGTGAGGATGTGAGAATATATATATAGAACCATGAGTTCATAAATAAAAAAATTATTATATTATTTAGTTATTTTAGTGATAAATATTATCGTTAATATTTTGAGTACTGTTTTATTTAATAGTAATAATATTTGACTTTTATTTGACATTTATAAATTTTAGTATTATAGTTAATAAATCATCTTTCTTGTAACTAATCTTATAATTTATTGTTTAAACACGCTATGGCTTTTTTGTTTATTTAAATAATATCAATATCTCAAAATTTAGTTAAATGTATTGTTTATGATGCACGAGCACTCCTAAAAATCACTTGGTGCAGTGTCAGACACTCCTAGGACACCGACACTCCTTGGCAACGTGTGACATGTCCTTAATTTTTAAAAAAATAAAATTGGACACCCGTGTCGGACACGGTCGATGGGCGTATCCAACAGAGAAAGACATTGTTGGGGGTTAATTGTACAATTAAAAAGTTTTTGGCTAAAATGAAATTTGGACGTGTTAGTTAAACTTTATGTTAATTGAAGTATTATACGTTTGGTGTTAGTATGTGTGACTATGATGATTTCAGTATATGTAGTTTTCAACTTAAGAAGGGAAATCATGCTCATAATCTCTGTTTTTTGCTTGGATAGCTGGAAGACCATATGGATATCCCTATTAAACAAACTGATTCACTCGATTCAGATGTGAAGTCTGATAAACGCAGGAGAAAGAAATCCATGGTCTGGGATCACTTCACAATTTCTACTATAAATGCTGACTGTGTCAGGGCCTTCTGTAACCAGTGCAAGAAGTCATTTGCTTATATATCAGGCTCAAAGACAGCAGGCACAAGCCACCTGAAACGACATATTGCTTTGGGAATCTGCCCTGTTGGCCGGAATAGTCAGGACAATGATCAATTGGGTCCTTCCACACCATCTCCCAGAAGTATCATTTCTGTTAGTGGTACCAATCGACCAAGAAAGCGTTACCGATCTGACAGTAAAGTGGCCAATATTTATTTCAATGAGGACTTTTGCAGTCGTGAGTTTGTAAAAATGATCATTCGGCATGAATACCCACTTCACATGTGCCATCATTCTGGATTTGTTGATTTTGTTCGGACTCTTCACCCTGAGTTTAATATGATGAGTGTTAGTGATGTAGAAGAGCAAATTTTGCATACTTACTTGAGAGAGAAGCAGAAGATTCTGGATCTTCTTAATGGGATTTCAGGACAAATCAGTCTTACAATGGACTTCTGGACTTCTAATCAAAACCTTGTTTACATACTTCTTATCGGGCACTTTATAGATCAGGATTGGAAGTTGCAGAGGCGGATCTTGAATTTTGTCAAGATACCCTTTCCTGATTCTGATACTGCATTTAATAATGCAGTTGCTTGTTGTATGGCTGATTGGAATTCTGAAGGAAAGCTATCGACTATCACTCTGGATCATTCCAATGCCAATAAAAATGCCAGGGGAAATCTTAGACGCCTACTATCAATCAAGAACTCCCTTATTCTAAACGGTCAGCTAATAATTAACAGCTGCTATACTCGTATATTGACTAGTCTTGCGAAAGACACAATTGGTTGCGTAAAGGAGACCATCAGCAAGATACGTGACAGTGTGAAATTCGTAAAAACTTCAGAAACTCATGAAGAAAGATTTAACAGATTGAGACAACTGCTTCAAGTGTCCAGTAACAAGACCTTGGCATCCGATGACCTTACAAAATGGAACACCACCTATGATATGTTAATGGCAGCCTCTGACCTAGAGCAAGTATTTTCTTGCTTAGATACCATCGATCCAGATTATAAGTTGACTCCATCAACGGAAGAATGGCACCAAGTGAAAGCTCTCTGCAAATACTTGGAAGTTTTATATGAAGCGGCCAGTATTCTAACTTCACCTGTCTATCCAACAAGCAATATATTCTTCCATAAAGTGTGTGGAATCCAGCTTAAACTGATGGAAGATTATGCGAGTCAGGATTTATTTCTATGCCACTTATCTAAGCTGTTGCTGGAAAAATTTTCCAGATATTGGGAGGATTGCTACCTGGTTTTGGCAATCGCTGTTGTAATGGATCCACGGTTCAAGATGCAACTTGTGAAGTTCAATTTCTCCAGGATATATGGTGTGGATGCTGAAACTTGGATCAAGATTGTTGATGAGGGGTTGCACGAACTGTATCTCGAGTACGTGGTGCAGTGCCTTCCTGCACCGACTTTTTTAGAAGAGGGAAACGACACTCTGCTAAAAACAGAGACACCTCAAGAAGATAATCTCGTCTCAAATGGAGATGATTTTCCAGATTTTGACATATACATCTCTGATATTATTGGCGGTCAACAGCATTTGAAGTCTGAATTAGATCAATATCTGGAGGAATCTGTTATTCCTCGTGTACAAGGATTCGATGTTCTGGGCTGGTGGAAAGGAAACAGAACAAATTACCCAACTCTTGCAAAAATGGCTTCTGATGTTTTGTCTATTCCCTTTTCAAGTGTTCCTCCAGATTCAGTGTTTGATACAGGAGATAGAAAGATTGATGGTCATCAGAGTTCATTACAACCGACCACACTTCAGGCACTTGTCTGTGCAAAGGATTGGCTTCAATACGAGTGTTCTGGAAGTCCGTATAGAATTCCAGATAAAAACATTCCTACGGAAATTGTTAAGCCTGAATTTTAAATTTAACCACACATTCTATTTTGGTAGATAGATGGTAGATGTCTGTATTTTGATAGACACTGAAGGTTAACATTCTTTGTTCGTTAAATTATCTTTATTTAATTTAAAACCATCATCTAGTTTTAGTATATTATTAGCGTCCTGAAAGGTAGAGACAAGCAAGGACATTTCACTTCCCCCTAAATTAATTTTTTGGGGAGAAGATGACATTTAAATTTTGAATTTTTGTTTGTTTTTTTTTTAAAAAAAATTTGGGCCGTCCTGGGGTGTTCAAACCAAGGATTTTAAACCTTGTACCTTATCTACTTTTGGGATAGAAGAAGTCATTGGGCCATCTAGTTGCATATCGCGAGACTCGAACACGAAACTTCCCCAAAGAGAGAGTGAGCTTTAATAAAGCTGGCAAAACCAGAAGCTCTTATTAGTGTCTTTTAAAACAAATTTATTTATTCCCTCTCAATAATGATATCAAGAACTATATCATCAACGCATGCATTCGTTGCAACAATCTTGATTTTATATTGGTAATTGATATTATTTATTCTTCGAGAATGCCACATTATGTACAAGTCATAGCATAGTTGAGATGCTATAAAATGTTAGATGAGCCTGAATATGTTATTGGCGGCTTTTCAAATTTACAACACATGCTAAAAACAGTTGGAATCATTAACATGATTTAACTTTTTTATAAGACACAACTCAGGATGGCCTGGATGGGAAATGTTAATTGTTGTTGTTGGCATCATCACACAATTATAGCACTGAAATTATCCTAAGTTACACTTCCCTATATATGAAGCTAAAGGTATTGTAAAAATGATTGTGAACTGCATTTGTGTAGGCAAAATATTCAGATCTCGTTCGTGAGAAGATTCCTATGATGCACGGATACGACACAACCACGGGGACACCGATTTTCAAAAATACAACAACAATTTTTTATTTTTAAGATAGATTCTAAAAATCTATATGTTCTAATATACGAAATTCAATGAAAAATTTTAATGGATCAACTATTTGATAATAAAATTGAAATGATGTCAAGTTGTAGACACCTCCCTGCACTAATTTAAAACAGACAAAAAAAAGTTAATGTTTTTATAAAAAAAAAAGTGATGTGTTTTAAAAAAAAAAATGTAGAAAATTTATTGTCTCATGTCCTGCCGTGTCCATGCCGTGGTGCCCGAAACGTGTTGGATTTTTTTTTATATAAAAAAGATACGACGCCACGTGGCATGTTCAACACAATGTTGAAATCTGTGTCCGTGGAGTGTCCGACACTGCATGTGGTGATTTTTTAGAGTGTCCAGTAAGATTCATTCTTCTCGATAAAAATGTCAGCTTGGTGCCATTAGTTTCATAACTGTTAGCTAGTGTGTATCATCTTACCAGAATAGAGTATGGTGTTGGCTTTAATGTAGCTAGACAAAACCCTAGATCACTTTGAAAGAGTAAAGTCGACGAAATGATAAAAAAACTATCTTACCTTAATGTAATGCACCTACTACCGGCAAAATAAAGGCTAAGCGGGAGAATCGAAGCTGGGGGTTTCCAATGAGCCTGAATCAAGAGGCGCTTTCCTTTTTCTGCTTGGGTGAGTTAGCAGAGAAAGCCGGAAAGGAAGAGTAAGAGGAACCCCTTAGTTAGCTGGTGATCAAGTATTGACAAAAGATCTTATTAGCTTAGGAGCTTGCGTGGCTCAGTGAAGGAAGAGCCCTTGCATTCACTCCGTCATAGCGGGGCTCGCCTAAGTCCGGCTTTTTGATATTATGACATGAACTCGATCAACAAATCCCAAAATTTCAATCAAACTACAACCTATATAAGTCATGCAAAATTTTACATGTGCGATGCTAATAATTGGAAATTTTAAGCGCAAATAATATTTTTCAAATATTACAAATTTAAAAATATGAAAAAAAATTATCTAAAGATAGACGACTATACTTGCACGTCTGACCTAGCTATCTGTGCTTCTCTTTCGAACCATGTAATATCTTTCATGATTGTTATCGAATGAAGGACATAACTTCTTTACACCAAAGTATACGTGGTCTAACATCTTTGGAGAGAATCACCCACGATGTCCGCCTTATATTGTTCAAAATGTCACCCCATTAGACAAATTTTATGACCTAAAGAGTATGATAAAAGTAGAAAAAAAAAAAAATCAACAAACAGGTATACTTACAGCCACCAGATCATGCGATCAGGAAGTGAGTGAAATTTCGGTATACCACTTAGCTATAACCTCTAAAATCAGGATTTGATCCATTCATTCGAACCATGGTCGACCAGAAAAAGGGATTTTTGAATGTATGTCCTCTGATTATTTGACAAACTTCAAGAACATGCACAGCAATCTTCACATACCAATGGTTCCAGAATAAAAAGTCATTTAACAAATTAAAGGTGGCTGAGATAAGTAAAATACTTTGATTAGTAAAAAAGTCATTACCAGCATTTTTCTTCCACACTGTGAACTCTGTCCAGAGACTCTTCAAATGCAAGCAATGCCGCCTTGTAATGGTCTAAGGAGATCATTCCCTCTTCCACAACTTGCAATGCACTTCTGTATAATTGAGTGAACTGTTGCACCTGCTCGGTAATATCTGAACCACCAGACGTTTGGTCGGATGAAATATACAAGCGTTTGTAATCCTTCTTCCATCGAGATAAAATGTACTTTGATGGGATTTCTTCTACCCCATTGAAGTTAAGTACACACAAGCATGCCTACACAAGTACCCGTAGAAGTTGAAGCAGCTGCAGATACAACGAACCTCAGCCAATGCTAGATTGTATAGAAACTTCATAATCCCTTACTTCTCTTCTATTTCCTTCACATAAAACTCGTTCCTTGACTAAAAATATCGTTATTGGCCCATCACGTGTAGCTGTGTGGTACCGAAGCAGGAGTACATCTCCTCCACCTCCAATTGAAATCTTCTAAATATGTCTCTGGTGTATACTTTGGATAGCTGTAATTCAAAGGAACATCTAGTTTTCAGTTCCGGACTTGGGTTTCTTGACTCCATGTCCGCTAGAACTTCTTCCTTGTGCTTTTCTGCAAGGCTAACTCATACTTGTCGAGAAATTCTTTCAGCGGAGTTTGCTTATGCACATACTTATCAAAAGGGCAGTCAGGGGTCTCGCTGGGCCGTGCAGCAGCCATTCCCATGAAAAATTGTGTCCTTGAGATAAACAGTAGCCCATTGAGCACGATCTTCATTACAAAGACCATAGCCATTCATTGTCCATGATTCTGAATTGTTGGATCATAAATCTCCATGCTGCTTCAAAATCAAATGGTTTTAGAGTCTCATAAACTCCTTTAAGCAAAGATTTTTTTTATAGCATCATAGTTGCGCAGCCCTCCCAATTTCTCCGGGACTTTTTGCATGATGAGGGACAGAGAGAATCGATGGAGGGACTTTGGAAACACATCAGCGACGACACTCTGCAAAATCTTGCATCGATCAGTGATTATGGTTTCTGGAGAATTTACCGATGTACCAGAAATCCATGCCTTGAATAGCCAAGTGTACGACTCCTTATTCTCCCAGCAAGCAGTCCACAACCGAGTAATATGGACTGGCCATGATTATTTATGCCAACAAATGCCACGAGGGGAACTTCGTACTTGTTTGACAAGCATGTATTATCAAAATATATCACATCGCCAAAATAACTACTTGCAGCACGGGACTTAGCATCAACCCAGATCACGTTCCTCAGCCGCCCATCATCATTTAGATCCATCAAATAGAAAAAGTTTGAATTTGTCAACTGCATTCGGCAGAGGTAATTATACATTGCTTGTGCATCACCTTTTCTTAAGTTTAATTGATTGGGACAATAGGATGATGTCTTGGCCACGTTTGGACTGAAATTTGACGTCCCATCACCTCCTGCATCAATCACAACAGCCCGGTACAACTTGACAGGCTTGACTTCTAAATCATTGTTTGACAATAGATTTTTCTTCAATTCACTACCCATCTTCTTACTACACTTATAGTATTTTGCTCCTAATAAATGATTGTGCTCAAGAGTAACTTCAAGTAGCCGCCACCTTTTAGAATCCACTAACCTCATCCTCATCATAGCTGGACAACCCGTTCTTGTTTCCTTCCGTAGACGGTTCACATCTTTAGCTCTTTTAAATCCCTGGCTACTGCAACAAAGCACTGCACCATATTTCTCTCTGCTATTTCTTTTGAACCATGAGTTTTTCACTCTGACACTAAAGCCAGCCTCCCTGGCATAACAATTATAATAGTTGTAAGCATCGTCGTAAGACTCAAATTCCATACCAATGACTGGAGTAACAAATTCATTGGCTCCATCAGAAGGATTGCCTTCGAGGATGCTGTTTTTATCACCAAATGCTATTCTCTCACCACTTATTTCCGGTGCATTGTCAGACCCTACACCATCTGACACTTTCTCGGCGTTAAGGGAAGTTTCTTCCATACCAAATTGAGATGATCTCTCTGAGAAGAATGGCCGAGTTAGAATATCGACCAATGGCTACGAACTGATTGAATAAAAACCCATCTAATAATGATCTGCACATCAATGAGATTCAAACATTTCATGGTATTTCTTTTTACAGTTTGCAGCACAAATCATTCTCCGCAGTCAAAACGCGCAGAAATATGGAAACTTGGAACCTTGGTTGGGGCAAGAATAGTTTTCGTAACTAAGTCCATACATATATTTTAAAGAAATACAAAAGGAAAAAGGAGGTGAATGGTGAAAAATTCATTCCCAAGAATTACAAGTCATAATTGAATAAGGACTATTGCTCCAGTCCACCATCCAGTTCAATCTATGCCTTAATACAAGAAACAATGCCACTTTCATTCAGTTGAACTTAGAACACTTGAAACTAAATCAGATACAGAAATTTACGATACTGTGCTTTCTTGTTTCTTCAATCTCACAAACACAAAAAACGGAAGCACAAAGCAATATACAAAACATCGTAAGCTTGCAGGCTCTTAGCACAATCTAAAACTAAAAGAGACTATCAAAATCTGCACGAACAAGGAAGAGTAAATCCTTCACCGATAAGCCATGACAGGGAATTTGATCAAATTTCCTCACCTCACTATTAAATTTCTAGATCCGCCAATGATCCTACATCTTCTTAGACTGAAATAACAGCTTGTTTTAAACTACACTGAAAGAAGTAGGAATCTGTGCAAATGATTTTGTTAATTATTTTTTCATGCAAGGAGAAAAAAATCAAATTGCTGAGAAAAAAATCCAATTGATATAATTTGTAACAGTTAAAAATCAACAAGTTCAGTCTTCAATTCAAATTCTCAGCTCCTTCATTTAAACATGAAAGATATAAAAGTATTCCCCTCCGTCGACAATTCTTGGAATTCCGTCGCAGAAGATATGCTCTCGTAATTTATACTGTTTCAGCTCCCTAGAACATCCCGAAAACCTAATAAATTAACAATCAACGCCCAGAATCGTCTGAAAAGCATCTACTGAAACATCAAATCTTAACTTCATCCCTTATTTCACCGCACCATAGGGAAGTTTTCATTCAGAGGAAAGAAAGCGAAGTGGCTTACCAATGAATAATGTCATAGGTACTAGCGATGACCCGGTAACCGGAGATAACAAAGATTCCGACCAACTTAGTAGATTTCTTTGTGGCAATTATCCGGTACCCAACTCAAATCAAATAGCCCATGATATTGACTAGTAAAGGAGCTACAACATCGGATAGACAAGCAGCGTAAACCGATAAAAACCAACAAACGAACAAGCTCTTATATCCAAAACTCTTGCTAAAAGCCAAACTACTTGATGGCACACGAAATCGTAAGGCTCGAGGGTCAAAACCAAATGTTTCTTCAACAACGAAGCATTACAAAATAACCACCACAATATAATTATATAGATGTTGGTTGGTAGATCTATTCATCTAGTATCAGTAGCTTTAGATTTACTTCAGATGTCCTAAACTGCTATTTATACTGGAATATATAATCACACTTATATTTTGTAAATTATATTAATTATATCATTTTTATTTTGCAGAATACCAAATGTTTTAGCTATTTTTTTAATAATGATTAGCTGTCATTCTTGCACGAATCGTATGTGTGCGCTTATATATAATTAATATAAATTATAATATTTTGTATAAAATATAACTATATTAAATTACTTTTTTCCATCAAATATATTGTCTTTGAATATCATTAAAATTAATCATTTTGAAGTTTAGGGTGAAGATTGATAATTGAATATTTTTAGAAATTGATGTCTTGACAGCCCAAGTCACAAGCACATATTTGGAACATACAAGTTAAACATTGGCAAAATCTGAGAATGTCAGAATCAACTTTGGCATGAACACGAGCTAGATGGCAAATCAAACAAGAAATCTGAAGCCAGTTTAGGTGGCTGATCGAGCAAAAGGATGCAGTCATACGTTCAAACTTTCTTAGTGCTAAACTCACATTTTCTACTTGACATATCTTCCAAAAAACATGAACAGTGAATCTCATACACCAAAAGTAACACTTGCAGAAAAATTATCTTGCTTTCGTCCTCTGCTGCTTCCGATTTTGACTGGATGCAACCATTTTCTTTGCTGATGATGCACCCTTCCTCTGTTTTCTGTTCATCTCTTCGTTCACTTTATCTTCATAGTCATCACCACTTTCACTACAACTACTAACCTCATCATTACTTTCTTCGCGTTTGTCCTCAACTCTAATTCGCTTCCTTTGATTTTCTCCGTCATTTTCAACGTCTTTGTTGGTTTTTCTCCGCATCGTAGGGTTTTTAGCCCCTCTTGTTTTCTTAGATCTATCAAAGGTGTCACTGTCATTTTCAGAACTATCCAAGCCCTCAATTTTTGGGGTCAATTTTTTATTTGAGGGTTTCTTGGCTTTACTGGTTTTCTTGAAAGATTTATCATTACCATCTTTATCGTTTACTGAGTCATCAACACTTGAGCTCGACGTTTTCTTCGGGTGTTTATTACCTCTGCTAGTTTTCTTCGAATACTTATCATTAGCATCATCAGAGTTTTCAGCACTTGGACCCAACTTTTCCGAGAGTTCCTTGGCTGTGCCAATCTTTTCAACATCATCATCAAGGTTTCCATGATTAGTGCCTTTACATGGTTTAACCGCTTCTCTCAATGCCTGACCGCCACACAATTTTTGCAGCTCAGGCACATACGCAGTCGTCTGAAACAAAAATAAAAAAGGAAGAAAATGAAATCTTAATAAAAATGTCCGGAAACAAAATCGCAATGTCCTGAAGAATGCGTACCCTGCCACCAGCAGTGATGAATTCAATTTTCTTCCCTGTAAAAAAAAAAACCTGAGGTTAGCAAGCTTTTGCACAAAAAGAATCGGTAATATAGAAGTACAACTCAAGAATTTCATATTTTAATTTTAAAAAAAAATTTGTAGAATGTTATCCAACAGTAAGATAAATTATGCCTATGTGGTTAAACCAATCACAGAGGAAAATGAAACACATTCAGTCAAAGATGTCAAGAGGAGTGCTGGAAGATCCTCATCTAAGAAACAAGACTGAAATTCTTCAGAGTGGTAAATCAGCCAAGTTCTAAATGCAGATGATACCAGAAAAGAATAAGATCACGCAAAAAACCGCATTGATTAGAAAGAGCCAAACCATCAACAAGAGCCTTGCCAGGCTTCTTTTCCCGGGAATGGAAAATCCAATTACAAGGGAACTGACTAGTGTCTGCCCCAACCTCAACAGAGTTTTTAATCACCTGTAAAGGAAACCTTTGGTGTCAAATTGACAATATGTGACGAAAACATCTTACCATTAACATTTCCAGGCTTTTTTCCCCAGCGGAAATGAAACAACCACGCAACAGGGAAACGGAGGCTGTCAGCATCAAATCCAACAGCAGATTTTGTAACCTGGAGTGGCATCTCCAGGAACAGCCATACTTGATGCATGATTGAAGAATTTTTACAGATAAAAGAATAGACCAGATTTAAATATAATTGCTAACCTCATTGATGCACTCGAGCAATGTTGAGCAGTTTTCTTTGGACATGGTGGAGGCACTTTGTTGCGGATGGATTCTTGCCTATTAATTTACAAATACAAAATAAAATTGGATAAAATTATCGTGATTCGGTCTATTTTATTAACTGAAGAAACATCTGGTTAAAAATCAATTTCGAAAAACAAGTTGGTAACTGCATAAGCAAAATAAAATGTAATCGATGGTTTAGCAATCCTCAAATTTGATTTTTAATCTAGAAGCTGAAGAGGAGTACCAAAGTGGACTTGGAAGATTATTGGATGAGTCCTAAGCATATTCCAAAACTTATTTGAAACGAACAATCTAGAGTTAAAATTTGGCAGAGGAATCCAGTTGGAATTGAATATATAAACTTAAAGATTCTTAAGCAGCAATGTAAGCCACCATTTCTGGCAAGTAAAACAGATGGAAGAGCATACTAACTTGATATAGGACTTCATCAGCCATCCAATTGCCAATACCTGAGACAAAACTCTGCAGAAAGCAGCCTCAAGCCTCAGTACAAACGGCTGACGAAATGGCATTTTTTGTAGATATGAATATTAAATTAAATATTCTCTATACACAACTACAGATTCAAAAGCACAGCCAACTTTTAAGGTGTTCAGCTAAAGCTAAGAATCGCTACAATAAGAAAATCACATTTATATAGCTGAAAACCTTACCTATCCATCGATCAGTGAAAGAGTAGTGGATCTCTCGCACACAATTTAAGAAGTACGGTTTTTGTACATTTTCTACTGTCTATGCCAAACATGTATGTCATTTTGTCAAACCAAACTAAACTTCACTATCAAACATCTGCACAGAAAAAATGTTCAGGGTCTCGTAGAAAATCCGCCATTGAAACAGATTCTAGTGTGGAGGTGCACTACTCCCAAGTTACAATTAAACGTGATCGGGTAGTATGCCCAATGATAGCCAATATCTATGCAGTCTCCTGGTTTGATTTCCAGGTAGCAATATGTCAACTGGGTAGTCTGATCCCTATAATTTCTCCCAACTGACTGCAAAAATGTTGAGATGTTCAAACGGTGAAGTGGATTTGATAACAAAGGCAGGTTTATTGGCCTCCACGAAAATGGGTTTTGTGTAAGATAAAACAAAGCGCCTTAAACAAACAATCTCTACACATTTTATGGGACACAGATTGTTTTGAAATGCTTGGAACGCTAGACAAGAAAGACTTTATTAAGTCCATTGCCCCAGAAAAAATACAGAACCCTCTTACAATGTTACCTCTCAGGTTCATTTTACAAAGATTTGATAAAAAAGTTCCTCCACAATTCACTCACATATTCAGAGTTTCCAAAGAGTAAGGACATGAGAAATATGGTTATACCTGGTCAAGTAAAAGAGCCTTTATTCCAATCTTCTTCTTGCTCAGGGAGTTCCGGAACTCATCTATTGTCATGGGCTCCAGTAACGCATCAGGACCAAGCTCAGAGATTGGGGGAACAGAAACAGGCTGTAAGAATTTCCATTACAATAGCTTCTTGGGAAACCCAGTTCCATGAATGATAACATTATAATGCTGCAAGCAGCTATACATTACATCGTCAAGCAGGCGAACTTTGGCAAACCTCCTTTTGTCAGTGAAAGAGAACTCCAAACCATCATCTAGCTGAACCACAAAGGAATCACATACTTTAGAAGCATAGGAACAAGTACATCATGCATTATCCAGTTTTCTACCACTATCCAATAAGCAGGAACACCAAACCCTAACATTCTGCATGTCAATAAGGAAAAGACCACACCCTCGAAACCACAACGCATAGGTGCATATACACACACGCGCGCATATACCTACACACAAATACATGTAGATACATGCACACACCTACTTTTCTTCTATTCTTTAAGTTTATACGAGCGGCAGTGACAGCTCCAGTACATCAAGGATAGGAAACCTCACCTCAACAAAGAACTTGGAATATTTAGAAGGCCACTCATCCGTATCCTTCACCGCTGACCTGTCGGAAGCAGGTATGTTGTTGTCTTCAATAGCATACAGAACTTGACATATGGTAAAAGACACCGTAAGATGTTAAAAGTCATTTGACCTGAATTTCATATTCTTAGATAACATACCCTCAGTCATTAGGTCAGAAAGTGACCTGTGATTTAACTAAACATTTACACTCATTATCAAGGATGATACTCTAAGTTTGTGTAACATAGACATTGTAATTGTCAAGTTTCATTTCGTCTCATTCTGTAGATTAAAATTTAAGTACGAGTTCAAAGCAATGATATGAGAAAAATACTCCCCTTGAAAATATAAAGAACAACAACAGTATAAGAAACCGCTCCATAAATATACTAGAAAAGCTAATCATTAGATCATATATGTGAGTAATAAAACTCTAGCAGCTTGTCCGATGAATTAGTAACTGCCGTATTATCACCAAGATCTATTCACATGAGTAAGTTTCCACCCACCGCTTGTATTTGGTAACAGCAACGCCCTTTATATACACAGCTCCAGCCATTCCTATAAAATGCAATTCAAGAGAAATTTCAAGAGCCAGCCAAGCTCATATTTCCGATTTAAGATTTGAAAGGACACAGAAAAAATACCAATACAAGCACATCTTGCTGCATAAGAGAGACAAAATAAATTAAGATCATGGAAAAAATTGCCAAGCATTTCAATAAGTTATTGGTTTCTGATTTTTTAACTTAATTACTACTTTTAAGGAACACCGATTCCAAAAAAGAGGATAATCAGAAATATAGCAGTTGGACTGATCAGAGAGAGAAATTAAATAAAATAAAGTTATTGCAGATTTTTTTCCCTCTTATCTTACTTAAGCGCTAGTTCTTTTTTCTATTAGAATCCCATTTCATAAGACATAGACCTTCTGTATTTCATGTAGAACAAAAAGTAAATCAAGTCCCAATGGATGTAAATATACATTGCGTCTCCACATAAATGCAGCAACAAGAGACAACTCTTAAATATACCAAAACCCAGAACCACCACTAAAAAGTGAGAGAAAATAATGAATACACGGAGGCATTTCAAGAATTCAAAATCTATCCTTGTACCTTCAGTTAGAATCCCAAGTTAGTGTTTCTTTTAGAGATGAATCTTTCTTTGATTCATCAACGAGTGATATTACAACTCTTCATTGCTACAGTTATCCAAATGATTTTCATAAAGATCAGACACTTCGAATCTTTTTGCCAAACGACAAAGCCTGAAGACCTATATGCCGAACTGTCACAACGTACTTAACCAAACCAGAATTTGAGATTTTCTGATAAGCAGAATTTACTGAATTCAATAAGAATTTCTTTCCAACAAAACTGCCAACAACTTCTCAGAAGCAATCGTTATATCATACTCCGCAGCTGACAGAAAACCTTATGATTAAATCAAAATAAAGATTCCAAACTTCTAGTTGAACGCAGGGTTAAGAATATGCATGCATGTAATAAGCACGTCTAATAAATGCGTATGCATGCATGTAATAAGCACGTCTAATAAATGCGTATGCATGCATGTAATGCATATAAAAAAAGTAGAATCACTTCTATTTGAACGTGGGCAGTAAGAACCAAACCAACCAAAGCACTTAAGAATCTAGAGTAAAACTACTATTGTTCACAAATAATGCATAGCAAGAGTTCCTTTACTCTTGTATTCTCACAGCACGTCTCGGAACCATGTTATATGTATTGGCATCAGGGGCAGCTCAATCACACAATTCTTCTTCTCTCTCAATCCCCGTTCCTTGGAATGAATTATGTTCCAAATATGATAATTTATATTTAGTTTTTTATCTGGTATTGATAGATTAATTTCCTATATTGATTGCAATTTGAAAAGAAAAAAAAAGCCTTGATCTTGAAATTTTTCTTAAGCATAAATGCATTTTGATATTTATGGTTTATACTTATTTTCGGAGTCAACAATCTTAAAAGAAGTTGCAAATGTAGAATTAAAGACACAATTGAAATGCTAAATTTAATAAAAGAAATTGGTTATTTCCCAATTGTTTTATAGTATATAGAATATTACTTATTATTATACTAGTTACATCCATGGTTCGCCGTCGCGGGAACGGTGCCCGGAAGGCCTCCGTTCCAGTTCCAATAACATTTCACGGAACGGATTTTTTAAAAAATTATCAAAAAAATTAAAAAAATTTAATATTTTAAGAAAAAAATATTTATTGGATGCACCCAAAAATGGCCGTTCCCCCGTTCCAGAGCAAGCAAAACGTTCCGTTCCACCGTTCTCTAGCTAAAAAAACGTTCTGATACCGGTTTTAGGGTGAAAAACGCCTTTACAAGACATGCACCTAGATGCAGATGTAAACTATGGTTACATCTGCATCTGAAAAAGAAGTTTTTCAAAACTAAATATTATAAATAATTTTACAAACAACTATGACTCAGGATCAATTAAATGGATTAGCAGTTTAGCTATAGAAAAAGACTTATTTGCTAAACTTGAACACAAAAGTTTTAAGTAAGAAATAAGTTTTTATATTTACTTTATTTTTTATTTTTTAAAGGCCTAAGTTTAGGCACTCCAGAAAAGTTCGAGCAGCCCGTTATCCGCTTCCGAGTAATCGGTAGGGACCTGAACTGTAAACTGTTCATTCAAGCGATTACCGAAAAATTTCATTCGAAGTCAAGTACAGTTTCTACATATTCATAATCGAACAAAAAAAGTTGCATCAACATGACTCATCGAAGTATCTCGCGACCCCTACTCTAATCAAAAGACTAAAGGCCCCTACTGAAGATAGGTGGCCAAACTACGAGGCCCCAAACCAGGCTACAGAGATGCAAGTAATAGCAGTACCGAATTGGAACGAGGGGAAAGGAGGGGAATCGAGCTGGAGCCACATGTTTTTGCCCTTTCGATGAGCAGCGACAATCCTTTTACCGACGATCGATGCCTCGAAGTCCGACGGAGACACGCCGTCAATGACTTTAGGATCATCGGCCACAGTCGACTTCTTGATCCTTTTCCCCAAGCAGTTCTCTTCAATAGCCCGACGCGCTGCCTCAACCTCCGGAAGTTCCGGCATTGTAGGAGAGTAGGAAGCCCACGTTACTCTACTGTAAAGTTTGAGATGAAGAATGGAAAGTTGCGACGAAAGGTTGTCTGTTCTTGGTTACAAATAGGGGTGAGCATTCGGTCGGTTCGGTTATCGACCGAACCGAATTTCTGAAAATCGGTTCGAACCGATTTTTAAAACTGTAACCTAACCGACCGATTTATTTTTCGAAACCGAACCGACCAAACCGATAAAAAATCAGTTATTTCGGTCGGTAACCGAATTAACCGATATTTTTTTAAAAAAAATAAAATAAATTTTAAAAATTAGATAATGTGATTTTAAAAATTAAAATAATTAGATTATTTGATTTTAAAAAGTAAAATTTAAATAAAGAATTATATTAATTGATTTTTAAAAAAAAAAACAATTTATTTTTAAAAAAAATATTAAAAAACTAAAAATTTCGGTTTATTCGGTTAACCGATATTTTTAAAATGAAAACCGAAACCGAACCTAATTAACCGATTTTTTAAAAAATCAAAACCAAATTTCCGAAATAACCGAACCGATTTTCCAAAATATTTCGGTTTTTTCGGTTTGTTCGGTTTAACCGAACTTTTGCTCACCCCTAATTACAAACACTTAACAACATACAAATATTTTGATACATATAAATAAATATTTATGAATATTGATTTTTATAAAACCTGATCCATTAATATATTTTTCGCTGGGGTGTAGTTTGGATATGTTTTTTAACATAAAATTAATTTATATACTAGAGAAAATCCAACTTGGCCAATACATCAAACTTAAGAAATAACATCAAATAAAAAACGCCACAACCACTGAAAATAAAATATAAAGCCAAAGCTTCATCAAAAAACAAACGCCTTCGCCGATTGAAAGCGAGACAGCCGGGTGAAAATAAAAGTTGAATCACGGTAAGAGCACAAGAATATGTCAGGACGGTACCGGTTCCCTCAAACCATGCATCCCAGAGTACAAGTAAACATGGGGACTGTCTTTCAATACAAATGAATGTACAAATAGGGAAAGCAGGTGAACATAAACTGAATAAGAGACGACAAACGCACAAAACCTCGCTTCCCAAACCCATACGAAAAGCCAAATCACTGGATGGCACACAAAACCGACAGACATCCTAGTCGAAACAGACATAGCTCTAACAACGAAACATCCAAGAAAATCCACCACCAAAAATACAAAAGAGGAGCGCAGAGAAATCAAATTAGAGATAACAGTAGACCCGATCAAGGGTCATCATCGACCCTGAACCGGCCCGGAATCGGACCGTGATCAACGGGCCGGTTAACCGGGTCAACGGTTCGAAGGGTCGGACCCGTAACCGGCCCGTCTATAAAAGGGTCGGTTGAGGGTCATAATTTTGCTAACCCGTGAACCGGTGGTTAACTGGGGGTTCAAGGGTTATTTTAATTTTTTTACATTTTTTAATTTAAAATATATGTTATGGTGTAGATTTGAACACATGACCTCCAAATTGAATAATTAGCTTCAACCACTAAGCCATAAGAGCCTTGTTGATCTAAATATATTGTTATAATTTATATATATTAAACAAACAAATATATCTTACACATTTAATTATCAGAGCTTGAATTTATTTCACCTTATTTTATATTTAATCCATGGGTGAAAACATATTCAAACACATTTTATACTTTATTTCAAATTTTAATAATATTTTTAATTTTGTTTAAAAAGTAATGGTCAAACCGTAACCGCAACCATTGGTTAACCGCAACCGTAATCGGTACCATAACCGGCGGTTCATGAATCGTAACCGGAACCGTCAAGGATGTTAAGGTTAAGGGTCGATGTTTTTTGAACCATCTAACCGACGGTTCTAAACTGTGGTCGGGTCTAGATAACAGATAACAATTATTGCCAAACCCCAAACTATCAAGAAACACAACAGCTAAATAAACATATAATATACTAATATAAACCAGAACTAAAATGAGGGAACTCGCACGACTGATTAGACACACGCAAATTAATGTTCTTGTTACCCCAAATCCCGAGCATTATTAAATCTATAATTTTTACTTTTTTTAATTCAAATATATATAAAATAAAATACCACTTATAAATATTCTTCTTATTAAATCCATTATTTTTACTTTTATTTTACAACCAATTGTTGCAATAATGCAATATGATTAGACGAAAATTCACGGCACCGTTTCATGTATGGTCTCCGACGTCAAAAATAAAGTGGCTAATTGTCTCAATAATGCAGTTGCATTATTAAGATAAAATTTCTTTCGTTAATAAGATATCGGATGTCGACAACAAACATTTCGTTTTATTTTCTTCAAGCTAAACATGATAATATTGGAGGTCTCCGAGTCAAAACCTTATAAATGTAAATTCTACCAATTACACATTTGTTCTTTCGATTTACTTTAGTTGTAGAGGTGACAAAACGTACCAGGCCCACAAAAAAGGGCTGCATTTTACTGTAGCGAATCATGTCGGCATGGCCTATAGTTTTTGGGGCTAGGCCGGCACGCCACGTGTCCCATGCACATGTGGCCATGTGGCCAGCCACGGTCTGGCACGATACGTTTTAATTTTTTTTTTTACATTTTTAATATATTATATTTAGAATAAATAGTTTATGTCTATAAAATAATTTTAAATTTGGAAATAGCAAAGTAATAAATACATTGACATATGTATTCAAATTTACTGAAAAAAGGAAATTATAGTCACTTTAAAACCATGAACTTATAAAATAACAAGAAAAAAATATTGACCACATTTTCAAATAAAAAAAAATATAGGCCAACTGGCCGAGCAGTGCCGGCACGGCCACGGGCCAATATGGGCAACCAGGCCTGCCTGCCCATTTTGCTACATCTATCTAGTTGTATGAGCTGAGCCGAGCTAGCTGGATTCGATTTCAGTAAATTGAACTCAATATTAAATGCTAAACTACAATTGTGCATGAGCTCATGAATTGGCTAGCTAATTGTTCTGAAATTATTTTTAAAATATCTTTTTAATATTTCAATTGTATAAACATAAATATTTTATTATTATAAATAATGTAATGCAAATATATCACTATTAATTTTATTTAATCCTCATTAGATACGTTTAAGAACTCGATAAGCTCTTGAACATGTTCATAAATTTTTTTGAGGGTTCAAATTGAACTGGTGCTAATTTTTTTTGGATAATAACAATATTATTAAAAGAGTGCAAAGGGTACTCAAACCCAAAGAAGTGAGAATAGTTCTATAGAAGATGTCTAAAGTCAAAAAGGGAACCAAAATGAGGATCATTACACTTATCTTAAGCATAAGAAATGTTCCAAAATCCAATCATTTAGGTTGTGTTTGGATTGATGGATTTGATTTGGAGGAAATGATTTGATTTGTAGCGGAATTTGAATATTAGATTTGAAATGACACTCATCTTAAGTGTATTTCAAATCCATCATAATTACCATTACATCTACATAAATTAAGAAAGTTGTGAATTTGAAATCCACACAGCATTAATTCATCCAAACAATCAACTGGATTTGAAATACATGTCTTCAAATCCTTCAATCCAAATGGACCCTTTCTCAGGGAATAAGTGAATTTGTCTTTGAATTTGTGAGCTAGCTTATAATTAAGAGTGTGTTTTTTATTTCTAAATTCGGATGTAGCTTTTTGTGTTAAGTTTTGAGCTCGGGCTTATATCACTCATTTACCATAATTTTCAGTTAATCACAATGAGTGATTTTTCTAATATTTTTTAGAGTTGTTAAATATAAATAAAATCATCCTCAACTCTACGCTGATTGCGAGCTAATTTAGTACGCCTATATTTGTAGGTGTTTCATTAAGCGTGTTTTGTTTGATTCACATAATATGTTTTTTAATTATTATAAGGGGAGGGAGACTCGAACTCTCACAAAATAATGTAATTTAATTATTTTAAACCGTACAACAACACAATCACTACGCTTTGTTAGCTATACCAGCAAGAACAATTATTGCATTACAACAAGACACGTAGTTGACTCTATACTAGGTGGCTATCTATTAGACATGTGGCTAAACTACAATAACAAAATCAAAAAAGAGACAATAAGACGTGTAAAAATGTTTAAAGAGATCGAATGAAAAAAAAAAATTTAATTGACTAGATAAAACCTTAACTATGCCCCAAGCTTGGAACTATCTTTCCTGCATTGTAGGAAACGATACAAGTTGTCACCTTGCTATAATTTATTAAGAGCTATATATCTTTGTTCTATATGCCCGACTTTACTAATTGCAACAACTTCTACGAGGCAAACCAATTATAAGATTTCTCTATATTTCTATACTATTAACATTATTTTATGTATTTTTGTTTTGTATTTAATCAATGTACACACTTAGCATGGTTCGAGTGAAACCAATGCATATAAATTGGTTTATAATAGTAATTTTATAACAAAAGAGTGCATTATTAGCTTCTTCGCGATACATTTTTTGGTTTTTTCTAAAATTATCATCTTTTGATGAATTTTATTTTGTTTAACATCAAACATATATTATATTAAAACCACCCACGAGTACAGTAATTGCAAATCCCAACTTTAGGCAAGTACTAAAAGACACTCATACATAGACTTCGAGTAAATAAATGGCCCAATGATTATGAGTTTTCACAGCATAAGTGCACAAGCTTGACCAGGAAAAATCAATGACCATCCAAACGAATCTGAGTCCCCTCAAACCAATTCGATGAGCGTGAAATCGTAAAAGGGAACTACCTTCCAAGATAGGTGAATGTACAATAATAGATAAGCGATAGATAAAAACTGATAAAAGTCCAACAAACGTGCAGACTCTCGTACACAAATCCCTACCTGTAAACCGTCGACAATATAGCGTCACTGAATGGCGCACAAAATCAAGACTGCTAGTAATCAAAATCAAGCTATGCCCAATCGATTACACACCATTCACAAAACAAAAAAGACATACCAGAAAAGTACCTAAAATGTAAATATTCAAAAACTGGCATCCAATACAACTACAGTGAGAAAAGAAAGAATATGACTACTCAGTTTGGAACAATGGAATTATTCCAGTTTTGTATATATTCGATCGAACTCAATCACAATAAACATTGTTCCTCTATATAGCCTAAGTCTACTGATAACAAGATTGAAACTGACTCTGTGAAAGTTGTTATAACTAATAACAAGAATAACAGAGAACAAATCTTATTCCTAGATATTTTTGTTAATATACATATGGGCTTATTTGGTGAAAGGCTTGAGAGCGGGCCTTTGTCATGTTACTTCTTGACTTGCCCCCTCGAGCTGAGTAGAGGTTGAGAGACCACATGAAGCTTGTCTCGAAAATTATTGAAGACAATGGCTGACAAAGGTTTTGTAAGGACATCAGTTGTTTGTTCATAAGAAGGAACATATTGAAAACATAATGACTTATCCAACACTTTTTTCGTAGATTGAAAGAAGTGGTGGTTACCTTTTCGATCAAACTCTGGTTTCGATTCAGGCTAAACAACTCCCTATGAGCTCACTTTCTCCATATGAAGTATTGTTCTTCCCAGCACCCTGCTTTTGTGAATTCTCATAGCAACACTTTACTTATTTGGCGGCGTTTGCTCATATTTCGCTCTCTGGCTGAGGAGGGTATGTGCTGAAGTGTTGGCGCCTGGAATATCTCTTTCTGGGATGACGCTTGGATGCCCGACCTCCCTCTATCCAGGACTCTTACTGTTCGCGGTGACAGGGTCACCAAGGTTTCTTCTTTCCTCAGCGATGGTACATGGTATTTTGATCTTCTTTGTGCGGTTGTCCCATCGTCCCTTGCAATAGAAATATCTCAACTGCCAGTAATATCTGATCATCCAGACAAGCCTCTTTGGCTTCATAGTTCGGACGGTATCTTTACTCTGAAGTATGCTTGGGAGTTGATTCGTATGCGAGATGTCAAGAATGATCTCTTGACACCTTGTTGGGGCAGATGCCTGACTCCCACTATGTCCTTTTTCATTTGGCGTTTTTGGAACATTTGGTTCTCGGTGGATGACGTTTTGCAACACAAAGGTTTTTTCATCGCCTTGAAATGCCCGGGATGCGATTCAGTGGAATCATTTTGCCACATCTTTCTTGAGTGCCCCATTGCCCGCCAAATCTGGCAATTTTTTGGGAGCTTGTTCCAGGTCCAGTTCTCTGACACGACTAATTTTCCTTTGTTCGTCAGTTAGTAGAAGTTGTGCGGTGGTCTTCAAAAGGCCATATTAGATAATCCATGCCTTTCATTATCATCTGGTTTCTCTGGTTGGCAAGGAACTATTGTAAACACCGCCAAATCCTAGTCTCCTTCGCTCATATCAGGTTCAAAATTTTCTCGTATCTCGAGCTCCTCTATTCTGCGGTTGTCCTCAAGCCTTTTCATTGGAATGGAACTTTTCTATCGCCCGTCATCTGGGATTCTCTATCCCTAATCATCATGTTCAAAAACTTACTAGCTTTAGATGGTTGAAACCTCCATTGCGTCAGATTGTGGCCTTCTTTAGTGAGTTCATAGGATTGGGCTCTAATGCACGTGCAAAACTATGGGCAGTATGTCATTGTATCTTGTTATGTTCAGACCTGAACCATTTTCTTCTTTGGATCGAAACAGACTCTTAGATTGTCCTCCAACTTATTCATTCTCGTAGTGCTCGGTGGGATTTAGATCTTATTCTTTTCAGGATTTTCTTGTTGATTCGGGGTCGTTCTGTTCATTTTACCTATATATTTCGAGAGGGACAACTCAGTTGCCGATGCTTTAGCCACCTTAGCCTATAGTGACAGGCAGTTTTGTTCGAGTCTGGGGCTCACCTACCATACCATATTCTCCGGTTGGCTCGGTCCGATGGATCCGGCCTTCCTTATCTTCGTTCTCGTTAAAAAATAAACAAAACAAAACAAAAAGAAAAAAGAAAAGAAAAAAAAAACATTTCTTTTTTGTTAAGCTTGTTCTAGTCATTTGTTCATCATTTGTTTCTCCATCCTCTTCTTCTCTCGTCTTTTATTTTATATGCTCCTTTTTACTTTAATTCTTGTATTTTCTGTCTTCCATTCTCGTTTTCTGTCATTTGCTTTTTTCATATTCTTTTTCCTATGCTTTCCACCATTTTTGTTCTCACACTTGACTTTCACTGCACATGGGTCATGAGTGGTTCAGACATCCATACCCTATCGAGCCATCCATTGATCATCTCTAGGCTACTTCGGGCTCTGTTGCTGCTTTGCGAGTGTGAGTGGCTCAGACACTCATACTCATAATACTACTACCTCTAGGCCCCTTCGGGCACTGTTGCTGCTTCGTGAGTATGGGTGGGCTCAGACACTTATACTTACTTACCAGACTCATAATCGGCTATACTGTTGCCGCTTCTATCTGGATTCACTATTTACTCCCTGCTACAGCTTCGTGAGAGGGAGTGGATCCAGACACTCACACTCACCCGATTACTACGCTGAGAGTTACTTTGGATAAGGAGGTTCTCACTCATAGTTGGACTTTTCTACATCGTAATCTTTGTTCTATTAGGAGAGATCTTGACTTAGTCTCCTATCTTTTATTGTACATGCTTTTGCTGGAATAAATAGGTAGGATTTGCCAAAACCCCACCATTTCAATGGTGGTTTTGTTTAAAAAAAGAAAAAAACTAGAGGTTAGGCACACACATCTCAGTTACAAAATATATATGTGAATTTTATACATATTTTTTTACATTTTCATGAACTTTAGAATTTTTTAGTTTTATTTATCTTTTTTCATAATTTATAACTTAAATAACTTATAAGTAACTCTAGTTTTTGTTATTCTATTAACTCAGAACATAATAATCAAACCAAGGCCATTCCAAAAAAAAAAAAATTCGATACATTTTAAAGTAGAATTTTGCATTTCAGATACTGTATTTACAGATTGACATTTCATTTTCAGTTGAATTGGAGTCATATTTCAAAGTATAGCACTCCTAAACTAGTTTCTATGAACTAATTTTCAAAATTAATATTAGTAACTTTTTGTTGGGGTTATAATAATTTCGAATACCAAATTCATCAAATATAATGTACGTAATCATAAAATTCGAAAAGCTAAACTGTCACATCAGCTTCTTGTAGTCGATGTGTTTCGACGATTTTTGTAATCCTAATATATTGGATAAATTTAAAAATGTTACGAAATATTGTTATCTCTTAATTAATACATATATCATGTGATATAAAAATATATTTTTTTAAACAACAAATAAATATTTAATTGAAACTGGGAAGCCAGTGTTTACAAATACCGGCACTCGGTAAAGACAAGGAGAACAAGGCTGGAAGGAAGCATGGCCCATCACCAGATACACGTGGCACCAAATCAGCGGTCAATTCTCAACCCCCGCCAATATTTATTTCTACCAAACACATTCTAGTCATTCAGTAACTAGATTATTTTCTCCTACGCTATCTTTTAGAGATTAACAATTTTTAGATGATATTTTTATTAAATAATTTGATATATCCCTAATATTCTCATCAAATTATTTGATATATTTAAGGACGATAGAATAACATCAAACCAACGCACTAACTATTGACCACGGAAATATTTAAATGAAATATTAAAATTAATTTACATTATTTAGAAAATATAAACATTACTCTATTAAAACATGTGAAATCATTCGCTTACAATCGATTTGATTTCGAGAGCAAAGTTGAGCAAGGCATGGTGCTACCTTGTTCCGCGTAAGGTTTTTTCTTTTTGTAGAGATTACTGCAAAACATGTTACCTACCAGATTAAACTTAACAAGGAGAAAGTTAATTAATATTAATTGTGAGCTGCTGTGTGCTTTTTTGCAATAAGAAGGATGAAGATTTATCACACTTATTATTGAACTGCAAGTTCTCAAAAGCTATTTGGGACAATTGCAACCATTGGCTATCCATTTTCGTTACAGGATCAAACAATGTGGAGGATCATCTTGTCAATCATCGTAATTCCATGCCTTCGTCACATCTTTCCCATGTTTGGTTAGCTATTTGGCAATATATTGCTTGGTATATTTAGAATTCTAGGAACAATTTAATTTTTCGTCATTGTACTATTGATGTAGAAAGAGTCATTGAGAATATTAAAGTTAGGTCGTGAATTTTTTTCTGTTTGTAATAAATTTGTGTTTGTAATAAATTTGAGTATCCATTGTAATAAATTTTTGTTTTACCAAAAAAGAACAATCGATGCCTAACTAAATTCTTACTGTCAACACTAATCCTAGCCGTCCACCCTTCACTCTACGCTCTCTCCTCCCTTCAAATAGGGCCGTCACAATTCACATGTATCTTGCAAACCGTAGAGAGAGAGAAAAGAAAGTGCGTGTTTGTGTGTGTGAGAGACAGAGCTTGTGTGCGAGCGAAGGAGAGGCCAGGATTCATTCACTCGAAATCATCTGACGAAGAACTCAACATCAAAACCCCCTTATCCTATCTTCTTCAATAACCTTCCCAGGATTTCCCAAAACCATTTCCTTCCATCACCAAAACTTACCTATAAACTAATGCCATCTCCGCACAATCGAACATGAAATCTATTCCTCCTCCTGTTGTCATAACGTCAAATTTAGAGTTGTTTCTAGCTCTATTCCATACCATTTAACCTTCATTTTCAAATCAAAACACTTCAGCTTTGGTAAATTTTTTATCCGAGTTGCAACTAATGGCCCCGAGGTCAACTAAAGGCAAGGGGAACAAAGGTAAGGCAGAGAAGAAGAAGAAGAAAGAGGAGAAAGGTTAGAAGTAATTCTAATTAGATTCCATTTGTAATATTATTTCTCGTTCTCTCTTTTGTTTTGAATTCTGGATTGGTTTTCTGCTAACTAATTTTGTTTTTCTTCCCTTCTAGTTGTACCTCACGTGCTTGATATAGTTATCGTCACTCCATATCACAGCCAAGTTGTTCTCAAGGTATTAGTTATATTCGAACTCTTCGCGTACGCCATGATAAACTCCAAAACTATGAATTAAAAAAGTTTTTCATTCAGCAACTGTTGTCCTTATTCGATGCTAATGGATCCGCATGTCTCCCAAACAAAATGCCAATTCAATGCAGTTACTAATTTGATATATTTAATATTTTATGATAATCATATTTAATTTGATGGATTGATTGATCGATCTTATGTGAAATGAAGGGTATATCAACTGATAAAGTAATCGATGTGAAGAAGTTGTTGGCTGCTAATGTGGAGACATGCCACTTTACAAACTATTCTCTTTCTCATGAGGTAAGTAAATCAAGAAATTTAATTGTGTTTGTTGTAATAATACCAGTAGTAATTTTCAGAAATTTTATATTAATATTCTAAACCAAATATCAATTATATCGCATATAATCATGTCCGGCATTTAGAATCTAAGATGAGTGGACCAAAAATAAAAATAACATAAAAATTGTGGGGAAAATTTTAGTGGGGGCATTATGCAATTTTGGGGGCGGGATAAAATGCAATTTTGGGGATAGAAGATTTCTTTTTAAGAAAGAGCACTTGCCTATTTTCGCGGGGCGGGGTAAAATGTAATTTTGGAGATAGAAGAATTTTTTTTAATAAAGAGCACTTGCCCATTCTTGCCTGGTTGTTGTGTGCATCCATCCTTTATGTGTGTGGATTATTGGAGTAATCATTTCACAAAAGGTTTTCATTGAAATTGTGTGACAGGTAAAGGGACACAAATTAAATGACAAGGTAGAGGTTGCTAATCTGAAGCCTTGTTTGCTGAAAATTGTTGAAGGTAGGTACAACTTTCACATGCACACGTACAGAACTAATGAGCGGCGTGGGATATTTGGATTGAATAAATGAATATTACTAAAAAAAAAAAGATAAGTTTTTTCTCAAAACGTTATAAAAACCACGAGATTTTCTAAAAAAGTTAAACGAAAAATTTAACTGTAAACAACATATCTAATATAATTAATTTTACACATAAACTTACAATGCATAAAATTATATTTTATATTAAATTATTATGATTTACATGGACATTCCACATGCAAACAGTCAATTGTACATTAAACGAGAGATAACATTGTTGAAAGGATATCAGGTTATGTTTGGACCGATGAATTTGACTTGAGTGGAATGATTTGATTTGAGAAATGATTTGAGATCGTGAATTTCAAATGACATCCAACATTGATGGATGATGAAATCCATCATATTTACCATTTAAAATGTTTAACTTAATCTAGAGTGATTTTGAAATTCACTTCAATTTCGTTCATCCAAACAACTCAAGCAATTTGAAATCATGCATAATTTCAAATCCATCATCCAAATACACCATTATATATATGTAATGTATATTACTCACAAAACAAAAAACAACGAACTCTAATAATTGATTTGAACATCTCTTTCCGTAGATGTGGTAGTTATCATCTATTACATCACTAGTAGACACTTTACCATTTTATGATTTGTAAATATACACTTATCCCCTGTGGTTTCCAAATAGCTCACCACTCATCTTCACATAAGATTTTTTGGCTTGTAATGACAAAAATATCCTCGTTTATCACATAGTATTTTGCACATAATCATAAATCATATGGACATTATGCTTATTTCAAATCACCAGGAGGCAAGTTGCACTTGATCAAAATCACAGGGGATAAATTGTCACATGATAAAATTATGTTAATTTTTTTTCTAATTTTAGGTGCAATAACCCTTGTGTTATTCATTAGGTGCATATTACCTCCACATGGCATTCAAAATATGCATATTAACCCCTTATATTATTCTTTAGTTGTAATTTATCCCCTCAATGGTGCATTGATATTTAAATATGTAATTTCAAAGGTCAGACACAAATATGACTCTTGTATCACAAAATCATACACAACATATTTTCAAACCATAAGAGAATAAACTGTATATTTTAAAAGGCGTACCAAAAACCACATTCATCTTGACAAGGCCTAATTATTAACGTTTCAATTTTTATGTTTAAAATGGTTAAAAATTTCATGATTATACTCTTATCAAAATATGATACAGTGGTTTGCTCAAAAAAAAAAAAAAGGATACAGTTGTCTATGTTTTCCGGTTGTTACTTTTTATTGGGGATATATATATATATATATTTTCTCGGTTGATACAAATTTTGAACATGTTTAATTTTATGAAAGGAGTACAAAAATTGGTCCTATTGCCAAATAATAATAATAATTTTTAAAATAAAAACTGTAACAGTTGTACCCGTTTTTTTATAAATATATGGGGCCGTTCCGTTGAGTAGGTTGGTGGAAGGTATCTCCGGGGAGAGCGGCAGCTGACCAGATGTTGACAATGTTATTTATTGTTCTGAAAATGCACTTTTTCCCAAAATAGCAAACGCTTCAAAAGAATTTAGTAAACTTGCCGTAAAAAAAAAAAAAAGAATTTAGGAAACTCGGAATAGTTGTCCAAATATTTTGCCGTATTAACGGAAATGCCACTGCATACACAGAGGACTATACGGAGTCGTCGGCACTCGCCCACGTGCGGAGGCTCCTGGATATCGTCGCGTGCACTACACGCTTCACCAAGCATAAGGGTGGCGGCGGGACTGACTCTCGTTCGAAGAAAAATGAAATCCAGCAGACCGCTACCGATGGACAATCAAGGTCCCGGGAGAATCCGCTACCAGCGATATCGGATTTTTACGGAATGGCGGCCATTCATCCGACTCCGAGGCTCTCGGATTTCTACGAGTTCTTCTCTTTCTCTCACCTATCCCCTCCAATTCTAAGTGCGTTTATTTCTCCATCCTTTTCTGTCAAGTGTTTGATATTTTTTCAATCTTATTCGGTAAGTTAGCTTCTGACAGATTCGAAAAGAATGGAAATTAAAGACGGAGAAGCGCGGAAAGATGGCGATTACTTCGTAATGCAGGTGAACTTTTCTTCTTCATAGTTCAGAGATTTTGATGCGACTTCTCGGTACCGGGAAAGCTTATATTTTTGTATTGAATTACACAATCGAAGATTGGGGCAACTGTGATCATGCCGAGCTAGTTAAGTATTTCAGCAGCAAACGAGTTGAGTTGGGACTTGGGAGTAGAACGAATATTTTGATAGGGTTGACTTAATATCTTTTTTGGATAAAATTTGTCCTTTTTCAAACCTTGTGCATGAAATTTTAAATTGTCTTTTCTGAAATGAGCGTATGCGATCAGTCATGACTGAGCTTCTGTTACAGAAACAATAATTATACATTGTGAATGTAGATTAAGATATGCAATGGGAAGATAGTACAAGTGATAGCATCTATGAAAGGGTTCTACACTGTGAGGAAACAACTTTTAAGGAGCCATTCCTTGGTGGATCTTCTGCAACAGCAAAGTCAAGCTTTTGCCAATGTGAGTTATCTTCGAACTCAACCTCACTGACATTTTTTATAAGAGCTCCGTCGAGTTGCGCTTTCGAACTCAACTGGCATGTGTATTGAGCTAGTCAAGTTCTGATTGAAAGATTAAAATGACAGAAATACCTTCAAATTTTTATACCGGTTCTTTTCGTAGGTAATTTTTAAAAGAACACCACCACATCTATCAAAGAATATAATAAATAGTACTATTGTACTTGCAGGCGTATGCATCCTTGATGAAAGCATTTGTTGAACACAATAAGGTAAATTTCCATCTAGACAAAACAACTGTTATCCAAATTGAAATTAAGCTTTTAAGAGAAATGAGTGGGCACGACCCTCTTTTCAGTTTGGCAACCTTCCATACGGATTCCGTGCAAATACCTGGCTCCTCCCTCCATCTGCTGCTGATTCAGCTTCAAACTTTGTTCCCTTGCCGGCAGAGGATGAGAGTTTGGGAGGAAATGGTGGAGGCCAGGGAAGATTTGGAGAGTATGATAGTAGACCATGGGCGACAGACTTTGTAATATTGGCAAGCATGCCTTGCAAAACTGAAGAAGAGCGGGTGATTCGAGATAGAAATGCGTTTTTGGTTCATAATCTTTTTCTTGATGTCTCCATCTTTAAATCTGTTTCAGCTATACAGAAAGTGATGGATTTCACTGCAAAGCGCGTGACGAAATTCAGTCCTGGTTCAGTCGTGCATGAGAGTCGCATTGGTGACCTTTCAATTATTGTCAAAAGAGATGATGCAGATGCAAGCTTGAAAACTGGATACAAGATTTTAGGCAGTATTGCATTCAATGAATCTGCTAATGAAGTTTCTCGAAGAAATCTACTAAAAGGTGTAACTGCAGATGAAAGTGTAGTTATACATGTGAGTTGACTTTTACCTCTTATGATACAACTTTATTCACTAACCTACTTTGGCTGGCCAAGGAGTATTGGAATAGTTTGGCTGTTCGTCACAGAAGTATTTCCAGTTATCTAATGCATCATAATTCTGGTTTTTAGATCTTTTAGAATATATGGCTGTGGTTGCTTTTCACTGCTCACTTTACTAAAAACTAACATCAGTAGCCTGTCTATGCTTTTTTGTTACCTGTCATCTTAAAGGTCATTAGCTTGGTTATTTTGGAATGTTTCATGAGCTGTATTATCGGATTGTGAGTACATTCTGATGATCCATCTTTGGTCGATATAAACAAAAAAACTGGCATTTTGTATTGTGTTCTTTGTTCATCAATGGAATTTAAAATTCTTCTGTTTCCTTCAATTTTTAAAGAAATTCTGTAGAAACCTCCATATTATTTTGCGGGCTTATCGCTAATCACTAGCATGCTTTGGGTAACCTAATTGTTTTTTGCGCTGCGTGCCAAATTCAAGCATCCTAATGTCGGACCAATTATGTTGTGATAATGCTATGTGTGCTATATTTGGCAGGACACTTCTTCCTTGGGTGTAGTTGTTGTCAGGCAGTGCGGCTACACCGCAACTGTCAAGGTTGTTGGAGATGTTAAAAAGGGTAGGAGTTGTATGCAAGATATTGAAATTGAGGACCAACCTGATGGTGGCAGCAATGCACTTAACATCAACAGGTTTTGTTACTTATCTTTGCGTGGTTGTGAATGTGAACTTAATGTTTGACTGCATTTAGTTAAAAAAAAACAAAGTTATGAATTATTAAATTAGGTATGTAAACATTTCCTGTTTAGTCATCCGTGTTTGGCATCAGTGGTGCAGTTGATAATGAGAAAACTCAGTCTGCAGATATGCTTAAAGTTGGCGATAACAGGGTCTTTCTTTGGTATTAGTATCTTTTGAGGGTTATCATGGAATAATTGCTGCTTGTAATTAGCTTAGCTAAGTTCTTCGCCTTGTAATTTATGTAATTCTGATCTATGCTGTTCTCTGGAAAGGTTTTCAGTATAAATTAATGTCTTTTTTGAGTTATCTGCAGATTATAGCTTATCAAAAAATTATATTTATGTAGAGTTTTGTAGTCTGTTAAAGTTAGGATATTTGAAATATGTTGTTGAATTGCTTATAGTTCTAACTGTTAGAAACGTTGGCTGTCTCTCTGTTGGTGAGTCAGTCATCATAAGCAAAAATAACTGATGCCTTTTTTTTCTTCAACAGTTTAAGGGTAATTCTCAACGATCCATGTTCTGAAGCATCCGTCGGAGGCCAAGCTCTTCAATCTGATTTAAGGGACGTTGAAAGTTCAACATATCTGGTCCAGAAAGTAATTAAAGAGGGTCTGAAAAAGTTAGTGGACAATCCTGCTATAACTGAAAGGTGTATCAGATGGGAACTTGGTTCTTGTTGGGTGCAGCATCTACAAAAGCAGGAAACGCCTGCAGATAACAAATCTGGAGGTCATGAGGATGACAACATGACTGAATCAGTGGTCAAAGGACTTGGGAGACAATTTAAAATGCTAAAGAAGAGGGAAAAGATAACACCCAGTGCTGGTGGGAAGGATGAACCAAATGACGCTGGTGCCAGCGATCTACACATAGAGAGCAGCGTGGGAGAGATAAAGGCTTGTGATTCTGACAGTGTAGTGGACTTGCTGAAATATATTCCTCAAGAGGCCTTTTTATGTTTGAAAGAAACTGGGATTGGCCTTCATACCGAGGTATTGTTTCATTATCTTGTATCATTCACATGCACAAGAAATAGTGCGTAACAGTTCCCTCCTGCTTCCCCTGAAGCCAAATCCTGGGGTCCAAGCTACTGAGGGCTGAAGGCATGCAGAAAGGACAGGGTGGTTGATATATCTTATGATGAATGCGAAAAACTACCGTTAGTGCTCAATAAGAAACATTATCTCTAGAAAATTATTTCTGCTCTTTTTTCATTCAGAACTGTGATAGTGACTTTTGAGTATAGTTGACACTGAATCATTTGATTTGCTTTTTGATGAAATGAGGATTGTATAATATTTCATCACTTCCCGCAAATGTATACTAATGATTCTAGGGCATTATGTTCATATGTTGTCGTCTCCTACTCTGAGTAGTTTGGGATGATGATGGAGAGTTTATGTTGTTTGTTATTTGTAGTTTCTCTCAGGTTAAACATGTTTGATTCTGTAAGAATTTCTTCTCATTATCACTTGTTAGCATAATTCAATTACCGGTGTACTAATAATTCATTGTTACAACATGCAGTCAGTGGATGAGCTGATCAAGATGGCGCACACGTATTATGATGATGTTGCTCTGCCTAAGCTGGTATTTATTTCATTACTAGCTCAATTTGATACGACTATGGGAACACCACCTTGGGTTTCAGACAAATGTCGTATATTATCTTGTTTTTTTTTCTCTCAGGTGATGGACTTTGCACTGCTTGAACTTTCTCCAGTTGATGGTCGCACACTGACTGACTTCATGCATCTTAGAGGGTTACAAATGCGTTCCTTAGGCCGCGTGGTGAGTGAATAATATCTCTGTCCGTGTTCGTGTTTTTCTCTCTTTTTTTTGTGGGGTGGGGTGTTGTGTACTTATATCCTCTTGCTCCTTGTCTTTGGAATTAATTGTATTGTTTGAACCAGGTTGAACTTGCCAAGAAGCTTCCTCACATACAGTCTCTTTGTATACATGAGATGATTGCTCGAGCTTTTAAGCATGTAATTCGAGCTGTTATTGCTTCTGTCCAGAGTAAAGATACTCTGTCCACTGCAATTGCCTCAACTTTAAATTACTTGTTTGCATCTAACAATCTGGGGGATAATGGTCTCAATGATCAAATTCTCAAATTGCAATGGCTGCGGATATATTTGGAGAAAAAATTTGGTTGGAGAATGAGAGATGAATTCCAACATTTGAGAAAGCTATCAATTCTCAGGGGACTTTGTCACAAGGTACTACCTAATATTTTATCTTATGTCCTAATTAAGTTACGAATCTTTGTTGAATTTCTGTTCTTTAGATTGGATTAGAGTTGGTCCCTAAAGACTATGATCTGGGAAGCTCGACGCCATTCAAAAAATCTGATATCATCAGTATAATGCCAGTCTGCAAGGTCCAAGAATGCTCTGTAAATTTTGTATTTTTATTCATGTTTTTTATAACTAATAATCTGAGTGATTGCATCTCGTCTTTTACTTCATAACTTACAGCATGTAGGGTGCTCTTCTGCTGATGGGAGAAATTTACTTGAGTCATCCAAGATTGCTCTAGACAAGGGTAAGCTAGAAGATGCTGCTAACTATGGGAGAAAGGTACCAAAATTGTCAGTAATGTTTCAAGTGTTCTGCAATTCATGTCTTCATAATTGAATCTGGTTTTGACCTTGGAACTGAAGGCTCTGGCGAAGATGATTGCCGTTTGTGGTCCCTATCATCGTACAACTGCTGGCGCTTACAGTCTTCTAGCTGTTGTTCTATACCACACTGGAGATTTTAATCAGGTTGGACTATTTTTCAGCTTCACTTGAATACTGTATATTTATGTCTCTCCAAGGAAACAATACTGTCAATAAATCAAAATCTCATTATCAAACTCAATCCCTTTGAATAGAGTTTTCATTCCATTATATATAGCAGTATATTACACTAAGAATATCAGAGAATCAGCCTAAGAATCCCTAAGATTCTGCCAAATATACTAATTATTATCTATATTACAAATCATATAATATCATATCAAATCAAATATTAATATATATATCTGATATCCTTAACAACCCCCTCAAATTGATTCTGGTCGATCAAAAAACATCAATGTGTTAATTCAAACAATCTGCCTCAAAAGAAGCAACACCATAGTCGGGCAAATCAGTCGCAAATACTTGTGCAAAATACGTCTCGCACCGCGATAAAATTATAAACGCATAACACTTGTGCAAGGCTAAAACGAACAACCACCGTGCAAGACTAAAACGCACAACAACTGTGCAAGGCTAAAACACACAACTACCGTGCAAGGCTCAAACGCACAATTACCGTGCAAGGACGCCGCAAATTCCGCGGCAAACGTACCAATCACCACACACAAATCAGAAGAGATGTGGTCACCCAGATCCCCAAATCAAGCAGAATCCACAGAACGAAGAATCTGCCTCCGAAAGAAAAGACAAAGAAGACACCCAGCGTGCGAACCCAAGATCGCAACGCGAAACACAAGATTGCGCATAGAAAGAAGCTCAAACAGCGAAGCCCAGATGCAGTAAACTCCTATCGCTGCCCAGAAACCCTAGCCGCCGCAGCACCCAGAAACCCTAGCCGCCACAACACCCAGAAACATAGCCACCGCGTGCCCGAAGCTAGAAATCGCGACACAACTATCGCTTAGAACACATAAACCCGAAACCTTAAAGTGCGCGACACACAATTGGGCAGAAATCCGATGAAGAAAACAAAAAAAAATTGCAGAAGTGGAAAGTTGTCTGCAAAGAGATGAAATCAACAACAAAAAATGGACAAAGACCCACGAATATGACAAGCCCTAGCAGCCGTCTATAGGGTTGAAACCCTACATCGTTGCTAGGGTTTGTAGCGGTCGACGGTGAAAGCAACTTCAAAATAATTTTGGCTCTGATACCATGTCAATAAATCTAAATCTCAATACCAAACTCAATCCCTTTGAATTGGGTTTTCATTCAGTGAGGAGCATATTACAATAAGAATCTCTAAGAATCAGCCTAAGAATCCCTAAGATTCTGCCAAATATACTAATTACCATATATATTACAAATCATATAATATAATATAATATCAAATCAAATATATATATATATATATATATATATATATATATATATATATATATATATATATAATATCCTTAACAAATACAAACTTTACAGATGTACACGTTGTATAAAAGGTTAGACAATGTAAGAAGAGTGAATCAATGAAGAAAACAGTCTTGCACCGGTGACTGTGACTCATGTGGAAATGATTAAATTTTAATTCTCGCTAAAATAAGATGCGTCATTGTGCTGAGTTGATCGAGAATAAATCGGTCGAAACAAACGTTAAAAATTTGTTGTGTCACGCTATGATAATTAAAAATAGTTTTTAAAATAATCTATGTCCGAAAATATTATATTATTTCAGTATTAAATGGGCTAAGTTTACTTATTGTTGAATCAGTATTTGGTTTTGGTTTAGCACGTTTATAAGCACATTGTACACTCGATAGGAAGCTTTTATTATCAAATGGGTTGGGTTATGAGCACACAAACGCCAAGTGCTAACTCCTCATCCTATTCCTAAACTGTGAGGCATCCCAAGCCCCCCGTAGCAGTTGCTTTTTGCGTCCTTCTGCCCTTGGATAGTTGGCTTGGGCCTGGTAACTGTGGCAACTGATAAACTACAACTACTACTCGTGGCTTCGGTCAAGGAAGGTATGGGCCTATGGGTCAGGTTCATTGCAGCAAGCTGACAATTCAAGTACGTGGTGAAGCGAGTTAGATAGTTATCCCTAGATATGGATCCAACTAGCCACTCTTCTATATGTAAACGTGCTACCTTCAAAAACCTGGTGAAGCAAAGCAGACGGGTAGCACCTGCCACGCCCCGGGCCCAGGCCCGCGCAAGCGCGACTTCACAATAGGCTCTTATAGCAACTACTCCGTATCCGTTCTCGCTCTACGAAAATGGTTAACCCAAGTTGCTATAATAGTCCATTCGCCTAAACCACTTTAATTTTCATCCACGACCAATGTGGGACAAGGGTATTACAATCACCCCTCCTTTAGAACGCGACGCCCTCGTCGCGACCTAACACATCAATCCACCGGAACCGAGAATCTAGAGGTGGCTCCTACAGGTTCAAGAGGTGGCTCCCGTCATGTAGCACTTTGCCCCGCACGTTCAAGATGTGGCTCCCACGCACGTGGCACTTTGCCCCGCTGGTTCAAGAGGTGGCCCCCGCCGTGTAGCACTTTGCCCTTTTAGGCTCAAGAGGTGACTCCCATGCACGTAGTACTTTGCCCCGCATAACACTTTTCTCCCGGTGTTTTCTGCCGGTGGCCGGCTCTGATACCATTCTGTTACGCCCCGGGCCCAGGCCCGCTCAAACGCGACTGCACAATAGGCTCTTATAGCAACTACTTCTTATCCGTCATCGCTCTACGAAAATGGTTAACCCAAGTTGCTATAATAGTCAATTGTAAGCTTTTATAAGCCACTTTAAATTTTCATCCACAACCAATGTGGGACAAGGGTATTACAGCACCGAGATATCAACCAATGAGCCATTCTTCTATATGCAAATGTGTGGCCTTCAAAGCAAAATATTGGTTAAACAATAAATAAACTTAGTCCATTTAATATAATAGTATAATCTATCCAACGTAATATAGTTATCTCAAAAACTATTTATAATTATCATATTATGGTTGTAAATTTAGAAATGTGGAGTCTGAAACCTAGAAACTAAAAATTTGGTAACCAGAAACTAGTCCTACTCTTTATCTTTGGACTACATGTCCCCATATTTCCCAGTCTTTTTAGAGTCATTTAAAAATCTGAAGTTTTAGCAGTCACATAAAATTCCATGGATACCATGGAGCATATGTTAAGAATTATTGCATTGTTAAACATCATAAGATGCTTGTTTCCTTTAGGAAGCTGATGCCATGACATTTATGAGGCTTGCCCAGTTAATTTTGTCTGCATGGTCTCATCCAGGCTACCATATATCAGCAGAAGGCATTAGATATCAATGAGAGGGAGCTGGGGCTTGATCATCCTGACACGATCAAAAGCTATGGCGATCTATCTGTGTTTTACTATCGTCTCCAACACATTGAATTGGCTTTAAAGTAAGTTAAGTAGATTCTTTGTATCATGGAAACTTCTTATCAGTGACTCACAGGTCTGTTTTGCTTTATGTCGCGAATCTGAAAGTTATCAAGGCTTAGCCTTGAAAGCAGTATATCATCAATCATGTGAGGCTCCTCGCTGAGTCGGGTTTTATTTTAGTATTGATGTTATCTTCGATTTCATACATTTAGATTTTGGCGATCAATTTTGACGTGGTTCTGTGGGTATGCGTTATAACTCTTCAGATTTTCTCACCATTAAAAAATGTACTACTGTTTGGTTGGTTTTTTCCACTAATCCCGCTTTTGTCCATTTTTCTTGTTCCTTCTTTATGGCCAAATATTTCTCCTTCTTTCATGGTTCTTAAACTCATTCACCTTAATTGTTATTAACTTGTGCAGATATGTCAATCGTGCTATGTACCTTCTTCATTTTACATGTGGGCTGTCTCACCCAAACACTGCAGCTACTTACATCAACATTGCTATGATGGAAGAGGGTATCGGAAACGTTCATGTTGCTCTCAGATATTTACATGAAGCCCTTAAGTGCAACAAGAGATTATTAGGAGCAGATCACATGCAGGTCTGTACCCCAGCTTTACTTTATCCCTTGACACATACACAACTCCATTAATTCATGGCTCATACTGGAACAAATACACACATTTCATTGGATCCCCTTCACTGCGCAAACAAGTTACAACAATGAATCAGCTTTAAATGCATGATATATCATACCCATGAATTACCAAAAAATTATAGAATGTTTGACTAATATGCGCTGTATCTGACAGACTGCTGCTAGCTATCATGCCATAGCAATAGCTCTTTCTTTGATGGAAGCCTACTCACTCAGCGTGCAACATGAACAAACTACATTACAAATTCTTCAGGCTAAGCTTGGAGCTGAGGATCTTCGTACTCAGGTTCGCTTAAATCTTTGGTTATGTTTTTTGCCGCTATAATAAATTACTGCTTCTAAGAAATTCATTTTAGCTGTTCTACTGATACCACCATGCTATAAGATGAGAATCGTTGTTTTGATACTTGGTGTACTCACATTTCATTCTCTCTCATGCCTACTGACCGCTGAAGCCTTCTAAATGAAACTACATTTTCTACTGCAATGTTCCAACATAGAATTCTTGAGATCATATTTTACATGTGCATTTATCTATTTTCAGCCATTGTCTAGCTATTGAGTATTGTAGTAGCTTTCTGTTTGATTATGATGAAAATTAATGTGTGCAAATCAAACTCTGAAATGCATGAATATACTATCTGTACCTCTAAAAGGTTCATATCAAGATATGCATCTCTTTTAGTGAACATTTGAGAATTTGAGAACTGATGACCCAAGCACCTTCAGGATGCCGCTGCATGGCTTGACTATTTTGAATCAAAAGCCCTGGAACAGCAAGAAGCAGCTCGGAACGGAACACCTAAACCCGATGCTTTCATTGCCAGCAAAGGTCATCTAAGGTAATGATTTGGTACTTTGGAAACCTTCTACCATATTCAACCATAACCTTAATCCTTCTTGTGCAGTGTGTCAGATCTCCTTGATTATATAAATCCTGATCAGCAGTCAAAGGCTGCAGATACTCAGAGGAAACGACGAACAAAGGTATTTTTTCATTTGAAAGTACCAAGGACTAGTTGATGGACAAATTTGTCCATTTTTATATCTGATGTCTAGTCCATTGAAATAAATGCATAAGGTTTTATAAAAGATATTAAATACCACCAGGGAGTTGCTTAAATCATGCTATTACAAAATTTACGGTATTTGATGCCAGAATTTTTTTATCAACTTGCAGTATTTTGAGGGGTCATATTGGGAGATGCATTTTTTCGTTATTATCGCCATTGTTGTGGGGTAGTGAAACGTTCAAATTTTCTTCTGAACTACAAAGTTAACCCTCTTTTGTTTTATGATCTCACAGTTTACTCCAGTTCGTGATAAATCGAATCAAGAGCAGTTTGGAGGAAAAAATGAAGATGCCCCTGGAAGTGGAAGTACAGAAATTAGTACCATAGTGGAGGAAAGTAGCATTTTAGATATCAAATTCTCCCCAGACTCATCCAAGTCCATTGAAAGCACAATAAGTGACCAAACATTTTCAGAAGAAACCCAAGAAGCAAACTTGGATGAAGGATGGCAGGAAGCTAGCTCAAAAGGTCGGTCAGGAAACAGTGCTGTTAAAAAGCTCACCAGAAAGCGTCCAGAGCTTGCCAAATTAAAGATAAATTCTGTACACTCCAACTTTAAGGACAACAGGTGTAGAAAGGAGGCTGTATCTCAGGGGCATCAGGCGACATTCAAGGCTAGTTCTGCTGACGTGTCTCCGTTGAAGCAAACCAGCATTGCCATCTTAAATAAAATTGATGATTCAAGTAGAGTGCCTCCAAAGAGCTCGACTAGCAAAATTTCTCCTACATCAGCATCTAAAAATTCCCCTGCCCCTGCCACTCTGCCTGCATTGGCTTCAAAATCTTTGTCTTACAAAGAAGTGGCAGCAGCTGCACCAGGTACGGTTTTAAAGCCTTTTCTGGAGAAAGTAGAAGAGTTATGTGGGGAAAATACTGATGATCGGATGTGCATTAGTCCAAAAGAGACAGCACAGCAGGAAAGGAGGGATGAAGCTTCTTTAGATTGCTTATGTGAGACATTACCAGATGATGAAGGCACAAAAGGGGACAACCAAAGTGAAGTCTATGAAAATGGATTCCCTTTGGAAAATTCCTCCTCAGATTCTGATGACAGTTCATGTTCCAGTAACCAGGAGAAATCTGCAGAGACAAACGGAAGCAAACTTTCTGCTGCTGCTCAGCCCTTCAGTCCAGGTCCCTACCCTTTGCCTCATGCTGCCCCAAGTAGCTACGACGTTATTGCGAGCCAAGGCATGCATACAGAGCTCCACGGATTCCCATCAGTTGTGGCAAGGGTTCCTTGTGGACCTAGGTCACCTATCTATTACAGAGCAGGTCATACTTTCCGGATAAGGCATGGTTTCTCGAACTACCAAATCCCCATTGTTGGGAAAAATGGTTTCACTTCTTCCAACACCATGAACCCACATGCACCCGAATTTGTTCCTCGAAAAGCATGGAAAATGAATGCAGCTGTGGAAGCTTCAACCTCGTCTATTGATTCTAATGACATGGTTCCACCACTTTCATATAGAGAGAAGCTTAACCAAAATACTACAACTGATACTACTCGAGAAACATCTAAGAAAAGCAGTTTTGATGCCGAGAAAGAAGAGCTAGCTAGGCAGATACTTTTCAGCTTCATAGTCAAATCAGCACAGAATTCGCCAGAGCCTCCAAACACCACTCCAGTGAGCAGTAAGAAGTATGATACATCAACCTCTCCTGCCGAAGCAATTGCAAATGACAGTGCAATTATAAAGATATTATATGGAAACGAGAGAAACAAAGAATCTGTGTCTGATAACAATAACAACGAAAGGCTACGAATGAAGAATGTAAAGAAGAACAGCAGTAGAGATGGGGAAGGATTTGTTCTCGTCACAAAGCGGAGAAGAAACCGCCAGCAGTTCACAAACGATGTGAATGACTTGTACAATCAACAGTCAATATGTACATCGGCACGTTGAGGAGGAGGATTCTCTAGGCTAGCCTCATAGGTAAGTATTTACATGTCTAAACATTACAGGTCAAGCCGAAGAAATGTTCAGAGAACATGGGTCGTAAATACTCCTTGCAGAATCAATCGAAACATCCCGATCTTCTATTTCAACTGGTGTTTTATCTACCACTCCATATAAACAAAACTCATCGAGTGGATGTATATCATCTATCAACATGCATAAAGGATCAGAGGACCTAGATTCCAGTTGAAATTGTGGGAGGAAGTGCTGGTATTTTTACCAGGACATTTTGTTTGAATAATGCGCCATATATCTTAATTCTTTCTCTTTTGTGGTTAAATTTTGGCTATTTGTGTTTTCTTGATTTGATGAAAACGTCATCAGAATCACTTGTAAACATTTGTAAGGTCCTCAACTGTCAACTTTTCCCTTGATGAACTCTTTTTGTGGTTTGGTAACTTGAAAAAATGAAAGGAGAAGCATATTATAATGTTTGCTTATGCATCATAGCTATTTCTTTGTAGTAGCCAATAAATTTGTCCAATTAATCCATACCAGTAGAAAGGGAAAGTTATAAGTTGCAGTTTTTCTCATGAAGTAACGGTTCTTACACTCTGTCAATATGGTCCAAACAGCGTCTAGTTTAAGAATACCAATGTAGCTTACACACGAACAATTTTGAATTCTTTCTCCATGCCTCCATGCTCTCTGCTTCTTGTGTCCTTTTCTCTCTACTCTTCCTGTCCACCAGCATAATTGATAATAATATATAATCTAATATTAGAGGTTCACGCAAGTCAGTTGGAGCTTTAAACATGTGATTTAATCAACTTGCTAAGTCACAAATAGAATGTGAGTTGAGAGTATTTTATATCCAAAGTTAGACTTGCAATTCCATCCCCCAACTAATTTAATCAGGCCAATTAATTCCGAGTAATCTGGAAACTTTTTTAGTACAATCATACACTATTTTTGGTGGGAATGGCGGCGGATTTCTCGGACACGTTTCGAACCAATAAAACTACGATCAGAGGAGATCGTGGTCCAGACTTTAAGCGCATTAATTGTCAAAATCATCATTATAAATACATCATGTTAGTCGCAGTTTAGAGATTGAAATTTCTAGGCAAGAAAAACTCTGAAGATAACGTAGTATATTGGTCTGTTCGATCTTTTACTCTTATGCTTTATTGAAAGTTTTTATTTGTGCACATGTCCTCTAAATTCATACAAATTCATAGTGAAGATTTATACTGGACTAGGTCCCGTGGTTTTTCCTTCAATACGAAGGTTTTCCACGTAAAAATTATGACATTTTCATTTATTTTCTGTAACATACATATTCTATCGAACACAGGAAAAACGAATCACATCACGTGATATGAAATTCTTTTATTTTATGTTTCCTATTTCTTCCCAAATTAGTAGACAAATTAATATAATTTATTATTTTAAAGAATTTAAAATTTTCAGAACAATTCAATATCTATGTATCCAAATCACAAAAATCAAAGCCAACCCAATTTTTATTTTAGTGTAAGTTTTGCATCAAGATAGTATAATTTCTATACCAAACACAAAATTTATCTCCAACTCATCTATTTCAAACTTTACTTAAAAAAGATATTCTTTTTAATTTCATTATAATAATTATTTTATTCAAACAGTTATATGTTACAAATATAATTATATATTTATTAACATAATTAAATTTTAAATTTAATAATTAAATTATTTATCAAAATTGGATTACTATAAATAAAATTTATTGTAATTATTTATAAAATTATCAAGATCTAGTTAATTAATTTGGTCAAAAATAAAATGAATTTAATATATAATATAATCCCATAATTAATACTATTAAATTTTAAAAATAAACCAAAATTAAGTAAAATTGCTTCGTCATTTCTGGTGCAACTTGAAATCTCATGCTAATCTGATGCATCAAATAACGTGGGATTGGGGCATGGAAAGGATTTCTGATGCAGCTTGAAATCACACGTTAATCTGATGCACCAGATAGTGTGAGATTGGGGCATGGGAAGGGACACCATTTTGGTGTTGGATGCCAAAATAACGTCCCTTTTGAGATGCCCTTAGACCTCATATTGAGCATTTTAAAAACAAAAAATCGAAAAACCAATACAAAATATCACAAACCATCCAAATTTTCTACACACTTCTGAATTTTAAGGAATTAAAATTCTTTGCTAATCTAGAAAATCATAGTGACGTAACAATCAATAATTTTTTCCCAAATATAAACTAATTCACATACGTATAAAACCAGACTCTTCTAAATTCTTTGAAAAATAATATCTACATCTTTCTTATATGTATTTTTATTTCTGTTACAAATTAAAGTATGCATTTATAATATAATTATTCTATATAATTAATTTGTTATTGTTTAGATTAAAATTAAGTGTTCGAGTTGGGTATTCGTATATCCTACTAAACCGACAAAGAATACCCGAGGTATCGGGTTAATACCCTATTCTTGACCCGAGTATTTTAGGTAATCGGGTCTGGTATTGTTTCAGATACCAGGTTAGGTTTTTTTTTAAAATAAATGTAGCAATGGAAAAAGAAGGGAAAATTGTAAATTCCTGTACCATATACCCGAAAATAGGGTAGTTTTTAGAAGTACCCAAAATTTCGAGTTCCTCGTTCTCCACCCGAACTATCGGAACCCCGATTTACCCGATCCGATCCCTAACAAGACTGGAAATTTCCACAGCAAAAAATTGAGAAATTAAAACAAAAACCCCCACGAAATATTTACAATAAAAGAGATTAATTCTTTTTTTTTTTTCGCGTAAAAAGAAAATAATGAGAGTCCGTCAATAAAACGCAGAACTCCATATTCTACTCAGCGTGTCAACCCACTGAGTTCACTCTCAGAACTGTACAGAACCCCGAAAACTTTACGCTTCGAGAATCATTCAAGATTCCTCGTTCGTAGACATTACGGATAAACGGCTCGGACGCGGCTGGAAATTTGCTCGCCGGCGCTGGCTATGCGAAGACGGACGAATCAAAGATGCTAGAGCTCTCTTTACCAAATCGCCTTCCACAGTCCCGATTCGAACCAAGGAATTCGTCATCGCAGATCTCCGCATATTCAATTGATGATGACTGGACCGATACGGCGCTGTCCGGTTATTGACATGCCCCGGGGCGGGACTGTTCTTGTGTAAACTGCACCTAAAGGATCCGGGATGCGTCGTTGGTGAACACGCACACGTCTTCCTCGGAGCTGAACTCAGTTGCCTGGGGTTCGACTTCTGGTTGTGCTGGTGGTGGTTGGAGGTGGAAAATCGAACGGTTGGGGAAACGGATCGGCCGAGACTGATCCTGGTGGGGCTGGTGGTTCGGGCGAGGACTGGTGCGGGTCGGGTCACCAAATTGGAGATAGGGGATCCGGAGATGGAGGAGGAGCAGAATCGGTTGGGCGAAAGGGATCGGTGATAGTGGCTGTGAAGTGTTGTACCTTGAGAGGTTCTTGATTTCGAATACGATGCCATCGACTGTGCTTTCGTTCAGCAAAACTGAAAAGGATACGTACGAGGGAAGAATTTTATAGGAGGAGTTGATGGCAGTTACGTAAATAAAACGTAATATAAGGAGATTCCTGGAGATATCAAATAGAGTTGCAGTTGGTTATGGTTTGGTTTCCTGTGGGCACACACAACAAAAGTATGGGGGCCTGGGTTGAAATCATCAGTTTAATATATGTTCACGCTTTCAACAGAGCGTTACAACGACGTATTCTGTAGCAAAACCGGAAGGATTGCGCGTGTTCTTCACGGAATGAGGATGAAGCTGGGTTTGATTGTGAGTATTGGATAACTTAGTAGCCATGTGTCGCTATAGCGGGATATGTATTTAAGACCTGACACGTGCGACGATAATGCTTGTGCTGGTTTCAGAAACATTGGTCAGCGTCATGCCACTTGAAAAGAATGATACACCATATTTACAGACTTTTAATTATATACTAGCGGACGACGAACACGCGTTGCGTGTGTAACGTAATAAATAAATATTTTGCATTGGATATGTGTAATACTTTGGGCATCATATCATAATTTTTTAAAACTGATGAAGAGATTCCTTTTATTTTTAAAACTGAAGCACTTTGGAACATGGAGGGAGAGATGTGATGTTTTTTTGTTTACCTTTTTGCCCCTTAATAATAAAAAGCCAAGTAATTTGTTTGGACATATAAGTAATTTGACATTGGTATATTTAGGACGGACCAAAGTAGTTATTAAAAGGGGTTTACACTTTATAATATAGTATAGATATATTATATATATATATATATTTAATTTAATATATTAAAAATGATAACCTAATCTTCTATCATATTATTTATATGAAAACACTATATATAATAATTACTTTCACATTTTTCATTATATATATATATATATATTTAATTTAATATATTAAATGATAACCTAATCTTCTATCATATTATTTAATATATGAAAACAATATATATAATAATTACTTTCATCTTTTTTTATTATTCCTAAAATTTTGTTTCTAAAATATTATCACGTATTCACGTCTCCATTCAAAAAAAAAAAATATTAACACGTCTCAAATAAAAATATTCTTAAGAAAAATAAATATCGGAGATATATCATATCTATACTATATATAATGCGTGGGGATCTTAGTGATCCCACTATCTCAGACCAATATCTAATTACACACATGTTTCTGTCAATCTAAAATATCATCATAACACATACCATCTATGTATCCACCAATTTACATTATATAATTCTCAATCTTACAAATTACTATCAAACTTACTATACAAATTACAACATCACTCTAAATAAATTATTAAAATCCAAAAAAATTTATACATAAAAATATTGTATAATCATTTCATAATTCAAATTAAAAAGAAAAATTAAAATCAAAATAAAAAATGAACATTATAATTATCACATCATTTTACAATATATATATATATATATATATATATATATAACACAGATGACTAGTATTTATTAAACACAAAGTTAAGTATATCTTGTTACGTCTTCGTCCAAAACTCAGCAGCCCTAGATTTGACCAGTCCTTTTTCCTATATATTATTTCCGCTAGTCACAAGAATCCCTGGGTAACGGCATTTTTAATCAAAAAGCTGAAAACATAGAACAAATTGAACAGAGCAATGTTAATATCGTATCAGATCGAAATACATTTCATAAAAACACCAAAATATTTAAGTCCATCGCTTGTGGCTTTAACCTATTTGGCTTCGATAGCAATACAAATATCTCATGTTTGTGTCTACTTTCATAGCTCTCAAGTATTTGTAATAATTGATAAAAAAAAAATATTTAAGTCCATGATCAACTAATATTAGTAACTAATCTAGTAATCTTCATCGACACATCACATCAGCATATTCATACCATCGTACGAACATCTAAAACATTACATATGCTTCACTCTGAACGCAAGAGGAGACTTGTTGTAATACCCGAGCCTAATATTATTTGATCAAGTCCTACCGTGCATAATACTTGAATTTATATCATATCGTATAGCATGAGAAAAGTCAAATTTTGATGAAGCTATGGACTTAAACTTTAATTGAGTAAGTGATATTGGAACCGAATTATAGTATAATAGCTTAAATATTCACTGAAATACGACAATGTCAATTTTATTAAAAAGATGACTCGTATGACCACTACTTTCATGTTTTGAGTTTTTACCGATTTTTGTCGAAAGTAGGGGAAAATTAATTTTAAAGTGTATAATATCTAGGTAAATTGGCCATAACTCTCTCGTCCAATATTCAAATCTAGTGACTTTAAAGCCAAATGAAAGAGAAGATAAGGATCTAAAATTTTTATTCAGAACTATTTTGCAAATTCGACTGTTATAATAATCGAATTCATTTATCAAATGAATTCCAAAATATAAAATAATAATAACTAGTAAAAAAAACGATATTAAGAAGAAAATTCATTTAACTGACTCAAAGATTTGCAAATACACGTTTATCTGTTAACTTAAACTAGCACGCACACATACAATTATAACGCATGCACACACGTTCAAGATGATGTGAGAAAGAGAGTGGGGTTTCAAGATTTCCTTGATTTTTGGAGTTTATAACGCCGCCAAAACTTCAAATAAATTATATATTCGGAATCCTTGCATTACCATCTTCGATTTGAGGTAGTTTTCTCTTGGTATTTTGGTAGTGCTTATCGCGTACGCCCAAATTAACCCTTCTTCAGTTAATAGCAAAAATATGTAGTAGCGGAAGTAGGGATCGATCCCACATGGAAGGTAAATTTATTTCGTGTCAATTATCAAACAAATAGTAACAATGGGAGTTTTGGATTGGATTACTACTACTTAGCGAATATCAAACTAATAAACGAGTTTAACTAAAACGATTATAACTTATGGGATTAAAGCGATTCTTGGTTTTCAGGTAACCGTACTTTTGAAAAATTATCTTTTGGTCATCAAATCAAAACATTCGAATTCTTTCGATTATCTATCGACTATAAATTCAATTCCTACTCATCTTATTCATAGTCAAAGAGAAAACAACATTCAATTCAACCCTTACCAAATCTCTAATCACCACTACAGCCGTTAAAATTGATTACTCAATGATAGTTTTCAAAACTAATGAGTTCGACAAATCTAATCAATAAAAACTACAGCCGTTAGAATTGATTACTCAATCGTTTCTCCTAAGAATTCAATAACACCTACAGCCGGTTAATTATTAATCTTAGTTGTTTCTTAACAAACTATCGATTATGCAATTGAATATTAGGTGATCGGTCTAATACACAAACACAACAATCATAGAATTCAAAATCTGAGAAACAAATTGAAATCAAAATCTAATTCAACAATCAAACCGAATTCTCATAAAAGATTCAAATCCAAAAGTAGGTATCCCTTCAACCAAGAATCAAAGGGTTTTAGCCTAGCATAATTGAATCTAAAATCAACGACATATTAGTCGAAAACATTAAAATAACAAAGGAAAAGAAATTACTAATACTAGTCACGATTCCGGCTTGTCGATTCCGGTCCCGTTCTTCGTTGTTCTTGACAAAACTTCAGAGAAAATTAATCTAAAATCTCAAATTATTCTAAAAATTCGAAAAACTATCAAAAGATGCTGCTAATGAGGCTTAGTCTCGAGTTTTAGGGTCTGGAAGTGATAAAAATGGGATACAATCTTTTAAACATGGTAAAAGACTCAATTTCCTAATTTTCGGACTCTGCGGCGATCGATCGCCTGATGTGTGGCGATCGATCGATAGTTTTTTTTTTCAGTGAAAATCTTGAGGCGATCGATCGCCACTTTATCGCGATCGATCGCTAGGCTCCAATGGACTTTGGCGATCGATCGCCTGGTACTCGCGATCGATCGCTGATCCGTGAATTTTGTTGCAAAAGTTTCTGTCCATAGGCGATCGATTTCCTCTTCCAGGCGATCGATTGCCACCTCCAAAATTACATTTTTGCCCTTTTCTTGATCAACTTTGAGTCCTTGTCTTGCCCATGTCTCTTCTTGGTCTTTATACATAATTTTTGGCTCGTTTTTTTCGATTGTACCTACAATTACACAAATATACGATTAGGTAGCATACATATCAAATTATCTATCAAAACCTACCAAATCATAGACAATTAAGCACTAAAGATGTGTCTATTTCTAGTCACATCAAACTCCCTCATACTTACTCTTTACTCGACCTCGAGTAAACAAATAAAACTACAATATTTTTGGTTGGCTCATAGGTTCATAACAAAGCAACTTGTCCTCACTTTAATGCCTCAACAATTTTAACATGCATAATAATAATGAACGGCGGTGAAAAGTTAACAGTGGAACAAGTTCAATCCCTAAACATTTCGTACCCAACAAAGCAGTGGACGTGTGTGTGTGGTCATAAACAAGTGTTGTGTACAAATTATAGATCCAAAATATGCAAAGCCATAATAGTTCAAGTCATACACTAACACAAGTATAAGCTCACTTGCACACTCTTCTCCACTATCTTAGCTACTTTGCAAACATAAATCAAGTAGGTCTTTATTAGCTTGTAGCTTGGCCTAGGTATTGGCTTATGAAAGAAAGTGTAAGGATATTCAAACAAGAGAGTATGATGAAATGCACACTAAAAGCTTCTCTTCTTGCATGAATTTTTCAACTTTGTTCTTTTTCACAAGGTTTATTTCAACACTTTTCTTCTTTTGTGTCTTGGCTCCCCTTGGAGTCATATTTTTCTCAAATTTCTCAAGGCATTCCTTTTCTTTCATGTATTTCATTCTTTTGACAATCAAGTTCACAAATATACTTCAATGATTCCTAAGTGCATTTGAATGAAATACATCATACTCCCTTAAAAGGTATGGATTGAAATCATATTTAGGCTAAAAGGGTGGGATGATAAGCTAGTCAAGGAATGTTGAATGTGGGTCTTTAGTATGCTTAGCATACTACCATTCTTTTACATTAAGGCTCAAAATAGGTACTAGAGAATGATTTTGTTTACATGGTAGGCTTGAAAGGCACAAACGCATCAAAGATCGCCTATATCACTTTCATGTTTGCAAGTAGTCTAGACATACGCCTCAAAGAGCATGTAGTTAAGTTCTAGCATGTATTAGAGGTTTCTTAAGACTATCACAAAGTTCACACAATCTTCACTAAGTTATGCACACTTCACAAGTCATGACAATAATGTTCAAAATATTCAACTTACTAAGTTAAAGTACACTTTGCATTAGAGTTCAAAGTGTTCCAAGGTTAACAATTCACCTATGTTCAAAAGCATGCATGCCATTAATTAGGTTTAATCATGGGCTAGTGATTCTAAGCATGCGTTCATTACTAACTATGAGCTCAAAATTTTTAAATTTTTCGATTTTTTTTGTATTTTTGAAATATTAAAGCAAAACTAACTACTAATCCCTCCCCCATACTTAAATCCTACATTGTCCCCAATGTAAGGCAAAAATACAAGAAAAGAGAATAGTCTAACTAGTCTAACTACTAAAGCAAAAATAAAAAAAAAAAAAATAAAAGGGAGAAAAGAAACTAACTCCCCTTGGGTTGCCTCCCAAGCAGCGCCTCTGTTTAACGTCGGTGGCCCTACGCCAGTTCTCTATCAAGGTGGTTGATGCAGTGTTGCTCTATCATTCCTTAACCACCTCAATATCTTCTTCACTCCTCGGTATCTCGGCTTGTTGCTCTTTGAGTGGTCGTCCCCAGTCTTTGCTCCTTCGTCACTTGATTGACATGGTCGATCCGGAGGGTGCTTCTTTTCGACGGTATGATCCTGAAAGTGAGAAATAAAAGGGTCAGCAGTATCGTGAGTAGATAACGCAGCAATAGTATGAACATTATGCACTAAGTTAGAATCCATACCTCTATTCTCGTCAAGGCCATCAGTAGCCTTTCCGATTTCCCACAACTCATCATTATCAAAATCAGAATCATAATCATCATGTACATCAATAGCGTAACTAGAATGCTCAAGAAGTTTAATGGGTTCATACATGTTGAAATTTGCAATTTCACCATTAGACTCCATGGTTATCAAGCCGCGATTTATATCGATCACTGATTTTGATGTTTTCAAGAATGGTCTTCCTAAAATAATTAGACTAAAAGAATCACCATTTCTCATGTCTAAGACATAGAAATCGGCTATGAAGACCAAGTTCTTTACATGCACAACTATGTCCTCTACTATCCCCTTAGGTATGACCGTGGATTTATCAGCTAAGTGAATAACTGCGCTATTTCTTTTTAAAGGTACCATTTTCAGTTGAGAGTACATTGAGTAAGGCATGACATTTATGGCCGATCCTAAATCGAGCATAGCCTTCTCAATCCTAATAGCACTAATCTCACATGGGATAAAGAACATACCTGGGTCCTTGCATTTGATGGGGATGTTTCTTTGGTTGTCCGCCGAAACATTGTCATTGAGCTCGACCTTGGTCTGCTCTTTGTGTTCTTTTCTTTGATCCTCATTCACGGTCTCCTTTAAGGGGTGAGCATGTTGCGATTTCTTCTTCATGGTCTCATGCAATGGGGCTTGCTCTTTGCAGCGTGAACTTATCTCGTAGAGGTCTTTGAGTCCGGCACCTTTCCTATTGTCCTTCAATGCTTGGGGGAAAGGGGTTGGTACTTTATATTCAGAAAGTTTAGGGAACTCACCTCGTGGTTCCTCCCCTTCCATTGGCTCTTCAATGTCTGTCTCTGTCTCCGTCATCTCTTCTTTCTGGGGTGGCGTCAGTACCACCTTCTCTTCAGCTGCATCTTCATTCACATTCACTGTGATAGCACTCACATTTTCCCGGGGGTTTATCTCTGGTTGTGACGGCAGTCCATTTGAAATCCTTGCTTCGATCTTGCTGATTGAAGTTGCCAATTGTCCCATCTGCGTCGTCAAGCTCTGGATGCTCGCCCTCGTCTCCTGTTGAAATTGTAAGCTATTTTCAGCAATAACTTTAATACTATGTTCTAACCTATCAGAAAGAGGGTGCACTGGCGGTAGTGGAGGTATCTGATATGGCGGTCTATAGGGTGGAGGTTGGTGCATCTGTGGGTTCTCATAGCCTTGGTTCGGATGGTCTCTCCAACCTTGATTGTAGTTGTTTGGTGGATGGTCATAATTCCTTTGTGGTGGCCATGGGAATCCTCCCGCTGCATTCACGTTCTCAGCGGTTGTCTCTTGTAGTGAGGGGCATGCGTCCGTGGGATGGTTCGCAGCCAGACAGATTCCACACGGCTTTATCTTCCCTACATTTCCACCTGCAAGACCACGCACAAGAAAAGTTAGGTCTATCAGTTGTTGTTCCATATTTGATACGTTTACCTCTTTTCTTTGCGGTTGCCCATGGCGAACATGTCCAAACTGTTGGGAGTTGGCTGCCATGTTAGCTATCAAGCTCCTCGCCTCCTCCGCTGTCTTGTCGATAAATGCTCCTCCGCTTGCCGCATCCACTAAGTTCCTGTCACCAGAAAGCAAACCTTCATAAAAGTATTGTATGAGTAAATGTTCACTTATCTGGTGTTGTGGGCAGCTTGAACACAACTTCTTGAATCGTTCCCAGTACTCATGCAATGACTCCTCGTGGAACTGCTTGATACCGTAGATCTCCTTTCTTATGTTAGTTGCCCTTGAAGCTGGAAAGTACTTCTCTAGGAATACTCTTTGCAAGTCAGTCCACGTGGTGATTGATCCGGAGGATAAGTAGAATAGTTAATCCTTTGCAGCATCCTTTAGCGAGAATGGAAAGGCTCGCAGTTTTATTTGCTCCTCCGTCACGCCAGCTGGCTTCATAGTAGTGCATACCACGTGGAACTCCATCAAGTGCTTATGCGGGTTCTCACCTGCAAGACCATGAAAAGATGGCAATAAATGAATCAAACCAGATTTGAGTTCGAAATTTACGTTGTTTGCGAGAGCAGGAAAGTGATGCAGAGAGGTTGTTGATCCAAGTTAGGATTTGTCAACTGCCTCAAGCTTTGATTTGCAGCCATCATGGCCCTCTCATCTTCTTCAAGCAACCTCGCTTCTCTTCGTCTTTGATGTACTGTCCTCTCGATCTCAGGATCGTAGTGAAAGTTATCTTCGTGATTGAACGATCCACCTGTACTCATTAACAAACCAAAGTAGTAATGCAGGATAAAAATAAAAAAATCGACACAAAATAATACCAATGCCTTCCCCGGCAACGGCGCCAAAATTTGGTAGCGCTTATCGCGTACGCCCAAATTAACCCTTCTTCAGTTAATAACAAAAATATGTAGTAGCGGAAGTAGGGATCGATCCCACATGGAAGGTAAATTTATTTCGTGTCAATTATCAAACAAATAGTAACAATGGGAGTTTTGGATTGGATTACTACTACTTAGCGAATATCAAACTAATAAACGAGTTTAACTAAAACGATTAAAACTTATGGGATTAAAGCGATTCTTGGTTTTCAGGTAACCGTACTTTTGGAAAATTATCTTTTGGTCATCAAATCAAAACATTTGAATTCTTTCGATTATCTATCGACTGGAAATTCAATTCCTACTCATCTTATTCATAGTCAAAGAGAAAACAACATTCAATTCAACCCTTACCAAATCTCTAATCACCACTACAGCCGTTAAAATTGATTACTCAATGATAGTTTTCAAAACTAATGAGTTCGACAAATCTAATCAATAAAAACTACAGCCGGTAGAATTGATTACTCAATCGTTTCTCCTAAGAATTCAATAACACCTACAGCCGGTTAATTATTAATCTTAGTTGTTTCTTAACAAACTATCGATTATGCAATTGAATATTAGGTGATCGGTCTAATACACAAACACAACAATCATGGAATTCGAAATCTGAGAAACAAATTGAAATCGAAATATAATTCAACAATCAAACCGAATTCTCATAAAAGATTCAAATCCAAAAGTAGGTATCCCTTCAACCAAGAATCAAAGGGTTTTAGCCTAGCATAATTGAATCTAAAATCAACAACATATTAGTCGAAAACATTAAAATAACAAAGGAAAAGAATTACTAATACTAGTCACGATTCCGGCTTGTCGATTCCGGTCCCGTTCTTCATTGTTCTTGACAAAACTTCAGAGAAAATTAATCTAAAATCTCAAATTATTCTAAAAATTTGAAAAACTATCAAACGCTGCTGCTAATGAGGCTTAGTTTCGAGTTTTAGGGTCTGGGAGTGATAAAAATGGGATACAATCTTTTAAACATGGTAAAAGACTCAATTTCCTAATTTCCGGACTCTGCGGCGATCGATCGCCTGATGTGTGGCGATCGATCGCTAGTTTATTTTTTTTCAGTGAAAATCTTGAGGCGATCGATCGCCACTTTATCACGATCGATCGCTAGGCTCCAATGGACTTTGCCGATCGATCGCCTGGTACTCGCGATCGATCGCTGATCCGTGAATTTTGTTGCAAAAGTTTCTGTCCATAGGCGATCGATTTTCTCTTCCAGGCGATCGATTGCCACCCTCCAAAATTACATTTTTGCCCTTTTCTTTATCAACTTTGAGTCCTTGTCTTGTCCATGTCTCTTCTTGGTCTTTATACATCATTTTTGGCTCGTTTTCTTCGATTGTACCTACAATTACACAAATATACGATTAGGTAGCATACGTATCAAATTATCTATCAAAACCTACCAAATCGTAGACAATTAAGCACTAAAGATGTGTCTATTTCTAGTCACATCATATTTCTAGCGTTTATGAAAAATGCTAAATTTCTAATATTGCTAGAAAATTATAAAATTAATGTAGGTGATAGATTAGACGATGAAACAGTAATTGACAAGAAATTTGAGATTATGTTGTAATTTCGACTTTATAGGAATTTTAATGTATTTGACAAATTTTAGAATTTAATGTTATAACTAGAGTTCAATAAATTTACACAGGATTTTTCGCTAACAACTTATAAAACCACTCGGCCGAAGAAGCTTTATATGTTTTGCATAGAGAATTTTCCACAACAGTATATCTTCAGTTTTGGTATTCACATTACATCATTTGCATCATTTTATCCTAAAGATATTTTCATCATCGAACTTTAAGCGTTGTTAACGCGTTATTTCAAAATTCGAGACCAGATGAAATACTCAACTTTAATTCATAATTCAAAATTTTTAAGCGCATAAATATTACAAGTTCAAGATTCAATTTCTTGCAAACTTGAAATTTAAACACAAAGCTTAAAATTTGAAAGTCGAATTAATCTTTTAGATTTCATTCTTCAAGTGTCTTGGAAACTTCATTCCAAACATTATTCTTGATGCACACATGTCAAAATGTTTCGTCAACATTTTTCCTTTGTTACTTGATGATTTCTAAATTGCTTCTCCAATGAGCATATCATCAACACAAGCATATCTATGCTTTAGGTGTGTACACATTTGTCGCACTCGTTAATCTATTTGACAACATGATTTGTCAAACTTTTCATGTCTTTTATTTGGTTTTTGTTATGACTTTACTTTGCCCTTCATCTCTTGTTTTAGCCAAGTACCCCCACATTTCAAATATTGTAGGAAATTCTCTTTTCCTTCAATCACAAGGTTTCCGTCCTTGCATAAATGTGGTAAGTGATTGAATCCTAGAATTGCAACCCCCACAACTTCGGATAGTAACGAAGTGCACTGGCATTCAAACTTCCATGTTTCAAGTTCTAAGCGTTATAGTCTTACAAATCCATATTCAAGTTTTTATTTCTTGAAAATTTTGGATTTAAGCGTACTTGCTTACAAAAGTTGAAACTTGGATTCTCAAACTCGGTTCACAATTTGCAATTTAAGCGCACTAACTTAGAAAACTTGAATTCAAGATTTTAAATCTTGCAAATTCATGTTATAAGCGTTGTGATGACCAGGGATTATAGGTGTTAATCCCGGAGTATTAATAATCCCTAAAGTGGTTTTACGTGGCGATTTGGAATTTAATCGAGGTGTTGGGCCTTCTGGGCTCGTTTATTTGGGTAGTTGGGATCGTTGGATCCAGAGGTTGAGATTGTATTCTCATTTGGGTGAAAAACCTAAGAGTTGGGTTTTTGGTGTGTCTCGGGATCTCGGGTGCTGTGTGAGCACCGGTAGGGGGTTTTGGAGTTAGAGAGAGAGTTTTTGAAAACAGATGATTTTTAAGGAATCATGATGTATTTGTGGGGCTATTATTTTTCGGGGTATTTTTGCTATATATAGCAGTTGAACCCAAAATTTTAAGGAAAATATTATTTCAGCCCCAAATCTTTTCTTTCTCCTCCCCTGCGCGCGATTCCCGTCTGCCCTGCGCCCTCGCCGCTTCAGGCGCTTCGCCCGCCGCCGTCCGGCCGCCGTTCGGCGCGTGCGACCTACCCACGGCTTCGTCTCGTCCAGGCACTCCTTTCCCCTCCGGCAATTGAAGGTTTCGTCGCGTTTCTCGTTCGGATTTTGAAGAAGGCGTCGATCCCCAAAAGTTAGGGTTCATCGATTTCGAACGATTTGCTTCCGTTTTTCGTTGGGTAACCTCCCTTACCCCTTGTTCGTCTTTTCGTGTATTTCCATGCCTTTATTGTGTTCGAATTTGAAGGATTTTAAGGGTTCGAATTTAAGGGCTTGTTTGGGTTCGAATTTAAGGGTGTTGAGTTCGAAAATTGGGGGTTTTTGTCAAGGGATGTTGATTCTTGCTTGGATAGCTTAATTCACATTTAGATGAATTATGATATTTAATTGGGTTCGAAATTGTGAGATTAGGGTTCGATTTTTGTAGGGTATTCTTGAACAAATTTCGATATTGTCTCATTTATTTCCCTCCCTGCATGTACCCTGCCCCGGGTCTTTTAAGAGGTTAATTGTCGTGTGTTGACAATATTTGAGGGATATGGGTGTGCTTGAGCATAGGTTACATGTTCGTAAATAATTGTGAATTATTTATCGTGTTAGCACATCATTCCTCGGGGCATGGAACTCGAGCAAGGTTTGGCTCGGACTTCGGAGATTTAAGGTACGTGCGACGTACGAGTATTACTATATATTAAGGCATATGTGAATGCATAATGAAAATTGATTTCATTGAATAATTGCGCATGAGGATTATATATATATATGTTGATATAGCCAAGGAATGACCCAAATCTTAATATCGCCGCTTGTAGCGTGCGTGACACTAGAGTAGGATGACTCTTACATGATATATATGGGGTACTGGGTTTATTTGACAATATTAGGGCATTTGAGACGCCTGAGAATGATCGTAGAATCATGTATTCTTCGTAAGACATTTGAGATGTCTAGGTTCGTAGAATCACGTATTCATTATAAGACATTTGAGATGTCTAGGTTTGTAGACTCATGTATTCATTATAAGACATTTGAGATGTCTAGGTATAATGAAGGATTGGTAAAATAAATGCTAGGCATTTGAGTATCTGTGATTGATAGCGAGGTTGTGAAATCAGTATTAGATATTGAGATATCTATAATTGCATGTTTAATGAATTTTCATTCGCTATCTGTTGATATTCGAGGATTAGGCATGCGACGAGTTAATCAATGTGTTGATTTACTGATTTTTGAGATTTGATGAGTTTGATGATTGTGAGGACAGGGACAGTACACGGAATCCCGGATGAGGTTGCCATCCAGGGAGTATCATTTAAATTCATTTGTATTTACCTTTGTTGTAAATTATGAATTTTATTATTGTGATTATGGGATTTTGTGTATTGGTATGCTCACCCCGTTGGGGGCTGTCTCTGTTGGGACAGGTGAACAGGTACATCGATGGCTGTGGAGCTGAGCTCGAGCTGTTGATTGGAGGTACTCCCAGGATCGTGGTACCAGGGCTTGATGGAGCACGGTATCGTATAGAGTACCTATATATACACCTGAGGATTTTATACATATTCATGATGCTCGCATGTGAGCACGATTTTACTTGTATATGGATTGTATATAAAGGCATGAGCCTTTCTCTCTTTCATTTGAGGTTGCATGCAATTAGGTTGAATTGCTAGAATGATATGAGAGTCATTGGTGTATTATCTGGGTGTTGAAACCCACTGTTGTCGTCATATGTGTGGTGTCTTCCCTGGCTGGGAATTTACTTGTATTACTGCACTATGATGAGTATTATGTGTTCCCTGGCCGGGAATTATGTTATGTGTTGTGCTTTTTTTTTGGGGATAGCTCTATTTATGGGGAGACTCTGCCCAAATTTTTATAAAAGTTCACAATGTGAAAAGTGGTACCAAGGGGTTGGTAAAGGGCAAACATATGAGTCTTTTATTGTTAGGATGATGATCTTATAACATTGAGTATTAAAGGAATTTTGTAATTGACATTTAATGCTAAAGTATCATCTGAGCTTCCCGATTGACTTGTTATTGAAAGCATGTGCCACACATAGTGGTTAATACACTAATCAGGGGTTAAGGGCTAAGGGGGTCCTTACATTAGTGGTATCAGAGCAGTGGTTGCTCATTGGGGCTGTTATGGGCCTAGGAAGTTATTGATAACACATATTTATGCATGATGGCATTAATGTTGTATGACATAACAAATTGTTTATGTGCTATTATGATATGAAAAGTGGTATTGCTAACCATTGTGGTTGCAGGAATCGTGTGGAACACGATAGGATGACATTAATAGGGATGTCTGGCACTCCGTGTGTTATGTGCCAAGGAAGCTGGTTTTTAAGAAAATCATGTAAAGGGATATTTCCGAGGTAACATGTACTTTATGTGGTCTTGTTAACACATGATGAATGCAATGTGGTGCATTAAGGTTATGATATATGTTATTGTGCATTGTTTTTGCATATGCATGTTGTGAAATATATGAGGTGTATTTCACGAGTCAAGGTTATCTTAGTAAGGATTTTAATGGCTTATGCTAAAGTCCATTAGAAGCGATGAAGAATCCCGCTTACATGGAGTAGCAACGCTAAAGTCCATTGGAAGCGATGAAGAATCCCGCTTACATGGAGTAGCAAGAAGCATTAAAATGTACTAATGATAAGGGCTCAGGATGAAATAAGGATTTAAAGAGGAAGGATGTCATGACATTTATTTGTGAAACCATACATTCTTATGATGTGTTTTTATTATGTATTGAATGTTGATGCATAGCGTATATGGCTATTGTTGTTAACCCTGATGGTTGCAGGTTACAGGAAATATGGAGTATAAAAAGGAATGATGATTATACATTCCAGGAGTCCTGCTTATGACAGTGAGAATTTTTATACTTATGCTTGTACCGCTAAAAATGTGGAGCGGGAGGGGATGCTCGCTTGTACATAGAGGCGGGGTATTCCATACGAAGCGAGGATGAGATACCGCTTGTATGAAGAAGCTTATGCTTGTACCGCTAAAAATGTGGAGCGGGAGGGGATGCTCGCTTGCACATGGAGGCGGGGTATGCCATACGAAGCGAGGATGAGATACCGCTTGTATGAAGAAGCGAGGATGAGATGCCGCTTGTTAGGATGATGATTCATTCCTTTGTGATGACACGGATGATAGCGGTGATGTGTCCCGCTGTGTCGATTTATATTCATTTCTCTATGAGGACACGGTTTATAGCGATGGTTCATTCCGCTATATTTATTGGCGATGGTTCATTCCGCCAGGTGTATTTATAGCGATGGTTCATTCCGCTATATTGATTGACGATGGTTCATTCCGTCAGGTGTATTGATAGCGATGCCTCTTTCCGCTACTATGTGGACTATGATTCATGCTCAGGTGTATAGCGAGGTTTCATGCCACTTATCATATGACGAGGTGTCATGCCGTCGATTCTATAGCGAGGGATTTTGCCGCTATGTACTCAGCACAGGATTTTGCCGCCTTCGAGCGATGGGTGCTGATTACGCACTATTATTGAGCGACGGAGACAGGTATGACGCTATATTGCTAGCGATGAGGTATGAGATATTGCTATTTTATTAGCTTTATTGTAGCTGGCATGCATTGATACACATGTTTTATTATGCCTGATTTACTAGCATGATAGTGGATGACATACGCTGATGTACATGTATCGTCACTAGTTGACAATGTCTTAGATGCCATGAGTTGGCATGTGTCGTCACAGGATGACGATGACGATGGTGTAGGAGATGTCTTATTAGACATGCATCATCGTTACGATGATCGATGCGTTGAGTATGCGTATTCAGTGGTATGCCTTGGGTGCCAGTACCGAGCACAAGGTGGTGTGTGCGGCACCGTTTGACGTGACCCTTATACCGAGCGGGTTGCTCGAGAATGGATGGATGCGCTGTACATGTGATTGTACCGCAGCTTACGTTTGGGGTGATCATTTTACGAGTGGTGATACCCTTGAGGTATGCTCGTTGGAATGGCTTTTGGCCATGTGATTTGACGACAGGAGTACTCATGGAGGAAAGTACTCGCTTTCTGTCGATGTGACATGTGGTAGACATGGTCACACCACCCTTGAGGGTGTAGGATGGGTCCTAAGGGAATAGGATCAGGTTATGTTAAGTACATAGGGACATTGGAGTGTCCAGAGTGTATCGGCATTTAAGGATTGTTGGGTAAAGACCCACTACTCTATTGAGTTTTCTTTCCACAGTATGATATACCATGTGGAAACGTCCGTCTTATTGGTAGGTTTGAGGTGAACCTAGAGAGGCAGCGACCAGTTTGTCTGCCGTGTGTGTGCAGCACCATGAGGGGCTTGCTAGAGCCGTTATACTGCTCGTTGGAACCAAGTTTGGCAAATCGTAAGGTGATACGATGTGGATTGTGGTGGACTCTAGTAGTCACCATGTCATTTGAGGTTGAGGCTGAGGTTGTGCATGCCTCACTGAAACGTGTATACGTTTATGTTTAATCTTGGAGACTTGTCTGGGACAGCTCAGGATGTTGGAGTACCAACAAGAGAGTCATCAGGTCGTTATTGACTCAATCTAAGGGAAACAGTGTAGTTGGGATACAATGGGTGTTATTGTATCCAGTTTTTCCGAACGGTGGTTCGAGACTAGTGGATCTCGAGTTCGATGGCACTTCCCTTGTGAGGAAGGAGGTAGTATTATACCTATTTGGAAATCTTTGAAAGATTCGGTGAGTTGGTACGTGTGGTGTTGATTTTGAGAATCACGCCGTGTTGTTGATCGTCGATTTTCATTCTCCTTTGGATGTGAATGACTCAGGATTGACGGTTATGTTTGGGGCTTGGGGGTATGTTGCAGATACCCGAGCATAGTGCATTGAGTATGCATGAGGTGTTCGTGCTTAGGCAGGTATACCGGTGAGTATACGGATGCCAGTTATTGAATTCCTTTCTGTCAAGCATAGAGTTATGCTATTTTAGGATGGTTAAATCTCTGATGAGAGATATGGAACACCTTGAGATTGGGAATCTCCATGGCACGATGATTATGAGGGATAATCGTGAAGTTAGTTGACTTCCCTTGAGGAGGGATTATCTTGTGAGGGTTAAGGTATTTCATTATTGGTGTTTCCCTCCGAGTTATGCGATAGCCTTCCCAAGTTTGGATTGTTAAATCCTAGGATTATCAAGGGATGGCAGGAATTCGGATTGGTTGGGTGTCGCTGTCGACACAAGTGTTGAGGATGCAATGGGTTTATTGCATGTCCCTTAAGAAATTGAAACTCTGTGGAGTCTCGATTGTTTATTTATGACCAGGATGTGGTTCTTGGGATTTGCGGAGGTGGACATCTTGTGAGATGTCTTTTGTGTGAATCTGTGGCCGTGAGTTGCCCAATTGAGTTGCAATGATGCGACTGCTTCTTCGATAGAGGAGGTTTGAAAGTGGAAACCAGGTTTGGTATGTGTACACCGTGGTATACTAGTGTTTCCCTCGTAACGAGGTAAGTTAGACATCGTGAGTCTTGATAGAGATGTCATGGAATGATATCTACGATAGAATCAGGAGCGATTCGAATCCTCGCAGTTTCAGTTGACTAACTGCTTTTGGATTATTAGCGTTGAGCTGTGCTGACGCTCTTTGACGTTATGATGGTTTTGGAAGTCTATTCCACCCCAGAGTTTGACACGAGGTCAACGTTCTCACGGTTGAGGTGTCATTCAGGATGCATTCTTACTAGTTGTATTAGAACTAAGGATGACTGTCCGATCTACAGTCGTAAGTATAGGTGGTTTTGCAGTCATGAGAGACTGACTTTTGGGATGACCCGCACCGAGGTACGTTTTGCCTCTTGGGTGATAGGTTGGTTTTGGTAAGTCGCTCTGTTTCAGAGTTTGATGTGAGGTAAGTATCCTCGCGTTTTTTAATACGATTCTGATATGGTCAAGAATCGAGGTTATGGCTTCATGTTGTTGTGTAGCCAAGGTGTTATGTGATACACCGGTGCAATTTCGAGGACGAAATTCTTTTAAGTGGGGGATATTGTGATGACCAGGGATTATAGGTGTTAATCCCGGAGTATTAATAATCCCTAAAGTGGTTTTACGTGGCGATTTGGAATTTAATCGAGGTGTTGGGCCTTCTGGGCTCGTTTATTTGGGTAGTTGGGATCGTTGGATCCAGAGGTTGAGATTGTATTCTCATTTGGGTGAAAAACCTAAGAGTTGGGTTTTTGGTGTGTCTCGGGATCTCGGGTGCTGTGTGAGCACCGGTAGGGGGTTTTGGAGTTAGAGAGAGAGTTTTTGAAAACAGATGATTTTTAAGGAATCATGATGTATTTGTGGGGCTATTATTTTTTCGGGGTATTTTTGCTATATATAGCAGTTGAACCCAAAATTTTAAGGAAAATATCATTTCAGCCCCAAATCTTTTCTTTCTCCTCCCCTGCGCGCGATTCCCGTCTGCCCTGCGCCCTCGCCGCTTCAGGCGCTTCGCCCGCCGCCGTCCGGCCGCCGTTCGGCGCGTCCGACCTACCCACGGCTTCGTCTCGTCCAGGCGCTCCTTTCCCCTCCGGCAATTGAAGGTTTCGTCGCGTTTCTCGTTCGGATTTTGAAGAAAGGCGTCGATCCCCAAAAGTTAGGGTTCATCGATTTCGAACGATTTGCTTCCGTTTTTCGTTGGGTAACCTCCCTTACCCCTTGTTCGTCTTTTTCGTGTATTTCCATGCCTTTATTGTGTTCGAATTTGAAGGATTTTAAGGGTTCGAATTTAAGGGCTTGTTTGGGTTCGAATTTAAGGGTGTTGAGTTCGAAAATTGGGGGGTTTTTGTCAAGGGATGTTGATTCTTGCTTGGATAGCTTAATTCACATTTTAGATGAATTATGATATTTAATTGGGTTCGATTGTGAGATTAGGGTTCGATTTTTGTAGGGTATTCTTGAACAAATTTCGATATTGTCTCATTTATTTCCTTCCCTGCTTGTACCCTGCCCCGGGTCTTTTAAGAGGTTAATTGTCGTGTGTTGACAATATTTTGAGGGTTATGGGTGTGCTTGAGCATGGGTTACATGTTCGTAAATAATTGTGAATTATTTATCGTGTTAGCACATCATTCCTCGGGGCATGGAACTCGAGCAAGGTTTGGCTCGGACTTCGGAGATTTAAGGTACGTGCGACGTACGAGCATTACTATATATTAAGGCATATGTGAATGCATAATGAAAATTGATTTCATTGAATAATTGCGCATGAGGATTATATATATATATGTTGATATAGCCAAGGAATGACCCAAATCTTAATATCGCCGCTTGTAGCGTGCGTGACACTAGAGTAGGATGACTCTTACATGATATATATGGGGTACTGGGTTTATTTGACTATATTAGGGCATTTGAGATGCCTGAGAATGATCGTAGAATCATGTATTCTTCGTAAGACATTTGAGATGTCTAGGTTCGTAGAATCACGTATTCATTATAAGACATTTGAGATGTCTAGGTTTGTAGACTCATGTATTCATTATAAGACATTTGAGATGTCTAGGTATAATGAAGGATTGGTAAAATAAATGCTAGGCATTTGAGCTATCTGTGATTGATAGCGAGGTTGTGAAATCAGTATTAGATATTGAGATATCTATAATTGCATGTTTAATGAATTTTCATTCACTATCTGTTGATATTCGAGGATTAGGCATGCGACGAGTTAATCAATGTGTTGATTTACTGATTTTTGAGAATTGATGAGTTTGATGATTGTGAGGACAGGGACAGTACACGGAATCCCGGATGAGGTTGCCATCCAGGGAGTATCATTTAAATTCATTTGTATTTACCTTTGTTGTAAATTATGAATTTTATTATTGTGATTATGGGATTTTGTGTATTGGTATGCTCACCCCGTTGGGGGCTGTCTCTGTTGGGACAGGTGAACAGGTACATCGATGGCTGTGGAGCTGAGCTCGAGCTGTTGATTGGAGGTACTCCCAGGATCGTGGTACCAGGGCTTGATGGAGCACGGTATCGTATAGAGTACCTATATATACACCTGAGGATTTTATACATATTCATGATGCTCGCATGTGAGCACGATTTTACTTGTATATGGATTGTATATAAAGGCATGAGCCTTTCTCTCTTTCATTTGAGGTTGCATGCAATTAGGTTGAATTGCTAGAATGATATGAGAGTCATTGCTGTATTATCTGGGTGTTGAAACCCACTGTTGTCGTCATATGTGTGGTGCCTTCCCTGGCTGGGAATTTACTTGTATTACTGCATTATGATGAGTATTATGTGTTCCCTGGCCGGGAATTATGTAATGTGTTGTGCTTTTTTTTGGGATAGCTCTATTTATGGGGAGACTCTGCCCAAATTTTTATAAAAGTTCACAATGTGAAAAGTGGTACCAATGGGTTGGTAAAGGGCAAACATATGAGTCTTTTATTGTTAGGATGATGATCTTATAACATTGAGTATTAAAGGAATTTTGTAATTGACATTTAATGCTAAAGTATCATCTGAGCTTCCCGATTGACTTGTTATTGAAAGCATGTGCCACACATAGTGGTTAATACACTAATCAGGGGTTAAGGGCTAAGGGGGTCCTTACAAAAGTCGTGAAGGTCGAGCTATGGTTAACCTCACTGGAGTCAATATTAAATTTTGCATTTTCATTAAACAACACGAGAAAATGTGGGGTCGACATTTTTCTTATGTGCGAAATTTTACATTGACCTCAGTGAGATTAACCCTAACCCTGATATCCCCGGCAAAATAGGGCTTTAGCCTGACAGAAACATTTTACATGTAAACTTGAATTGTAGCAGAAAAATTATAATATTGTTATAATTTTGCTGGATTTATATTAAAAATGTAAAATTCAAACCCATCAATTTTTTCGTTCCAAACCACAAGGCAAAAGGAAATGAGCAAGTAAATTTTGTTTTTTAACAAAAAAGAGAAGGTTATTTAAAGCTCATTAAAATTTTTATTGCAAGTAATTATCTTTGGCCAATTCTATCTAGTGCAAACAAACGATTTTTCTGAATCAAATAAACAATTCTTTCAAGTCGTTTCGAATCAAAATTACTTTGGTTAATTGAACAGGATCTGTTCGTAGCTTTTGATTTATTTATTAAGAATTTCTAAATATTTAAAAAAAGCACAAGAATTTTTGAGTTTCAACTTTAAATTTGAATTTTTTTGCTCAATAAAATTATTTTTAGATTTGTTCTTTTATATACTAGTGAATAGGAGGTCTCGAACCGAAACCCCATCACTTACCTGAGGGTTTTGATGCACTTGTGAAAAATTATTTTTAACTTTAAACACGGCAAAACGAGATCGAATTCATAATAAAAAAATTCTTACTTAAAATGATTATTCCTGTGATGTTCAATCTGATTTCAATTTTATTAATGATATCGGAGTTTGGATATGAAAATTCAAACAATAATATGCTTAATTTTGACTTTTTTCAGCTTTAATGAACTAGACAAGTCATAATGCCTTTAAATGAATATTGAAATTTCAAAAGGATGCTCAATTTTTGGTTTTTTTTTTAAAACTAATTTGTTAAATAATTTATATTTCAAAAATACATCGAAATATGTGGCATTACGAAACTACCCTAAACCGCCAGGGCGGCTACTCAACGTTGAGTAGCCGCCCTCTGAGAGAGCGGCTACTCAACGTTGAGTAGCCGCTTACCAAGGAGGCGGCTACTCAACGTTGAGTAGCCACCCCCTTAGGAGGCGGCTACTCCATATTATTCGATATGTGTGGCTATTAATCCATACAAACCATACTCATACCAATCCAAACCCACTTTACTCCATTTAATTGATACCTACTTCACACCAATCCAAATCCAACTACCTGATTTAATTGATTCCTACTCCATTAATTGATACCAATGAAATCCATCTATAAATTCATATCCATTCTGAAAATATTATATACCTTACAACCTTTTCTTTCTCTTCTTCGCTGCTCAGAGCTTTTGTTTCTCACGAATAATCCATTACTCTCAATTCATCAACATACATGGGTGAGTTAATTATTAAAAATCTTTTATCTTTTTTTTACGTTCATTATGTTTTTAAACATATACGTAGAATAGATTGTTATTAATATTTTAAATGGTTGTTCATTATTATTTATAAACATGTACGTATAATAAATTTTTATTAATATTTTAAATGGTTGATATATGTGTTATTTTTTTATTATTTTTAGGATGGTGTTAAATCAAGGTCCCGAAGATTCAACTGTATTATATCTACAATCTACGCATATCTCGAATGCTGTTTGTTCCGAGAATATTGATAGTAATTTAAAAGTGAAGCGTACGGATAACCTTATCTGGGGGTTGTATAATGAGAAAGTGATACACGATCGTGTTTGGAGGCATATCATTGATATGGGATTTTACGGTGTTTTACAATCTGGCTATTGTATGTACGATAATCATTTGATTACCGCTCTTGTTGAACGATGGCGGCCTGAGACCCATACATTTCATTTTAGATTTGGTGAGGCGACCATTACTTTACAAGATATTTCAATAATTTGGGGTCTGAAAGTTGATGGTGAACCAGTAACTGGGGTAGATAATTCACGACGTGTGAAAGAATGGCAAGAAACATGTATTGAGTTACTGGGATTTGAGCCTGCCGAAGCAAAATTTAAAGGCGGTCACCTAAGAATGAGCGCTCTAGACGAGCACTGCCGAGCTAATCCTATCTCTGATATGAGCTCAGAGATGGATGTAATAAAGTACACTCGGTGTATAGTTCTGATGATTATAGGTGGAATTTTGCTTCCAGATTATAATAGTAGCGCTGTAAAACTCATGTATTTGCAGCTACTTGAAGATTTGGAAGAGGTAAACACATATAGTTGGGGCAGTGCGGTATTGGCTTACTTATACCGTGAAATGTGCAATGCATCAACCATAGGAAAATGCACTATCAATGGCCCTTTGTATATTTTGCAGGTATATGTAATATTTTTCTCTCACTAATAATATCTTATTCCTTTATTATTTTAAAATAATTTTTATGTCTATTGGCAGATTTGGGCATGGAGTAGGATAAAATGTTTGAACCCCGACAGTTAAAAACTTTGATTGTCCCTGAGAATGTTCCTGTTGCTCCCTACGGTGCACGGTAATAATTAATTATTGTTATTGTATACTAAAATTAGAATGATAAAACATTACAATATTTAACATTTTTTATTATAGGTGGAACACTTTGTTTCGTCACACCCATATAGCAACACATTCGGTCAGAATTATACGACATTCTCTCGATCAAATGAGTAATGACGAGGTAAACTTAAATTATGTAATTGATTTTTGAAAATTTATGTCGATTTCAATATATTGATTGACCCATTTTTTTTAATTTTAACAATGTGCAGTTTAACTGGATCGTGTATGACACAGAGGCCGCTGATGTTAACTCCATTATTACTACCTATAATAATGATATTTGGAGAAGCGTTTGCCCTCTTATCTGCTTCCAAATAGTGGAGATTCATCGTCCTAACCGGGTGATGCGACAATTCAATATATGTCAATCAATTCCATCACCTGCACTTGACGGTAATGAGCTACATGATGTCACCCGAACTGGTCATCGTAATATGGATTGGGCAAAATTTCACAAAATACATCTTCGGACGTGGCGTAGGAGGCTAAGAAATGTCTCCACTGGTGAACCATGTGGTAGGTCAAACTCAACAGACGATGACTACATGCAGTGGTACGAGAGAATCACTGTAAGGGTTATATCGCCTCGCGTACATGGGATTGGTTTCCACCCAGTTGTTGGATTTGCGCATGGCACATCATCTGGTGGTTTTTCTCCTGCTGGCCCATCTGGTGGTTTTTCTCCTGCTGGCCCATCTGGTGGTTTCGACACTGTTGGCCCGTCCAGTGGTTTTGACACTGCTGGCCCGTCCGGTGGTTTTGATGCGTCCGGTGGTTTTGATGCTTCTGGTGGATTTGATGTTATTGGGGCATCCGGTGGATTTGCATCATATGCTGGCCCATCCGGTGGATTTACATCATATGCTGGCCGATCCGGTGGATTTACATCATATGCTGGCCCTTCTGGTGGATTTCCAGCGTATGCTGGTCCTTCTGGTGGATTTCCATCGTATGCTGGTCCTTCTGGTGGATTTGATAGTGCTGCTGGTCCATCTACTGTTTTCGATAGTGCGGGGTATTATACTCCACAGCCCCCACAGGCTCACCCACAGGTTGAAAATTACACATCTGTAATGGGTTTCGAATACCAAAGAAATTTGGAGGAGTTGCAACCATCGAGAAACATTCCAACACCTATCCAGTTTCCGAGTTATTCTGATGAAAATATATCTCAAGTAACTAAAATTGCAACACAGCAGAATGAACCTAGTAATACTGGTCCACGTAGAGGACAACGAAATCGTAGACAACGTCATTGTGGAACCGGTGGCCAACTGTAGTTATATGATTATGTATATTAGTATATTTGTCACGTTTAATATGTACATCATGTGTGGCTGGCCCATCAGTTGCTGCTAACATAATTGTATGCTCCGAACCACCAACATCAGGATCAAATACATCATGAATTTGTGTAATTTCTTCTCGTAATCCCCAAACTTCTGATGTGTTTGGCCAATATGTAGGATTTTCTTCAGAAGAGCCGGTTATATATTGATCCCAAGGTCCACTTCCATGCTCGAAATAAGGATAATTTTGTTGCTCAACATCTCGACCGCTAGAAGTAGAAGGTTGATCATGGACCACCATATTGCTCAATCCTTCAGTGACATATGGAAGATTTGATTCTGGCCCTTGAAGATCAAAATCATGATTAATTGCCTCTATATCGACGTACAAATGCAGCATCTGCATATTGGGACATTCCATTATAAATTGTAGAACATCATCATCTACAATATCGATTGGTATTTCATTCCAAGAAGATTTCTCCATGAATGCATATTTGGTTGACAATTTGATATTAAACATCGTTGGGTCGATGTTTAACTTTCTATGTGCTAGTTGAATCAAATCAAATAAAATAATAGAACGAGAAATTCTAATCGGTCTGACTGGTGGAATGCTATATTCAACCGATCCGTTTCCAATAATAGTATTACCACCAAAATATAGCAGCATGGAAATCGAATCCATTTTGAACAAACTAAGAAATATTTTGATTCAAACTTTTGATGCACCGAAAAAATTGAAGAGAAAAACGGAAGGAAGAGGAAATTGGTTTGAAGAATTGTGTGTCGAAAACATTTTATGTTCGTATTATTTATACATATTCGAATACTAATTTTTGTAAAGGTTCACCAGAAACATTTTATATATAATATGATTAATTTTTGTCGATAAAAATATAATATAAACAAACGAAAATTGTAATAACAGAGAGAAAGTGGGATATAAACAAAAGAAAATTGTAAGAAAAGAGAAGAAGGTGGGAAGAGACGTATAAGTTGACTGTGAAAAGAGAAAACAAGAGATTGGAAGAGACGTGATGGGTATGCGACAATCAACCAAAACACGGGCATGGTGGGTGAAGAGACATAAAGGAATGGGTGAAGAGACATAAATGGGGTAGACGACAACCAACCAACCGATACCAACCAATACACCGATGAGCAGCCGATTCATCAGTGAGCGGCTACTCAATAATGAGTAGCCGCCTCCCAAGGGAGCGGCTACTCAAAGTTGAGTAGCCGCCTCCTTGGAGGGCGGCTACTCAACGTTGAGTAGCCGCCCTCTGAGAGGGCGGTTTAGGGTAGTTTCGCAATGCCACATATTTCGATGTATTTTTGAAATATAAATTATTTAACAAATTAGTTTTAAAAAAAAACCTCAATTTTTCAATCAAACTAACCATATTAAATTAAATTAAATTAAATTAAATTATATAAAAGTCTCCAAGTGTGAGTATTACTCCTTGACTAAACGAAGCCAAAATAGTGATGGGGAGGGGACTCCACTTGTTGAGAGTAACAGTCAACAATAAATGTAATATCGGAACGATGTCAGTATTTTTCTTTTTTCAATATTGTTGAAATACATAGCAAACTATTTTTTTATTGGTTTGTTGATGTCGTTCATAAGGACGACGTTGTTTTGAGGACGGTAGACATCATCAAGAACCCTTTTATTATTATTATTATTATTATTATTATTTTACAACCGGCAATAATTCTTTGCCGGTGAACAATCATTCAGTGCTTATTTGAGTTTTATTGTATAATTTAGTTGAATTTTACAACTGCAATTCTTTGTTGGTTTAAAGGTACTCAAACGATTACAATGGATGAATAAGGTGAATATGCAAAAAAATTGCTATCAAAACTTGAATTTGATCTTATAAAAGTATATTTAATTCATTCGAAGATTGTTCTATTTATACTAAATTAATAGACATCCATCAAAAGACATCTTTTGGAAGTGTTTTTTTTAATGAAAAATCGCAACCATACACGACAATGAATACAACCCTTCAAAAAAACTGCACTTCAAAATTTTGGACAGAATACCAAGTGCTATGGCGCATCCACACGGCGCCATAAATCGTGCCTACTGCTGGGCATCACCCAAGGCAACAGGCAGCGCTGTCTCCACTTTGCTCTATTCGTATTTTTCGACTTTTTCATTCTTAATTTCAATTCATTATTTTTCCATCAATTTTTCTGATCCCGTCTTCTTCTCCGGTCTAAATCAGCGTGCCGTCTGCCTTCTGTTCTCTTTCCTTTACGGTTTTCATTCACCTAAATATTAAAAATGGTCCACGTATAAAATGGTTGAATTCAATATATATATTTAATTATTGATGATTTGACATACATCTACATTACATATTTTGTAAATGTTAGTCATAAATCGAAAGTCACAAAATTTTAGTCGGTTTAAATTTTGATAAAACTTGGTATGAAAGTCACATACATCTGCACTATGGCACCGTTTGATGCTAATAATGAGACTTCAAATCTAGTTTCATCCAACGTTTGACTTGAATTCTATAATAATTCAAAATAAAGATAGTTATATTATCAACATCTTTCAATTTGTTATCATCATATCATAAATTATTCATTATCTCATCGTACGAGTCAAAAGGTGTCTATGCAGTTTTAAAATTTGAAGCGTGACTTTCAACGATCAAGAAATTAGGTAGCAAGTATTTGTGATGTATCTGATGAAATACATTTATTTTTTTTTTTCCGGAAGAAACGATAAATTCATTTATCAATGCAAAGATTCAGAGATTACAATATTTTGAATAAAGTCCGGATAATTGAACAACACAGAAGATGATACTAATGCATGTTTAGCTAAATAATATGCTGCTTCGTTGTCATTCGTCTGGCCATCTGCGCATTAGCCATCGTGAAGTCCAATTTGTACCTTTTTATGTCTTCTATGATCAACAAGATGCTGAAATTTTTTCTGAAGAAAAATCTAAAGCTTGGATCAATGCCAAATAGTAATTCTCTAAAATGATTTTATTATTGGACGGAAGACTTTTATTGAACTAAAATTAAAAGCGTGTGTATTTAATGTGATTGGAATTCAGATAATGTCTTGTGCCGACCATCCCATGTTAGCCATAAATATGCCATTTTCAGTTTGATTGTTCAATGGCATACCAAATGTATAATACAGATGATTTGAGTTGTTAATTTCGAGAGAAGTATATGCAAGAATTGCTTTGTTGTAGACTAAGTGTGAAAATCCGATTTTTCGAACCAAGTCAACAATTGGAGTTTTGGTCAAACCATAATTAGAGTTATTTTGGTCAACCCAACTACTTGATGTTAAGATATAATATTGAGTTAAATTATTGAGATAATATTAAATTATACTATTATTATCACTTAGCAATAGATAATATTGATTATAGCATCACAATCCTTTAAATATTAAGATGTGACTAAATCTCAAAGGTAGTAGGGTACTATGACTCTTGAGTTTACACTTTATAAATATCAAGATAGCCTTAGTTCTATGCCAAAACGACTTGAAAATCTCTCACAATTCACACAATTTTCGAAACACACAATAGCACACACTAAAATGTGTGAATTTTTCAGCAAGGAGAAGAGAGGAAATTCATCGTGTTTTGCCACCCAAATTCATTTAAACACACAAGAATCGTTTATGATCTCTGTAAGCGGGCTTTTGTTATATATACGTTTCATTTTTGAAAAATCATATGTTCGTCATGAAATCTCAATCGATTATTTGAATTATATTAGAGCTGTGATGTTTTGATGAAAATTATATTTTTGAAACACTTTAAATTTTGAAATCCAATTGGTGTGAACTCCGAATTCTGTTTCTGACACTGAGGCGGTGGGATTATAACCGACATTCTGACCTGATATGGTGGTTAACCGTTGTTCTGGGAAGCCCATACCCTTTATTCATGGGTGGTCCAATGTTTCTGACCTTATCTCTAGGAGGGTTATGTGGGACCCGACTCGGGCACAAATTAATTTATCCCTTATCCGGTACCACATTCTCTAAGAACATTACGCACGAGGGTTTCAAAACCTTTTCGGAAAAAGCGGAAGCGTTTAGTCAAACATTCATTTTTAGTAGCGGAAGCGTTTATACATTCTAATTAGTAACAAAATACATCACAGTACAAACTCCTTAATGGTCCGACACTTAATAAAAGAGAAAATACTATAACAGTCCCGGTAAGCCAACATTTCCATTTTCCTAATTTTTCCTCTGGTTCTGGCTCCGGTACTCCTGTATCTGGAACTCACAATAAATTACAAGGAAAACAGAGGTTAAGTCTTTGAGGACTTAGTGAGGGAATAACAATGGCTTTATATCTGTAATTATCAAATAATGCAATTTTTCAATATGATATGTCATGTAACAAAGATCTTGCAGTCAAGTAATTGTCAATAATGAACAGTGATGATTTAGGATTTCAGAGTGAATATCGTGGGCTAAAGAGGTGGCTCCCACCAGACAGTTCGGTGTAGCACTTTTCCCCACATATTCAGATAGGATCTGTACATTCAGTCATTTACGAGCCAAGTGAACCATTCTCCGGACCGTAAAACGGTGCGCGTTGTTCAGATGAACCATATACCCGGACTGTCATCCGTTGTTCATTGGACTCACTTTCCGGGCCGAAGCCGCGTTGTCCAGTGGATAAATATCCAGGGCTCCATTCATTCAGTCATTCAGTCAAATGATTCGTTCAATCAAAGGAATCGATTAATAATCGATAACATTCAAGATAAATAAACATGCAGATCAAGATGACCAATGGGACGAGATAATGTACAATATGATGACAATATATAAAAGGTGAGACAATGAATAACAAGATACTGTAAATTCCAGGCCAAATGCCAAAAGGGCTATATAACAAGAATTCGGTAGTATACCTCACCTCACTATTTGATGTCTTACTGGATTGGCTCGATTTTGAACCCAGATGTCAAATAAAGTCCTATAAACATAATATAAGTAATTTTGGTGTTTAGCAACCCAGATATGTTGTTGAATCTTCTGCAAATCATTTTTTGTACAAAACTTGTCCGGGTAATTTCTAAATAAGACTTTAAAAATTCATTAAAAATCAAGTTTAAGTCGAAACTTCACGAAACTTTCCAGAAATGTCTAAAATCAGTCCAGCAACGTTCGCCGACCGGAAATTTGTCAAACTCGTCGACGCGTGTGTTACACGCGCCACCGTGACGGCGCGTGGCCGCGCTCCGTCCCCCACGCGCGGCTGAAAATTTTACAGCATGATCGCCTCGGTTCGATCTACAACTTTTGTTCAGAAACCATTTTGAAATTCCAAACCGATTTTGCCCAGAGTTCTTTTTTTTTTGAAATGATTAACGAGGTGTTTTGGTCGCCGGAAATCTGTTCGTACGGAGGCCGTTTGGGCGATCGGCCGACATACCCATAAACTTCAACACATTTTTAACAACTTTCATTTAGACTCCAAGTTTAAAATCGTTTGAGAAAGGCACGAAATCGTAGCTTGAAACCAATACCTTGAAATATGTTTTCTGGGCTTTGGACAGCTCAATGTTCTTCGCGATTTTGATTTTCTGGACAAATTTGGATACTGATTTTTAAACACCTCCTATGCTAAATGTTTTCTGGGTGTATAAGGATGATTGTGTGAAATTTTCGGATTTTTTGGAGGAGGTTTGGTATTTTCCTCATAATTTTCCCTATTTCCACCCTATTTCCTACACTCTCACTCTCAATCTTGCTCTTGATTTTGTGGGCTAAATCAGATGAAATGGGGGGGTATTTATAGGGGTTTTGCATGGATTGGGGCTTTAAAGAGTTGGCATGTGTTGGGGCAATTGTATTGACAAGTGTATACCTAATTCTTAATTAAATATTTTCTTTTATTAGTTAATATTGTGGAATATAATTAAACATAAATTCATAATTTATTATTATTATTATTATTATAATTATTTTTTTTTGGATGATTATTTTAGTAGCATTGAAGATAGCTTCAAATTATTTTTGTCCAATTTTGTAATTAATATTTTCGGGGTGTTACAATCTCCCCTCCTTCAAGGAATCTGGTCCCCAGATTCCATCATTGTTACCGTAAAACTCTGAAGCCTTGAGTTGAAATCTTCTTTCCATGTCCTAGCTTCCTTTGACATGATTTCAGTTGCGTAACGTGGTTCTTCATCTAGCCGATCTTCTGTTGTTGTCGTCGAGTCGAGAAAACTACACTCGTGGTTTTCCATTTCTGGTGAGCAGCATGGTCTACTCTGACTCTCTGAATTATGGATAACGATCCCTTTAGTATTTGGATAAAGAATCAAGAAGTAGAAGAAGAAGCACATGGTCGAGAGAGAGAAAAAAACATTTTATTCCACTACCCGGGAATGAAAGCAGGGCGTAGGTATTCAAAGAAAATGTCAATATCAACATCAAACTTTTGATATCAGGTCCTAATTAATCCATGACCGGATTTGAAATGACAAAGAAACTGGGTGGAGTAGTGCATGTCCGCAAAAGGTTCTCTGGCTGAAAGAGTGAGCGACTTTAAAAATGGAGGAAAAATGTTAGGCTCAAATCCAACCTCAGGTAATGATTTACTGAGACTTCCTCTCTGGTAGATATATTTACCTCGGTTCGAGTTTCTCATCTCTTCTATCTGTTCCTTGATTCCAATGTAGATATTACCACCATCTATCATTTATGATTGATGGCATCTGGTAGCTGGTGTAGTCGCACCTGGTGAAGTTACTTCCTCGGTATAGCAGTTTATGTGTGCTTGATGTTTGAACAACCAGTCCATGCTCAGCATAATCGTAATCATGTATGTAGCTTGATTAAATCTGCCAGATATTCTAGTTCGTAGAATTTTAGGTGGGTGGAACCTCAGAAATCGTTCAAGTGCTCTATCTAGTGGTTCTTCATTCCTCGTGACGTTTCGTGGAGGATTTTGTTGACAGAATTGCATGAACTGTAGCAAAATTTCCATCGCATTCCTGTTGGGTAGCTCTTGTCGAGGATGCTGTTCTTCTTGCTCGTCGTTCCATCTTGGGTTACGTACTTCCTCAGGAGAATTTCCCTCATTTCCTTGATTTCTCGTGTGAGAGCTACCACGAAGTGATGATGACATCCTAGCTCGTGAATTATTTCTTGACGACATCATCAAATTTATGAGAAAGTGGTGATTTAAAACATATTTATTTTTAAATAGGGAATTAATATTAATAATGCGTAATGCACAAGATTAAATAACTAGAGTAAGGTAAAGTCACCATTATCTGAAATTGTGACAATTGTGGAAAAACAAAGTTTGGTGATATACTATCAATCCTCATTGGTTGTTCCGGGTTTACTCGATCTGAGTGTCAACCATAATATTCTCAATAGGGGAAACTTTTTCGATCTCAGCCTATGCACCTAACTCTTTAGGTTACTAATAGTTGGTTGCTCTTTCTTACCAAGGTGTTCTCAGCATTCCTGTATGAACACTAGAGACTTTTACCCTGAAATAAACCAGTCAACTTCATCAATATCTTACAACCCAAAGTATAAAATTCTTATGGAGTTTATTCTATTACCCAAAAATATTTCATAATAGACTGTGAAACCTGGCTCTGATACCACCTCTGTGGGACCCGACTCGGGCACAAATTAATTTATCCCTTATCCGGTACCACATTCTCTAAGAACATTACGCACGAGGGTTTCAAAACCTTTTCGGAAATAGCGGAAGCGTTTAGTCAAACATTCATTTTTAGTAGCGGAAGCGTTTATACATTCTAATTAGTAACAAAATACATCACAGTACAAACTCCTTAATGGTCCGACACTTAATAAAAGAGAAAATACTATAACAGTCCCGGTAAGCCAACATTTCCATTTTCCTAATTTTCCTCTGGTTCTGGCTCCGGTACTCCTGTATCTGGAACTCACAATAAATTACAAGGAAAACAGAGGTTAAGTCTTTGAGGACTTAGTGAGGGAATAACAATGGCTTTATATCTGTAATTATCAAATAATGCAATTTTTCAATATGATATGTCATGTAACAAAGATCTTGCAGTCAAGTAATTGTCAATAATGAACAGTGATGATTTAGGATTTCAGAGTGAATATCGTGGGCTAAAGAGGTGGCTCCCACCAGACAGTTCGGTGTAGCACTTTTCCCCACATATTCAGATAGGATCTGTACATTCAGTCATTTACGAGCCAAGTGAACCATTCTCCGGACCGTAAAACGGTGCGCGTTGTTCAGATGAACCATATACCCGGACTGTCATCCGTTGTTCATTGGACTCACTTTCCGGGCCGAAGCCGCGTTGTCCAGTGGATAAATATCCAGGGCTCCATTCATTCAGTCATTCAGTCAAATGATTCGTTCAATCAAAGGAATCGATTAATAATCGATAACATTCAAGATAAATAAACATGCAGATCAAGATGACCAATGGGACGAGATAATGTACAATATGATGACAATATATAAAAGGTGAGACAATGAATAACAAGATACTGTAAATTCCAGGCCAAATGCCAAAAGGGCTATATAACAAGAATTCGGTAGTATACCTCACCTCACTATTTGATGTCTTACTGGATTGGCTCGATTTTGAACCCAGATATCAAATAAAGTCCTATAAACATAATATAAGTAATTTTGGTGTTTAGCAACCCAGATATGTTGTTGAATCTTCTGCAAATCATTTTTTGTACAAAACTTGTCCGGGTAATTTCTAAATAAGACTTTAAAAATTCATTAAAAATCAAGTTTAAGTCGAAACTTCACGAAACTTTCCAGAAATGTCTAAAATCAGTCCAGCAACGTTCGCCGACCGGAAATTTGTCAAACTCGTCGACGCGTGTGTTACACGCGCCACCGTGACAGCGCGTGGCCGCGCTCCGTCCCCCACGCGCGGCTGAAAATTTTACAGCATGATCGCCTCGGTTCGATCTACAACTTTTGTTCAGAAACCATTTTGAAATTCCAAACCGATTTTGCCCAGAGTTCTTTTTTTTTTGAAATGATTAACGAGGTGTTTTGGTCGCCGGAAATCTGTTCGTACGGAGGCCGTTTGGGCGATCGGCCGACATACCCATAAACTTCAACACATTTTTAACAACTTTCATTTAGACTCCAAGTTTAAAATCGTTTGAGAAAGGCACGGAATCGTAGCTTGAAACCAATACCTTGAAATATGTTTTCTGGGCTTTGGACAGCTCAATGTTCTTCGCGATTTTGATTTTCTGGACGAATTTGGATACTGATTTTTAAACACCTCCTATGCTAAATGTTTTCTGGGTGTATAAGGATGATTGTGTGAAATTTTCGTATTTTTTGGAGGAGGTTTGGTATTTTCCTCATAATTTTCCCTATTTCCACCCTATTTCCTACACTCTCACTCTCAATCTTGCTCTTGATTTTGTGGGCTAAATCAGATGAAATGGGGGGGTATTTATAGGGGTTTTGCATGGATTGGGGCTTTAAAGAGTTGGCATGTGTTGGGGCAATTGTATTGACAAGTGTATACCTAATTCTTAATTAAATATTTTCTTTTATTAGTTAATATTGTGGAATATAATTAAACATAAATTCATAATATATTATTATTATTATTATTATAATTATTTTTTTTGGATGATTATTTTAGTAGCATTGAAGATAGCTTCAAATTATTTTTGTCCAATTTTGTAACTAATATTTTCGGGGTTACAGGTTAAATCTAAAGAACTGATATCAGTACCAGGAGGAAATTAGAGGATTTACTGTGCTTTAAGTATATGAAAATATTTCTGATGTGATGTGTTGTTCTATTCTTGCTCTGATTAGAGCAATTCTATCAAGTTTATGTGTCAGTATTCATATCAGTTTATGCTCCGATTATGGTATATTTTTGGAAAATTATGAAAATGTATTATATTGTCACATCGATTGACTTCCAGTTGATGAGTATTTCCCAAAATACTCATCCCTTACATCCACTCCCCATATATAAACAAATCAAAATCGAGAGGAAGATCAAAACCAATTTTGGAGATTGTGAATTAGATGTTATTGGTCAAGATGCCGCTGCCATTAATCTATGAAGCTTCCGCTGATACTTGTAAGAAATATTTATTTTTATGGAATACTAGACTGGTTTTTGTAGAATCTGTATTACGAGGCTTGTTGATTTTGAATTATATTTAGAATCAACGCGGGTGTTATCGAGCCCGGTCTCGGGGTGTGACACTAAATGTAATACCCTTGTCCCCCATTGGTTGTGGATGAAAAATTTAAAGTGGTTTATAAAGGTTTACAATGGATTATTATAGCAACATGGGTTAACATTTTCGTAGAGCAATAACTGATACGAAGTAGTTGCTATAGGAGCTCATTGTGCAGTAGCGCTTGCGCGAGCCTGTGTCTGGGGCGTGACAGAAAGGCATCAGAGCCGGTCACTGGCAGGAAACACGCGGGGCAAAGTGTTACGTGTGTGAGAGCCATCTCTTGAGTCTAAAGGGGCAAAGTGCTACACGAAGGGCCCACCTCTTGAATCTGCAGGGCAAAGTGCCACGTGCGTGGGAGCCACCTCTTGAGCCTGCCGGGCAAAGTGTTACATGACAGGAGCCACCTCTTGAACCTGTAGGAGCCACCTCTAGATTATCGGTGCCGGTAGATCGATGGGTTAGGTCACGACGAGGACGTCGCATTCTAAAGGAGGGGTGATTGTAATACACTTATCTCACTTTGGTTGTGGATGAAAATTTAAAGTGGTTTATAAAGGCTTACAATGGACTATTATAGCAACTTGGGTTAACCATTTTCATAGAGCGAGGACGGATACACAGTAGTTGTTATAGGAGCTCATTGTGTAGTCTCGCTTGCGCGGGCCCGGGCCCCGGGCGTGACACTAAGACTGATAATATGGTAAATATGGGTAGTCAAAGTGAGCATTGTCATGGTATATTTTAGTGATAACGCCAAGCAAGGGCGGAACTATGTAGCCCGTGACATAGGCTGCAGCCCGGGGTGAATTTTTTTTATTTTTATTTTTACCTATGTTCAGCTCTTGTTTCTGTCTTTCAATGAACACAAATTTTGGATTTCGTGAGATAAAATCTTGGAACGAAAAGAGTTGTAGACCGATCTCGCACCCTCGCTCTCGCATTGTCGACGATATGGGAGAGGAAGTGGGAAGAAAGGCTAGTTTAGGAGCTTGTCTAGGACGGATTCGAATCCTGGATCCGCCATTGGCTCCCATCACAAGATTACATGTGAATTCTTTAGTTTCTCAAAGGCTCAAACCATATAGGAAATCCTGATGATATTTTCTTCATAGTGCTATACTACCATGGATATCTCAGACAGCATCTGGTGTTACTTTAACCTTGTTTTTTTTCCGTGATCGGGTGGTAAAGGGGAAAGGTTGGCAAAGACAGGGTTTGGGGCAAACCCCTGTACAAATTTAAAGAGCATATAGGATGAAGGAATCAACGGTAGTTATAAAAACACGTAAAAATTGAAGTTTTTCCTTAACCTTTTTTTCTGGAGAATTAGAGTTATTTGTTTTTGATAACTGAATAATGGTATTTACAACCTATAAAATAGTAGAGTATTGAGAGTTGATGAAGAATTTGTTCATGTGATATTGAATTTGCAAAACCATTTGTTTATGCATTTATGAAATTTGCAGTTTCTTCAGTATTTTATTTGAGCTCATAATCTTTACAAAGCTCTCTATTTACTTACTTTAATAGTTTATACTTGATACACAATAGCAAAATGAGTACTTTCAGCAAAGTGACGCTCAACTATCCGTGGATTTTCTTGTTATGCCAAACAGAGTATAAAACACAGTTTTTCTTTCCCTTTGTGATACAAATTAGGTATTGGATTTGTTGATATCTTCCTCTTGGTGAAGGATTTGAAAACTTGTTCCATTGCTTAGCCCGAGTGTTTGGACTTCAACCTATTCCATCAGCCTGCCATCTTCAAGTTTTGTGCTGATTCTCACCGGCATCTCGAGTTGATTCACATTGTCATAAATCACTTTGAAGTCGTTCATCTGCGCTTGCTTCATTGCATTGAAGATATAGGTCTAATTGTCATAGTTGAGTTTCTTTGAGACTGACCAGAGAGAAAAAAATGTGAAATTTGGTTGGGTTTTTTTCCTTCTAAAATATTTAGTAAGTAAAACTATGACGACAGCAGTCGACTCTGAATCTTGTTATCATAAGAACGTTAGTGCCAGTAATCCTTCATGTCATCGTTTATTCTTATCTGGACGATCAATTATTCCATCATTAAACTTATATATCATGTTTGCACTTGGGTAGTCTAGTCTATGTAAATATGCTAAGTCCCTCTATTTTCTGTCCTGTTAGTTTAAACTCTCTGTTTTGTGGTGTCAATGGACTTCTGAAGTTTCACAGAAACCTGAGGCAAGATTGGGGAGTTCAAGTGATTATGTCTCACTTGCTGGATACTTGCAAGAAGATAAGTGGTAATGGATTTACCAGCTCCAAACGAGGCCGAGGAGACGCAATGTAACATTTTTGTAAGAACAAATAAGGCCTGCGACATGATACACCTCTATATAATTATGCTGCTGAATAGTTCTTGTGATATTCAAAATGTCTATCAAGAAACCGGCCCTGATCCAGAAGGTGTTATTGTTCCCCTACCAACAATACAACGTCTGGGATAGTGATTTTCGACAGTGGCAATGGTTGAAACTTCTTTGTTTCTCAGTTCCGTTCCCCATTTGTTGTGAATGCCATTTGGGATTTGAGTCAAGTTTCATGAAGTGGAATTCAAAATTTGTTCAATTTACATCAGTCAAGATAATTGGTCGACAACTGCAGAGGGTGTTTGGTTTCCATTATAGACAATGATGCAAGTGTATAAGACTAATTTGCAGAGAGATGGCAAATGTAGTACCTAGACCCATCAGCAATTCAATGTTTTAAGCTTACTCATCATGTTCTCCAGACTCCATGTTCCACGAAAAGTTTCTATTTTAGCTTTAAAAAATATGCAATCTTTGTTTCAGAAAATAATAAAATCAAGAATTGGCATTTATGAGCAGTTATGCATCGCAAAATATTAGAAAATGAGCAGACATTTGTTCGACCAAGATTTTGAAATCTAACTTTTTTTAAATTTCTAACATTGGTCTGACCTTTGTGTTTTTTGTACATGTTTGAAGGTCATTTTTAAATAAATTTTTTTTACGAAATATCACATTCAAAAGGAATGTTCGATGAATGTCATTTTTTCAACTCTCTATGAAGTAACTCAAACCTTTTAACTTTTTTGAGGTGAATTCATTTTAGATCACTTATAAATTAAACTTACTAAGAGTACGTATCAAATTAAATGAAACACAATCACATATGAATTGATATTTTTTAAAAATTGTACAGAAATTCTAAATGCTACCATAAACTAAAATTAAAGAATGTTAACCACAAGAATGTGGGTGGGGAAAAAAGATCATTGACTAATTGTTTTTGTTAAACAAGAGTTTTCATATCTACTTGATGTGATCCGTTATTTTTACGTATTTGGTAGAATCAAGTGTTTATGAAAAATAAAGGGAAGACACCAAGATTTTTACGTGGAAAACCCTTGAAATTGAAGGAAAAACCACGAGACCTAGTCCAGTATAATTTGTACTATCACAATCTCGATTTATTACAGGACTTTTGACACAATATATGACCACCAAATTATTACACAAGAATATATGAAAAAATAACAGAGGTGACCGAACAGAATAAGTATGCTCTCTTCGGAGTCTTTTATGCATAAAAAGTCCAACCCTTCAAATGAGATTCTCAGGGGGTATTTATAGGCTCGATTCCTGTGTTTACTTGGCGGGACAGTTTAGGAACCCGTCTCCTTTGATTGTGGCGAGTATGTCCGAAAAATCCGTACCCCATTAATGCCCATTTATCCCCGTTGGTTAATTTGTTGGTTATCACAGAGTCTTCCACTAATCTTTGACTAGAATCTCGAGGAGGGTTTAACAGATGTTCGGCTACCATGTGCTCGGTATTCATACTGTTCGGTGACACTCTGTTCGGTACATGATGGTTCGATTCTTGAGGAGATTTTACCCGAGAAGACCAATATGTCATATGACATCACTACTATTTATATTCATTGACGTAGGCTCGACCATTTGGGTCGTCCATAGGCGAACGCCCTTTCAAAATACAATGAAAGTCGACAACTTAGACTATGAGCCTTAATGACCACCTATTGGTCCATCCAGGTAACCAATTGTATATAATACTGTTTGGGGTATAGATAAGATTGATAACTGCATGTCCTTTCTTCACAAGATATCATTGTTTATGTATGGAACATTCGTGGATTATTTTAAACCATATAGTGGGAATATTAAGGATGACATGAATCTAATTATTAATTTGATTTTCAAAGTTTTAGACTATCAAGATTTGATCTTATCAAAAGGCCTAGATGGACAGTTTTTAGAAAAAGGACATGGATGGACCATTCCAAGCACATGTAGTCTTTTTACCAAATATAAAATTGTATTATTAATCATATTAAATTATAATATCTCAATCATTAATTTGGGAGCAAGGTACGGTGGGTAGTCTTATCCAATACCATGACTGCATCTTATGTGTGTGTTAATATTAGTTTTTTTTAAACACACTATGTGTGTATAGATATCAGATCCAATGTCATGTGTTTGACTCTTATAGATTGTAAAGAGTATAATTACTGGGTAAGAGATTTGGAGTGCATCTTGTAAAACGATGGAAACGTAGCGTTTGAGTTGATTTGTTGCCACCAAGCATCAGCTATAGTTTTTGATAAAGAATCAAGTTCAGATCCATGTTATTTAATATAAAAAGTATTTTTGAATATATAAATTTTGTATAAAATATAACAATGTTAGAATAGTTTTTTTCTTCAAAGTAGATGTAATGTTTTAGGTTTTATTTTAGTATATCTAATTTTTCAATACAAAAATCAGGGTATTGTGGATAGGAATATTTGAAAAGGAAAAAAAAAAGAATTGGTGAATTTTAGAGGCTAAAATTACTTATTTACGAGTCTTATCTTTAAAAAATATGGCATAAATATATGTTGAGGCTACACTATTGTGCAAAAACACGATAAATATATTCAATAATTTTTAAATAAACAACCGATCTAATCTCTGTACATATTTTATTATCCTCTGATCATTGCGCACATCTAAAAATTCTTTAATATATATATATATATATATATATATATATATATATATGACTGACCTTTTAGTGATTAAATTTTAAATAATTGAATTGTGAAATAATATTTATATTGTAAAGCTTGGGACGAAGTGTAATTGCTCAGTTGGAAAATCACCCACTACCTAGGTAATTGGTCCTAGATTCGAGTCATGTGTATAGCATAATTTCCCCTACCCTTTGTACTAAAAAAAAGCTTGGGAAAAATAGAAAAGGTTCGGCGGCTTCATAGGTGATTAGATTTGGGCAAATATTATATATATTCGGTTTGAGCAACACTTATGTATCAACTCAATATTAAATAATAATATTTTTTAAAATTAAAAATATATAAACTAACGTACCAGCTATTTTAAACTAATCATATCGAGTTGGTATATAAATGTGACTCAAACCAAATCGATAAATGTATTTTTCTTAAATTTGTCAATCCTATCAATTTCGGAGACAAACACTGCTTTGTATGACCTTCGGTCACAAATTACAAAGGTAAATTCATGAATCAAAGAGTCGTTTGTGTTGTCATTGATGGTAGTATACAAAATACGTACTAGATGTATAGTGTAGATGCCCTCAAAACAATATTTTTGAGAGCAATTTCAAAGAAACCAGAAGAGTTATTGCATTTTTATATATTTTAGAATTAAAAGTTACATTAGAAAGATTTAAAAAAAATGTTGTATCTAAAAATGCCACAAAACCCTGAAATTATATGAGTACTCACCATATCACGCTCACCTACTACCATTTTTCTTACATTTTACCAAGTTGTCATCACACCTTCAATATTTTTACACAATTTCTCCGAGGAAAGTGAGATTAAAATTATTTTTTAAAGAATTTATGGAAGGATAAAATCCCAATTGTTGTTATCTGCTTCGTTTAATAATGCAAGAGAGCATAATGATGTTATATGACATCATTTTTACTGAAGCTTTTTTCAAAAACCCAAAAATGTCATCTTTCACTACTAAAACTTTTATTTTATTGTTACACATGTTTATTGGTCGTCCCAATTTTTTAAGAATATTGGTTTCGTAATTTTTAACTCATCAGCTCTACTTCTCCCTCTTAACTACTTTCGCTTTTGTTGAAAATCACCAATGAAAATTTTATGTCTTACATCAGGGGGTGTTCATCGGTTCGATTTTGAACCGAATCGAAATTTTGTTTTTAAATTTTAAAAACAGAAGCCCGAATCGAAATTGTCGGTTCGGTTTCGTTTTAACCGAACATTTTCGGTTCGATTTCGGTTTGAACCGTTTTTTTCTTTTTAAATTGGATGATCAATTGATGAAAATTTAACATAAATACAAACACTTTGACCTTTTAGTTTTAAACTTCTAATATTATTTTGAAGCTATTTATTTCAAAAAATCAAGTTTAAAGGAGAACAGAAATAATTATATATACTTGAAAATAAGTATTAATTTACGAGTTCTTATTCATACGACCAGGAACGAAACCATTAAAAAAAACTAAACCATAAAAAAATTAATTTTTATGAAAATTTTGGTATTTCGGCCAGTTAACCGAACCAGTGCACACCCCTACTCCATTTATTACACTATCACGTTTATTTCATCTCCACTATTTTTCACATTTGTTTCATCTCCACTATTATCAACTTTAGAATATGATTTTTTTTGGTTATGATGAACCGAATGAAATAACACATATAATATGTGTACGTCAGCGCTACTTTATAATAAAGTATTTGTATGTATATAGAAAAATATTGAGTAGATGAAAAACGTATCTTACACATTGGCCCCTTTATCTTTCCACCAAAAATGGTCCCTCGTTGTCGCTCCTCCGGTTTATGGGACGGGTCATGAATAAGATTCTATAAAACGTGCTTTGCTAATAGCAATTTCACGTTCGTCCTTTTACCAAAATGGTACATTTATATTGCTAAGTGAAATCCCAAGTTCTTTTTTTATTAAATTTTTTGAATGATTCTATATGACATAAGATTTAGAAAAGATGTGTGTGGTGAAATGATTTTGTAGAATGGTGAATATTACATGAAGAGGGGCGGAAGCACGTAACATTTTACCCACAGATTATAGATTATCCTCTTAAAATTATATTTTATCATGTCTAAAATATTTTCTCCAATTTTTAATGTTTTTACTCCTTCAATCTAAATTCTAAATCCGTCCATGTACATGAACACAAAAGAATTGAAAATTTTTGTTTGAATATTTATTAAATTGCTTCATAAGGTAGATAAGTTTGATGCAATTATTAAAATAAATTCATCATATAAAACAGAAGTTTTTTTTACTTCATATCTTTGGATATAGAAACACTGTAAAAGAACTTTCACTTTTACGTTAAAAAATATTTGATCTCAAAAAGAATAAACTGAGAATAATTCCACAAATACTAAATTGGAATCTACAAATATTGAATTTTACCCGTCGCATTTTCAATTATTGATAAAAGGTGGGGTACCACATGACAGCCATTTTGGATTTTTGGCTTCCTAAATGAGGGGACCCCTCCTTTTCAAATGGGATAAATTTCATTAATCAAACAAACGAGTACAATAGATCAAGAAATATTATATGCTACTTTATGGGTCATTGTCGCATATGATACATTCAATCATTCATTGAGAATATTCCCAACGATGTTAAGTGAAAATATTCTCAATAAATGATTGGATGTATCTCATGGAGCACTACCCCATAAAATACCATAGAATAAATCAATAGATCAGATCCACCTTGACAATCATGCCGCATATCCTTACAAGATAATTATCAATCTAGGAACGTACACACTAGGAAAAACATAAAATAATTTTTAGATTAATAAAGATATAATCTTTGTTAATTTAATGCTATGCCGCACTCTGATAAAAAGAATTAAAATTTGAAGGGAAATCTACTTCCTAATATCCTCCTATGATTTACCTCTTATTTTACTATCCAACTATACTTTGAATAATCACACTTTACGTAATGTACTTTCAAGGTTTGTAACATTTTACATCATTTACTTTCAAAGATTGTAACGTTTTACATCCTTGGATTGAATATTTTTCTAAGTTTTATTCAAAGTACCCAGATCCTTCAGAATTTGGTATCAGAGCCTAGGTTTGTTCTGGAAATACTATAGTAATATCTTGAATATTAATTTGTAACCTATACGGAGGAGACGATTCAAGAAAATTTATGGATTCGAACGAATGTTCGAGGTGCAACTCATACATGTGGTATTTCCAGAAATTTGAAGAACTAAATCAAAGATATATGGCCGAAGCTAAACACTTCAACAAGAAATGGAATATTCTACTGGAAATTTGTGCTAAGCCCTGCTAGCATATACCAGTATCAAGAACATGAGAAGGTAGCGAGGAATCTTTACAAGATGAACATCAAGCTACAATTAGAGATAATCGATGCCAATGAGAGAGATCATCCTGAGCATAACCACATGATTCCAGATCCCAACCACTTAATCGGATCCGGATCAGAAGAATAGGATGGGTGAACCCACATTTCGAGAAATCGAGCCAGATACTTCAAAGATATCCCAAGATCTTAGAGAGATCCAGAAGAGAGTGCATCGTTATGGTTACCTACAATACCATGTCCCTGCACAGGTCCATCAGATTCAAAGTCAGATGGAGATTATGATTAAACATCAGGAGAAAATTCTTGAAAACCTTCGAGATGTTCAAACCCGAGTTAAGGAGTTGGAGTCAAGACCAAATTCTTTGGGAAGAAGAAACAGAGGATGATTACCACCATTCCTATGGAACAAAACCCCTTTTACATCAAAAGGGGAAAGCCAGGGAGGTCCAAAGATCCATACATAAATAGAAAAATTGATCGATGTCATCCGAGGAGATCCAATACTACCCACAAGGTAATGGAAATAATCAACTTGGAAGATCTATGTGATCTTGCTGATTCGTTTGTGGGATTAAATCTCGTATACTTGAAAACATGTGAAGTTGTAACCATAACTCCACCACAAGAAAGTTTTGGGTCACACAATCCACCTGAAAGATATCAAAGAATGCCACATCAAGGAGATTTTGCATCAGCAACTTTAGATCTCCCAGTTGGAGTGAGGAGTTGTCCCCCCAGGCCAGACATACAACAAACGCCTTAAGGGAAATCTCATTTAGATTCGATACATCCATATGGACTTATGTTCAACATGGATACCTTGAATTTTAAAAATCGAGAAGTTCTTATTGATGAATGGGCTTCAGCAATGAGAATAGCCGCAGGAACGCCAGGATCTAAGTAAAGAAGGATTCTTATTGCTCACTTAAATGAGTCTGGAAGGTTCACTCAAAATTGCCTGGGTACTCGGAGACCCAGGGACCAAGGAAGAAGTTGTAGACTGAGAGTCCCTGAAAGAAATCGTGGAAAAGATGTCAAAATTCTTTAAAATCTGTTTCATTGGAGTGGGCTACTTCGAAGGAATGGAGGACGAAAAGGCTAAAAAAATATAGACAAACTCTAATTAGCCTGGAACTACATGATATCTGTTATGTAGACGAGTACATAAAACTATTTACTGAGTATTGATGGAAGGCAAATATGGCAGAAAGGATGCAGCAGAACCGTTCTTTGCCAAAATACTTAATCCATGGAGAGAAATGCTTATCCAGGAATATACACCACAAGGATTAGAGACGGTGTCCATGAGAATGTCATTTCTTAAAATGGAGCTTGTGAAGTGGTGATCACTATTATTTTAAACAGTATTTTCGAGTGTAGCGATTCTATACCGCAAATGCACGGTGTCAAGTTTTAGTATAGTGATTTAGAAATAGGGATTGTCGTACCCACATGGACTAACGTATAAGTACCAAATAAAATTAGAAAAATTATATTTAGCCTACTGAAATATATGAATAAATATCTAATTAAAATAAAAACATAAAAACTCAAAATTAAATCAACTCCTTTGAAGATGCGGAGGAATTCCACTCAAGAAATTTATCAAGATGTTGGTTCAGTTATGTTATTGTCAAATATTTGTTTGTAAAAACAATTACTAACCAATTAATTCTTAAGATGGACGGATTCCCTAATATAATCAATATACTTTCTCAAGCTATATTGAAACTAATATTAAATTGAAACAAGTAACTCTCGTTCCCTTAAACCAATTTAATATTGAATAAATCTCGATGAAAACCGTTAACTTTAAATCTTTCAATTCAAAGTGATCACTGTATGTGATTTAATCTCTCGATCTAAATCTTTAACATACAACATGGATTATTATAATGTATTATAATTTTATCTCTCGATCTCAATTATAATTCACAATTTCAATCAAAGTTAGCAAGGCTTTGATAACATTAAGATTATAATTCATGCACAAAAGAATTAATCCACTCAAACAACATTCAAATCAATGACTCAATCACAATCTTCCCCAACCTTGATAAATAAACTTAATTTATATTCAAATCAAACTAAAAAGATGTATAATTGTTTCTCAACCTCATAAACATCAATAAATTCGAAAAATCAAAATAAATAAAGCTTAGAAGTACGATAACATAGGAGTCGAATCCGTGCGTTGAACGTTACTTTCTTCCATTGCTTCCTTCCTTGCACTTCAAAGGCTTTTTCTCTAAATTTGTATGATTGTTAGAGGATGAAAGGAGGCTGATATATGGTTTATGATATGATATTGGTTCTCTTGAATTCGTGCCCTATGTCCCTTATTTATAGAAGAGGGGTGGATGGAAGTGTTCCCAATAGATCAAACTCAATCAAGTCTTTTTTTCCTGAAAATTATGTTGCTTGATCGATCGGTACAATTGTCTCGATCGATCGAGCCTTCTCTTTTCTCATCCAGGAATTCTTCTGCCTCGCTCGATCGATCGAGCATAATCTTCCGATCGATCGAGCTTTCTTCAATCGCACTTGATAATTCTCTGACATGCTTGATCGATCGAGATAAATTTCCGATCGATCGGTCATGTCAGATTCCAACTTCTTCAATTCTTGCATCGTTTTGATCAGTTTTCTTCTTTCTAGCTCAATTCTTCCACTTTCTACCTAGATTCCTAAAAGAAACAAATAAATACCAAAAAACGTAACATCATCCCAGAATCTACACGAAAATATATACATATCATTGCAAAAATACACGTAAATTCAACCTTATCTACTCCCACAAACTTAGACTTGATCGTCCTCGAGCAAACATTAAGATCAAAATGCAAAGTTAATCATCAATACTTTAAATGAACTAACTTAGCAACTCAAATGTAAAAGCTCATAAATCCCACTAACACATCAATCATAAGTCAATCCAAAAAACAACAAGAAGTGTTTTCTCTTAAGCCAATCAATATATCGCAAAATCGAAACGTGCGTGTGTGTTAATGTCAATCTTGATTTTCATATATACTTTTAGGATCAAATAATGCTATTAAACTCAAAGTCAAGATTACTATTAAACACTCCATAAGCCTACTTTTCAAACACTTCTCCACTAATGTAATTATTCCCTAGACTTGGATCAATAGGTCTTTTAAAGCTTGTAATGTTAGGCCTAGGTGTTTGGCTTCGAAGAAAAGATACGGTAACTCAAAGAAGAGAGTATAATCATGTAAAATTCAAATTTTTAGCATAACTTGAGCTTCTCTTCTTTTCTTTTAAGCCTTGGCCACTTTGGGTCTTATTTAGTCACTTTTTTCTCAAGGCTTAATATCTATCTAAAAAGTGTGTTATTTGTTGAGTTTCTGTTGGAAGTGGTGTATCCCTCTAAAAAGTGTGTTATTTGTTGAGTTTCTGTTGGAAGTGGTGTATCCATCAGTTCTTCTATGTGTTCGGAGATGTTAATTATCTATGGCATAACATGCATGACCCATCGACACCCACATGGTGCAGTCCGTCATGTCCACTTGTCGCTTTGCACGGGCTTTACGCTATAAGAAAAGAAAGTTGAACCCCTGCTACCAGCTATAACTTTTAGCAAAATGGTAAGCGTTTGATCTTAACAAATTGTATTAGTGTGAGGTCATGGGTTCAGCCTACTTAGAAGAAATTTATGGGGCTTATTCTAGGAGGGGGAATGATTGGGCGTCGGTACAGTATATCATATATGTGCTCATAGACGAAGTGCCACCCACCAAGCAGCTTGAAAGCAATATCAGGTGGGGATTGTTGGAAATGATGTGTCCAACAACTCTTTGTATGCTCGGAGAGGTGGACTATGTATGCATATCGAGTCTGACTCATAGAAGGAAATAAAGTTGCTTATATACCACCGACAATAACATTTAGCAAAATGATAAACGTTTTATCCTAACAGTTTCCAGAAATATTTTTTAATTAGTATGACGATGGATCTTATTTGAAGTAGATATATTGTTAAAATATATACTTTTATGAGAAGCAATTTGGACTAGTTTAAGTCCGGTTTTTAATATTTTGGAAGAGACTTTAAAAATCTATCCAAACATTAACAAATTATATTAAATAGTTTATAAAGTTATAAATGTTTTATACAAAAACTTTTATATAAAACTACACTCCAATTTATAATATGTAACTTTTTATTTAAGTAAATGCTATCCTCTTAGCTGCTTTATGGGACGAAATCACTAGCTTTATATATATATATATATATATATATATATATATATATATATATATATATATATATATATATATATGTGTGTGTGTGTGTGGACTGATTAGGTTCATTTAATGACATTATTTCCCAAGATCCACATATAAATGCCCCCACGTCTCCATAGATAAACTTTGTTGGCCCATGACAGGTACTCTTTCAAAGTGACAGCATCATGCAGAGTGTGTACTACACATGCTCATATATATATATATATATATATATATATATATATATATATATTATTACGAGTGGGGATATCCAGGGGATGGAGTGTTGAAAAAATACTTAATAAATTGAAATTAAGCATTGAAAAAATCGAACATGGGAAAAAACGAGATCGAAAGAAGGCGAAGATCTTTTGCCAAGATTCTGTCCGAGGCAATCTATCTCCTCTGAGGAGACAATAAATCGCCTCAGGGTTCTGCCCGAGGCGAACGATCACCTCAGGCAGTAGCGTAATGGCGATCGATCACCTCTCAATGGAGATCGATCGCCTCGTGCAGTTTCTTCTAAAATGCTGTGTCCTTTCATGTGTAGCCTCGATTTTTGTGTGGATGGTTGCTTCCTAGAGGCATCCTTTGATCGAAATGGATAGAAAACATATAAATATAACACCCCATATGAGTTCAAGACATAATATTTCGAAATTACAACATCTCATATTGATAATTAAAGCAAGACAAAGCATCCTTGTAATTTTTCTGCATCTTGTTCATTCTTCCTTTGTGTAAAAGAGTTTTGTAACTTGCTTGTGATTTGTAGTGCTACTATCAAAAGTAAGGAGTCGTATCTTGGGAGAAGATTGACATATCCCGTGAGCACCGTGTGCGGGGCAAATTCTTTTTAAGGACAAAGTGTTGTAGACTTACCTAGATTATTTGTTCTTGCCATCTATCACTACCATTCAAAGCAACGACATTTCCTGGGAATTTTGAAGCATCCCAAGACAACACGGAGTGTTACACAGGTTTATTTGAGGCAATGGAATTCGACCTATTTTCTTATTTTAATTAATATTATTCAATTGTAATTCACAATTGTGTGTAACCTGTGTGGCTCGGGAAATATGATAAGAATTTATTACATATATACTTACAAAAATGTAAGATCCAGCACTTCTAGATATATAATATAAGATTAGTAATTCTATTGTGATTCATAAATTTAATTATACATCAACACGTAAAATAGAGAAGATTTCGGGTGCGAGAAACCATTCTACTTTCTACAGGAGCTCGATCGATCAAGCCCTGTTTCAGATTTGTGAAATAGTTTGTCCATTCATATTTGGGGTGAGATTTTTGGCCAAATATTACCTCCAAATGGTGTCATTTGGACTTGATTTTTGGTATACTATATAAACAACATAAACCCACTTGATTTGAAGTGAGAATTTTCGAAATTCATTCATAATTTTTAGTGAAATTTGAGAGCATTTGTTGTTCATCGAATTGAGTGCTTTGAACATTTGTGGTTTGAGGACTTGTAATTTGGAGTGCTCCAATCACAAATCATAGTCGTTGTATCTTGGGAGATAAATTGCTATAGCAAACCGTTAGCACCATAGCGGGACAATATTGCCTTAAGGACGGAGATTACAAATCTCACATCGACATAAAACTTATTTTGAAGCCATTGTTATTTTGATTCCTGAGATACACTTTGAGAGAAATTTTAAACAACAAAAATATCAATCAATACTGAGGAGCCCAGCAGCAACCGTAGTATAGTCCTATCTAAAATGGATTGTGTAACTATATCAATCAATACTGAGGAGCCTTCTTATAACGTCAAATCAAAAAATACTACGTGAAATATGTATGATCGTTAATGACGATATCAAACAAACCAAATGCTTGTAAGAAAAAGTATGCCCAACAACCATATAATCGACAGGAGCAACGTCTAGTCTAAGTTAACGAGATAAGATTGAATCACAATATAATTCAATATAAACTGTCCAAACATTTGTTGTTTATATAATTTTCAATTATTGTTGGGTTTGATGAAATATGGAAGATTGTACTAGTCAGTAGTTACCCCATCTTTTTATATTCCTTCACATGGGATATCAATCAAGAATAGAGGACAAAACTTATAAAACGATCGATGCTATATGCTGGTGAATGACATAGACAATTTGAGGAATATCCGTTATGTAAAACGGCCAATAAGACAACCCAAGCTTAGTGTGAGATTGTCATCCGACTCTTCACCAGATTGAGGAGAGTTCGAGTCTTGTTATGTGCAGAATATTAAAAACCGATCGATCTTATATGTTGGTGAATGATATAGACAATTTTGAGGAATATTTGTTATGTAAAACGACCAATTAGACCACATGCTTAGCGTGTGGGATTGTCATCTTACTCCTCTCTGGATTAACGAGATTCAACTCTTGTTGTGTGGAAAATATTTTGCATATCCCCAGCTAAAAAAAAAAACCAGTTAAAAGTAATAACATAAAGTAATTTGAAAAGTCAATTTAAAGAATCAGACAAAAATTAGCTCAATAAAATCTAAATTGTATGGTTGAAATTTCTTTAGTTTTATAGCACCTACTTTTATGTGGTTTTAAAATTTGGCTGCATCTCTTTCTATCTTTGTCTAATCTTGTTGCGATTATTGTGTCACAATTTCGAATTCATTTACACATTTATCCAAGATGTTAATAATTTATGTATCGTCAAATGACAAATTTTGAATTCATTTGGAGTCGAGGAATTATGTAAATTAATGATCTGAAAGGACTCTCAAGTGATTCGATATTTTTCGTATTCGCTAGATTTAGGTGGTGCGAAAAATAAATGAAAGACACCACAATTTTTACGTGAAAAACCTCCAAATCGAAGAAAAAACCACGAGACCTAGTCCAATATGAATCTTCACTGTAAATTTATTTTGATTTACAGGAGAGAACTTTCGAAAAAAGCATAAGAGTGAAAGACTGAACAGACTATGATATGCCCTATTCGGAGTCTTTTGTTGCCTAGAAAGTTCAACCCCCTCTAATGAGACTATATGTGTGTATTTATAGTATTGATCCCGATGGTTGGCACGCGATAAATCCGGAACACAATCTCCTCTGATTATCGCATTATTGTATCAATACGTGCCCGAGAAATTCGCGTTCCATTATTACATGTTTGTTTGCACTGTTGATTTGTCAGTTACGTCCGGGTATTCCACTACCCTTTGACAGTATGCCGAGCAGGTATCGACGTTATTCTGGCAATTTATGTTCGGGGCTTTTTGTTCGGGATACCTCGTGCTCGGTGGTTGCATGTGATTTTACCAGTGCCCCCCGCTTCCCCAAACCTGGACATTACCTATCCAACCGAGGAGGAACCCTTGCTTGCTCGTCCTCGTAAGAGGGCAGCGCCCGAAGGCCAAGGTTCCTCCTCCAGAATCCCTCCCGCCAAAAAAATCGTGCAAGCAACTCCCCCACCTAAACCTCGAGCCTCTTCCCAACCGACCCCTTCTTCTGTTGCAGGCAATCTTTGTCCTCCCCCACGAATTCATGTCCCTCAATGGGACTACTCTCCTCACATCCTTTTCCTTAAAAAACCTGACCCCAAAACCTCTCAATCCATCATTTCCTTCTCTCCCAACAGTCCAATAGAAAGGTTATCGAGGAGTTAGCTTTCAGTAACTTGGTGAACGATTTCTCCACCTCTTTGGTGAAGGTAAGTCAGATTCTTTTCCCAGAATTTTCTAAGTATTTTTGTTATTGCTCTTTACTTTGTTGTACTCTTGTGTAGGCCCACATGATGGCGGGCGAACCCCTAAACCGATTCCACTCCACCAGGGAGGAGAGCACTGCTCGGCACAATGAGCGGGATCAGTTTCATAACATGTGCGAGGACTTGCAGAATAATATGACCCTTCTTCAAGAGCAGCACAAATCTGATAAGAAAGCTCAAGAAGTGGTCCAGAAGGCTCTTGAAGAAGAACGAAGAAGGTCCGAGGAGCTGGAGAGAAAGGCGACTGGCCTTGAAGAAATTAACAAGACTCTATCCGAGCAATATGCTCAAGAAAAAGCTTCCTTCGAAGCCCGGGTAGAAGAAATCTGTTTGGATAGGAAAGCCGACTTTCCGAAGTCCGAAGAGTATGGCAACACGGTGTCTGACCGCGCCTCCGTATTTTTCGAGCATGGGTTTGAGGCTTGTGCTCGTCAATTTGAGGCGAATGGTTATCCACCATAAGGCACCTCTCCGGACTTTTTGGACCAAGAAGCAGCACTGGCCAGCCTTCCTGAAGATCTATTTAAATGATAGAGTAGGGATGTATCTTCTGTTATTTTCCTTGCACTTGTAATCATTTTCCTTCTTAATGAATGAAACTTTATCATTTCTTCATTCTCTGCATACGTTAACAAAATGACGGATAAGCTCACAAACAAGCTCGAACATCCCGAGCACAAACACTTAAGGCAATTTTTAGGTTTAAACATGGACCGAACATCCAAATCCCATTAGTAAACTAATAAAATTCCAAACAAGCTTGAACATCCCGAGCACCAACACTTAGAGACAATTCTTAGGTTTAAACATGGACTGAACATTCAGATCTCATTAATAAACTAATAAAATTACAAACAAGCTCGAACATCCTAAGTACCAACACTTAGGCAATTTTTAGGTTTAAACATGGACCGAACATCCCGATCCCATGAATAAATTAATAAAATTCTAAACAATCTCGAATATTCCGAGCACCAACACTTAGGCAATTTTAGGTTTAAATATGGACCGAACATCCCGATCCCATGAATAAACTAATAAAATTCCAAACAAGCTCGAATATCCCGAGCACCAATACAGGCAATTTTTAGGTTTAAACATGGACCGAACATCCCGATCTCATACAAAAACTAATAAAATTCCAAACAAGCTCGAACATCCTGAGCACCAACACTTAGGCTATTTAGGTTTAAACATGAACTGAACATCCCGATCCCATGCATAAACTAATTCCAAACAAGCTCGAACATCCCGAACACAAACACTTATTAGGCAATTTTTAGGTTTATACATGGACCGAACTTCCCGATCCCATGAATAAACTAATAAAATTACAAACAAGCTCGAACATTCCGAGCACCAACACTTGGGCAATTTTTAGGTTTAAACATGGACCAAACATCCCGATCCCATTAATAAACTAATAAAATTCCAAATAAGCTCGAACATCCCAAGCAATAATAGAACGTGCTCGAACGTCCTGAGCACAAACACTTAGTCACGTTTTAGGTTCAAATACAAATTGAACATCTCGATCCCGTATTTAACCTGCAAACAACAGACCAGATCAAATAACTCAAACACCAATAGAATATGCTCGAACATCCCAAGCCATAATAGAACGTACTCGAACATCCCGAGCACAAACAATTAGTCAAGTTTTAGGTTCAAATACGGATCGAACATCCTGATCCCGCATTTAACCTGCCAAGAATGGACTAGATCAAACAACTCAAACACCAATAGAATATGCTCGATCATCCCGAGCCATAATAGAACATCATCAAACATGTCGAGCACAAACACTTAGTCACGTTTTAGGTTCAAATATGGATCGAACATCTCGATCCCACATTTAACTTGTCAACAACGGACCAGATCAAATAACTCAAACACCAATAGAATATGCTCGAATATCCCGAGCCATAATAGAACGTACTCGAACATCCCGAGCACAACACTTAGTCACATTTTAGGTTCAAATGCGGATCAAACATCCCGATCTCGTATTTAGCCTGCCAACAACGGACCAGATCAAATGACTCAAACACCAATAGAATATGCTCGAACACCCCGAGCCATAATAGAACGTACTCGAACATCCCGAGCACAAACGCGTAGTCACGTTTTAGGTTCAAATACAGGTCGACTATCCTGATCCCGCATTTAACATCCCAACAACGGACCAGATCAAATAACTCAAACACCAATAGAATATGCTCGAACATTCCAAGCCATAATAGAACGTACTCGAACATCCCGGGCACAAACACTTATACAAAAGCAAACTTACTTAAACATGGACCGAACATCCCGATCCTACGAATAAACTAATAAAATTTTGAACAAGCTTATATAAAGCAAACTCGCTTTATTAATATCCAAAGTACTCTAAAAATAATAAAAAACAACAATCAAATTACTATATAAAGTACTTCTTAAGGTTATGAACATTTCACGGTCTTGCCAGTTCTCGACCCAGCTGATCTTACAGTCTATATGACCAAGCTGATATTTTAGTCTACGTGACCCTCGCTCGATCGCTGTCTTTGGGCCTTCCCATTTTGGCTCTAATTTCTTTACATCCCCAGCGGGTTAGTTCTCCGCCATACCAGATCCTCGACCTGAAAAGCCCTTGGGCAAACCCTCCGATTATAAGCATTGGTGATCCTTATTTTGTACATTTCAGTGCGTACAACTGCTCTTTCTCTCAACAGGTCCACCTCATCCAGTTCTAATTTTCTCGTCTCCTCATTCCTTTTGGGATCATAATGTTGTACCCGAAGAGACTCTACACTGATTTCAGCGGGGATCAGGGCCTCAGAACCATACACCAAGCTATATGGAGTTTCTCCTATAGATATTCATGGTGCAGTTCGATATGCCCATATTAAACCTGGTAATTCATCAATACATGCTCCTCTCGCCCCTTCCAACCTGGTTTTAATATGTATACGATTTGTCACATCAGCTTGTCCATTGGATTGAGGATAAGCTACCGAGGTGAATACTTGTGTAATTTGCATATCCTCGCACCAACCTAAACTCTCTTCCCCTGAAATTGTCTTCCCATTATCTGAGACCAATTTCCTCGGTATTCTGAACCGGCATACTATGTTCTTCCACAAGAACTTAATCACTTCATCCTCGGTGATATTGGCAAGGGGCTCGGCTTTCACCCACTTGGTGAAGTATTCAACAACGATTAAAAGAAACTTCATTTGTCCAGTTGCTGGGGGGAAAATGTCCCACAATATCCATTCCCCATAATCAAATGGACATGAAGTGATGCTATTATTAAGGACTTCCTCTGATACATGTGATAAATTGGCATGCTTCTGGCCATTATTGCATTTTCGGACGATCTCTTCGGCGTCTGCCCTCATGGTAGGCCAATAATATCCAGCTTGGTTTGCTTTTTGGTATAGCATGTTTGCGCCCAGGTGATTCCGACTACAACCTTCATGAATTTATTTCAACAAGTATTCACCTTCTTGGTTAGAAGCACAATGTAAAAAAGAGACCGAGAAGCCCTTCTTGAACAGTTTTCCTTCTATCAACACGAACCGATTCCCCATTCTTTTCACCCGAGCTGCCTCTTTCAGATCAGAAGGGATATCATTATTTTTAAAAACTTAATGATGTTTCTCTCCAATCTCCCATGATGCATGGCTCAAGACTCATTATACTATTGACAGATATATGTGAGATCAAGAGCTCTTGTATAAGCACACTCATGTTTTTCCACTCGTGCATTGAACTGACAAGTTTGGCCAACTCATCAGCTCGGTTATTCTCTTCTCGGGGGACTTGCATTAGTTTTGCTTCTTGAAACTTACCCATCAGTGCCCGAGCAGTTTCAACGTATCTTTTCAGCTTTTCTTCCTTCACTTTATATACACCATTCACTTGTCGAACCACGAGCATTGAATCCATAAACATTGCTACCTTCTGAACCCCTGTGTCAAGTGCTATTAAGAGCCCCGAAATCTGAGCCTCGAATTCAGCTTCATTGTTTGAGGAATGAAAACTGAACTGGATGGCTACCTTTATCTCCTTCCCATCGGGACTAATAAGAATCACACATGCACCACTTCCGAACTGAGTAGCAGATCCCTCATAAAGATTCCATTCTTGTTCCTTGGGCATATGGCCATTCTATCAGAAAATCTGATAAAGGTTGAGCTTTGGTAGTAGTTCGGGACTGAGATGTAAGATCGAACTCGCTGAGTTCGGTAGCCCATTTCACCATTCTTCCAGAGATTTCTGTTTTCGATAACAACTTTCATAGGGGAGTACTGATCATTACCATAATAGGATGGGAAAAAAAGTATGGCATAAGTCTTATTGCTGTGGTTGTAAGAGTCAAAGCCAACTTTTCGACCTCGGAGTATATTGCTCGGCCCCTTGTAATGCCCCGCTTAATAATACACGGGTAGTTGTTGCCCTGCTTTTTCTTTGACTACGACGGAGCTAATAACCTCCTCAACCACATATACACATATGAGGAATGTCTCATTGTTCTCCGGTGTGATTGGCATAACCTGCAATTTCCGAGAATAGCTCTTTTTTGCTCGGTAGAATCTCCTCCTGACACCCCCCCCAGAGATCATATGTATGGTTCATCTGTTCGGAATGTTAACTGGGGCGGATTCGCTTACTGCTTGGACGCTGTTTTCTTCTTGCCTTTCTCTTTTGTTCGCCCATGGTACCGGCTTGGGTGCTCCCCTTCCAGGATTTGCATTTTTCAAAAGTGGAGGATTATTGAAAACTGGTCCATCTTGGGGTTATTGCCTTCCCCAAGATCGTTTACTTCTCTTCCTCGGAAATATCCTCTTCGTAAATGTCCTCCTCGACCTCTCTTCGTGCCTCTTTGATTCATAGCCACCTCTCGAGGAGGTCTCATAGGGAGGTACCACTCGAAACTCCTTTTCGGCTGTTCAAGGTGTTTATCCATCCGATTTGGCTCATTTTCAGGTTTCACATCTTTTCTTTGTTTCATCTTCTGGGCTTCTTCTAAGTTGATATACTTAGAAGCCCTTCCCAGCATCTCGTCATAATCAGAGGGTGGTTTTTGGGCTAGTGATCTGAACATATCTCCTTCTCGTAGCCCTTGAGTAAAGGCGCTGATGAGTATCTCTGATGTGACTTGAGGAACATCGAGGCATGCTTGATTGAATCTTTTCATGAAGTTCGAAGAGACTCTTTTTCCATCTGTTTAACCTCAAACAGGCTGAGGGTTGTTCTCTTGCAACTTTTGTTGCTCGCAAATTGATGTAAGAACAACGAGATGAACTTCGAGAATGTATCTATGATCCCCAGTGGCAATTGATTAAACCAAGATTGAGTAGTTCCTGCTAGGCTAGTCATAAAAACCCTACACTTCATTCCATTTGTAAGTTTGTGAAGGAGCGAAGCGTTTTCAAATCGTGACAAATACTCCTAAGGATCTGCGCTGCCATCATAGTTTCCCACATTTAAAGTTCGAAAATTAGATGACAGGGGATCATCGATAACCTCAGGAGAAAATGGTGTGATCGTCCGTACTGGGTAGATAAGCCCCTCCATCTTGTTGCGCATCTGTTGTAACTCATCTTTTAGATCCTCCATCTGATGATGCAAAATTTTATTACTTTATTATCCTATTTGATTGAAAATGTCATTAACCTCCTTAGTCTCTTCTTCCTGTTCTTCTGAAGATGCCAGATCTTCTTCTTTACTTGTTCTTCCTTGCTAGGGCGGGGTCATAAATTGCTTCAAGACCCCCTACAGTTTTTGCAATAACATCAATTAATTGTTCCATTGGCATTCCCATAGTAGGAAACGCTCGGGGATTAGCTTGAGGAACGTTTGGGATGATTCCACATCATCCTCCTATTCTTCACGTAACAGGTATGAATATGAAGGGGGATTTGGGATATACCCCATTAACTTTGTCGGCGACCCTTACTTCTGGCCATGTCTCTCCTCCCTTAATCTAAGCAAAATTCTTCTTCTTCAACGCCTTAGCTTGATTGTGAAGTGATTCGATATTTTTCGTGTTCGATAGAATTATGTGCTGCGAAAAATAAATGAAAGACAACATAATTTTTATGTGGAAACCTCTAAATAGAAGGAAATACCGGGACCTAGTCCAGTATGAAAGATCGAACAGACTATGACGTTTGTTGCTTACACCACAATGGAAAGTAAGATCCATGGGACATCTGTTGCTGCTTACATTAAGGCTGCCACTTCCATGAACTTGAGTTTGGTTGCACCGGTGGCACCATTTGACAATGGCTTCACTCCAAATGAAGTAAAAACTTTAGTTTTTTGCCAAATTTTCCAATTGTTGATCTTGTCTTGCAAAGTTAGCCGTAAAAACCTGGAAATAATCGATTGATCGAAACAAAACTGATATCGGTTGTATATTTATAAATATTTATAATGTAATTAGGATTATAACCACAACATACAATAAAATTAGTTTTTAATAAAAATGATTGTTCAATGAATACTTTTAGGTACACCGTGCACATTGGATATGTTGGCTTAAGCAGATATTCAAGATTTCATAATAATTATTTTTAAAATAACAATAATAATAATAAAAATAATAATAATTTTGAAAGTACATAGAGAGCAACGTCTTAGGACAAGGACAAGAAGACAGAGACGTAGACAACGACATGTCTTTGGTATTATTTTTCAGTGGATATCCAGTGTACAGGAGCCATTCTACAGCTGCCCCTAAAATATATATATATATACTATATTTTATCCTACATTTTTAAAAATTCATATATTTTTTATTTAATAAAAATCATATAATTTTGCTCCTTCAATACAAAATTATACACAAAAACTTAAAGTTCAAGGGGATTAAAGAGGATATTTTGACCAATAGAAATGTTTGAATAAGATTGACTCACGTGTCCGACCCAACTTGATTCTCTCTATTGTTCAAATGATATATCTCATTTTATTGGGATTAAATGCTTATATAATTTTGTTGTTTTTGTACTTAAAAATTCAATATTTTTGTTCTACTTAATACAAATCTTATAATTTTGCTCATTACATAGGAATTTATGAAGCATATTTAATTATCTAAAATTCATTAAAGTTTGACATCGAACCATTCACATTTAATTCAATGAAATTAATTAATAAGATTAGAACAGTTGACGTTATTGCTCACTCTGTTCCGACTTTATTTGATTGGTGCGTTTCGATGGGTAATCTCCGGTCCCACATTTATATACACGATCTTACAAATATCGACACATATATAAATATAAATATAAACATATATAGTTATATATCTTTGTTTTTACGAGCACTCGATTCATATAAATTTTTTTCATAATCCCATAGCATGAGCAAAAAAATTAATTTAATAAATTTTTTATATAAAAAACTGAAGGTTTCACTATAAAATATATTAAATCAATCATCTCCACTTGCATGGACCCCTTCTCAATTTATTGCGGGAAATCACCTCCAGTTTCATGGGTTTTATTGTTGCCGCCCTGAAGGGCACCGCCCTCAGGGCCATCATCCACCATCCATGTAGAATTTTTTTTTTTTTTAAAAGATTCCAAATGAACGGTGATGATGCCCCTAAGAGCACTACCCTTAAAGGCATCATCAAACAAACCAGTTTCATGATATGTATGAAATTGTTTATTTAAACTCTTTTTATGTTATTTTTATTTAAAATTTAAAAAAGTAACTTTAAATAAAAATATTGAATATTTGTTATTTAATAAAAAAAAGCTTAATGATATTTAATTAATTATAAAATTGACACCGCTCAACTTAAATAACCCAAAAGCATTTCATGACTTGTTTCTTTACTCCTGATTTTGCCTGTTTTTTAGAGAAATAATAGCAGAAGAAACTAAATCAAGCACCCAAAATTTGATGCTGTCGTTCGGATAAAATTTTCAAATATATGCAAGCAAAAATATAATTTTAGGAAAATTTAAAATATAGAATGATGAGATAAATTACACTTTTGACCCTGTAATTTATATATTTCCAATTTCCATCACACTTTAATATGGCTATAATTAATATAAATATTGTAATAAAAAACTGTTAACTGGTGGATCTTTCTATATAATACAATTATTTGTTAGGAAATGTCATCAAAGAATGAGGAAAAACGTTTACGTTTTCCAATTGATCATTCATAATATATACGTCTGTCTGCATCATTTGAACGACACGGCATCCACAAAAGAGGAAAACCAACAAAAATGGAAAGACAATAAGAAAAAGTATCACGAGATTCAAGTCCATCATTTATTCCTTTTATTTTTTTTAAAAATATATAAACTATTTTTTTTCCTTTGAATTTGCTGGTTGAATTTTGTTCTTTTTCTTCCATTCGTCGCATGTAATTATCTAGAATTAGTTCATTGATTATAATTTCTTAGGTACAAAATTTCTTTACAAGTTATATTGATAGGATAGGATGCCACAAATCATCGATTTATTTGATGCCACTATTAAGGATGATGTCTTTGGAGTTGCAACTTACGACATGTATCTTTATAATTTAATTTTGTTTTGTTATACAAAAAAGCGGACATATGTCAAAAGACGCCATGGTCTGCACCATCCATGTCATAACAAGCATGATTCCTTCGCATCCTCATGTCCGTTTGTCGCTTAGTACGAGACTTTGCATTGTCAATATATAAGAAAATAAAGTCGTGTCTCTGCTAACAGCTATTACTTTTAACCTAATGGTAAACTCTTGATCCTAAAAATTGGTTTCGTAACGAGGATCGAGATAATGGAGTCAAGAATACCAGAATCAATTTATGGGAATTATTTCGGGAGGGATGTTGGGGTGTAGAGCAAATCACCCGTCAATTCTTATGTGTTATCGTAGATGAGGTGTCTATACCGGTGTCTATGACATAATAAGTCTGACTCATTTGCATCGTCTGTGGTATAACAAGCATGTCGCTTAGTATATGACTTTATGATACCACTTTATAAGAAAATAAAGTTGTGACTCTGCAAACACCTATAACTTTTGGTCTAATGGAAAGTGCTTGATCATAACAAATAGACACCTGAAATTGATTGCACTTATCACGTATCTTCTAAATTTTTATCTTATACTGTTGGGGGTCAACCATACATGATCATTTGAAGTTTCTACTGGAAAATATTACATGCATTAATGATTAAGATATTCTAATAAAGTAACGGGGAAATTAAAATAAAATTTCCGAAGTTTTGATCTTTATCTTAAGCCGCAAGAAACGTGTGGAATCCCCCTAAAGAATATGTTAGGAAATGGGAAATCGAAAATGGCTTTGAGATGTGGAGACACTTTATTGAGTGTAACATTCTCTTGCTTATTAAGATAATTTACCCCATTATACAATAAAGTCTTTCAAGAACACTCTATGGAATATTGTAAATTATAATCTCTTTCTCACATAATGGTTTTCATCAAAACAATCCCCATATATATATGAATTGAATAGTCACTATATCTCTTCATTTAAAGAGCATGCATCTTTATGAAATAACATATCTTTCCATGACAGAACATGTATCTCTTCACGAAAGAACATGACTCTTCATCAAAGAACATGTATTTTGATGAAAGAACATGTCTCTTGGTATGAAAAGACAACTATCATTTGAAAGATAACTTCCAAAATTCAACTATTCGGTTTTATGAAGAAAATCCGGCAACCAAATAGAACATGGGGTGCGCTAGCACCACCCAAGAGGCGCTAACGCGCCTATCTTTCTTTTTGAGAAAAATGTGAAATGGCCGGTGTTGCGCTAGCTCTACATTAGAGGTGCTAGCGATCCAACTCTTCTGTCCACAAAAACATGTAGGAAATACATATGTTCCATTTTTCATTTCTTTGCTCTTTTTCTTTCATTTCAAACATGGGATTTCAATTTCTTGGATTAACAAACTATCTAACATTCCCCCACTAGTTTGTTAACATAAGAAACATATTCACAATAAATATAATGCATGCAAGAAGGTATCTTATTGATTAAACCTTCAACTACTGTATGTATCTTGAGATGCTAATGATGGTGTCCTAGAATTAAACCATGACTCCTTGTTATCAGGATAAAAAAATAATGCACACATTATATTTATTCATATCCATAAAGTTTCTTCTATGCTTCTAGCACGATTAATGACCACGTGCTAGCAATCCACATTCTATGAATATTTACAAGTATAAATCCTTCAAACTCTTGTTGAAGCGGCACCATTTCATATTCATATAGGTGGATCATATTGTCTTCCATTTAGACAATTTCTATCATACTATATTAAGAGTTAAACTCACCATACTTTGTTATTTGAGCACTAAAAATTTAATTTGTATGGGACTTTAATTAGTGTTTTCATAGACATCGTCAATAACTTGTTATTACCCGTTAAACTTCATTAATAATCGGTTTGATTATTCGAAGTTGGGCTCCTATTATTGGTGTCTAAAGGATTATATTTTAGTCTCATACCAAAAGTGGTCATCCACACTTTATCTATTGGTAAAGCTTTAGTAAGAGGATCTCAAATTTTCTGCAGACTTAACATAGATAATGGTACTAATACCATTAGACATTAATTCTCTAATATAGTCATGACATAGACTTATATGTCTAGACTTTTCATTATAAATATCACTAAAAGCACTAGACATTATAGCCTCACTATCACAATAAATTGTTATTGGTGGCATAGGTTGATGCCATATGTTAATTTCCAATAACATACTCGACCTCTTTCCTTGTTGCTGCCAAAGCTATAAACTCTGCATCCATTGTTGAATGAGCAAGACATGTTTGCTTCTTTGATGCCAACTTATAGCACCACCGGCTAATGTAAATATCCATCCCGAAGTTGAGATATTATCACCAATATTTGTTATCCAACTTGCATCTGAATAACCTTCAAGTACAACATGAAACTCTGTATAACACAATTTTAAATGTGTTGTCCTCTTAAGGTAACCAAATACCTTTCCAATTGCTTTCCAATGATCCATACTGGGATTACTTGTAAACCTTGACAGTTTACTCACAGTAAAAGCAATATCCTCTACATACAAGCATACTTACACATGCTTCATGTGTGTCACTTTTGTCACACATTGTTGGAATCGAAGAGGGGGGTGAATGAGATTCCTTGGCTACTTTAGCGTTTTAAAATGAGTTTGAAAAATAAAAGAGTTTTGCACTTTGCGGAAGCCTTTAGTCAATCGATAAATAAAAAAAATAAATAAATAAATGCCTAATGAAAAATAAAGCAATAAAAGAGAAGGATATTTGTTATAGAAGTTCGGCGATGAATCGCCTACGTCTCCTCTTCCCGGTTAGATAACCTCCAACCGAGGTTCCACTAGAACAATAGATCTTGGCCTTGAGGGCTCCAAGTTAGCCACACAACTCTTCCCGAGTTTACAACGCTCTTCCCGAGCATAATACCCTTCACGAGTATACAAAGCTCTTCCCGAGCTACCAACACTCTTCACGAGTCTTCTTGGCCTTAAGGGCTCCAAGGATAGCCACAACACATGCATCAACTTTACTTGTTGGCGACTTTACAATTTTCCAACTTGCTTTGGTGTTGGAGGACCTTTACAAGAAATCAAACCAAAAAGCACCTTCACGGTGTACTCACACGAAGACAACAAGACTTAACAAATGAAAACAATTACTAGCTCCAATACAACAACAATGTATGGAGTTTGTAATGCTATTCAAGAATTTAATAATCAAAGCTTTGGTATAGTTTGTAGACTTGTTTCTTAGCTTCAAAATGCTCCAAAGCATCCATATTTATAGTGTAGAAGGCCCCCTAGGCTCCTACTAGCCGTTGCTTCAAATAAGGCTTGAATCACTCCAAGATCGCCTCGGACATCGCCTCGGGCGATCACCATCGCCGCGCCCCAACGGTCACCAAAAATCACGCATCGCCTCAGGCGATCGCTGGATCGCCTCAGGCGATCCAAGTCAAATCCCAATGTCGTAGCTTCAGCAGCCTGAAATCATGCATCGCCTCAAACGATCTCCACATCGCCTCAGGCGTTCCAGCCCATCGCCTCAGGCGTTCGTGTCATCGCCTCGGGCGATCTCCCTGCACGCATGCCCGCGCCAAGCCTCGACGTCGCTTCAGTCGATGTGCTGGGGCGAAGTCCTTGTGGCTGCCATCGCCTCAGGCGTTGGTCACCATCGCCTGGGGCGATCTTCCCCGCATGCTCGCCTAGCCATCGCTTCTGTCGATGTGCGTGGCGATGCCTGGCCTGACACCCATCGCCTGGGGCGATGATCACCATCGCCTGGGGCGATCCAGACCAGATTGCACACACTTGAAAATCATCATTCCAATCCACTTTACATCACTTAATCTGCACACTAAGTAGATGCATTAGTATAACAAACACAAGTTTTGTTGATCATCAAAACTCAAAGATTGACCGGGGATAATTAACGCATTAAACGCAACCATGCATTTAAGGCTCAACAATCTCCCCCTTTTTGATGATCACAAAACTTGATAAACTTGAATAAGTAATATGCATGAAATGTGAGTAAAAATAACTCCCCCTTAACAATTGCATAACACATACAAGTTATCAAGTAAATCATTAAACAAATAACTCTCCCCCTCAAATCATGCATACATAAGCTCTCCCCCTTAAACTATGCATGTATTAAGGTTCAAGTTTATCACAAAATTCTCCCCCTTTTTGTGATAATCAAAAAGCATAAAATTCAAATAAACATGGCATAATTTATATGTTGACATATAGCTTCAAATTACACATGTTCCTCATCAAACAAGATTAAATCATATAGAGGTGAATCACAACCATGTGTTTAAGGCACTCAACAATTAATTCTAAAGTTGCAATGTGTGCATATGTTCATGCATTCATGCCCAAAACAAAATAATAAAAATATCAAGGCATAATAACAAATTATATATTTGCACATTTTCACATGGCATATTCAAATTTGAATGCAAAGCATATCAAGCACTTACTATAAAAAGATAAGCATACATCATGCACTTGACAATTTTTGCTAAGGGGTTATGCATTTTACTCCAATGAATATTGAGCTTCAATATTTATTGATCACAATTGATTTGTGTCAATAAATTTTGAAATTGCTCTTTTAACATGTAAAAAGTAAATTTTTACTCTTTATGACAAGAGTTAGTTCTTGTCATTGGTCAAATGCCTCTTGCTTCTTCTATGGTGGTGAACAAGACAAACTCCTCCTTTGAGTTGCTTGGTCCTTCATCCTTCATTCCATTGTTGTCCCTACAAGACAAATTTACAATAGGAGTTTCTTTGGTACCCATTTGATTTTTGGGTCCTTGAGGGTTAACTTTCAATTGCACTTTTGGGATCCATTTCCACCTTTTATTAGGTTGGTATTGGATTCTAGCAAACCTACACTTGTTCTTGGTATGACCATTTTTGCAACAATAGTTACAAGTAGTAGAATCATGTTTTGCTTTGGCTAACAAGCTTGAAAATGATTTTGATTTGCTTGAGTAGCCTAACCCGGCTTTATCAAAGCTACAACGTTGCAAGCCAAGCAACTCATTCATCTTTAAACTACTATCACTAAACTTGGCAAAAGATGTCCTTAAATTAAGCACTTGGTTTTTCAAAATAGTATTTTCTTCTTCCTTCTTAGCCAAGTCTAGCTTAAGTACTTTGTTGCTCTTCTTGGTTTTACCAAGACAATCAATAAGTTCATTATAAGCATCTAATAATTCATCATAAGAAGGTACCTCATCATCATCCTCTTCATCTTCATTTCCAAGAGCCATTAGACAAAGATTTTTGGCTTCTTCTTCATCGGAGTCGCTATCACTCCATGTAGCTATGAACGCCTTCTTCTTCCCTTTGTCCTCATTCTTCTTCCTAGGACATTTGTTAGCATAATGGCCTATTTCTTGACAATTATAACAAGTTACCTCATTTTTGGATTCTTGTTTGGTAGCATTGGAGGTCTTTGACTTGCTATGCTTGGTGAAGAGCTTTTTGAACTTCTTTGTGAACAACCTCATATCTTCATCATCATCATCATCGGAGTGGTCTTTCCTTCCCACCAAGGCAATCCCATTTCTCTTGGATCTATCCTCCTCCTTTACTTCTCTCCTTGTGGAAACTTCAAGCTCATGGGTCACCAAGGTGCCATGGAGTTCATCAAGATCATAAGATGCGTTCTCCCCTTTGTTGGACTCGATGATGGCCGTCCTCTTTGCATCCCATTCTTTAGGTAAGGCCCTTAGTGCTCTCCTCCATATTTGCTTTGGAGGGTACTTTTCTCCAAGTTGGGCAAGCTCATTTATGATAAGGGTGAGCCTCCTAAACATGGAATCAACTTCTTCTCCGGACTCCATCTCAAAGGTTTCATACTTGAGTTGCAATAGATCAATCTTGGTCTCCTTTACTTGATTAGTGCCCTCATGACAAATTTGTAATTTGTCCCAAATTTCCTTTGCCGTTGAGCACATTGAGATCCGGTTGTACTCCTTCATATCTAAGACACAATGCAAAATATTAATCGCTTTAGCATTTTGAGATATTAAAATCATATCCGCTCTAGTGAAATCGTCCATTTCTTTGGGAACATTAATTCCCCCAACTTCCTTTAAAGGAATATGTGGACCTTTCACTATAATCTTCCAAAGGTCATAATCCACGGATTGGATGTATAGAGAAATTCTATTTTTCCAATAGCCGTAATTATCACCCGTGAAGAGCGGAGGGCGATTTGTCGATTGACCTTGAGCAAACTCATTTGCTAGATTAGCCATATAAAAGATTTGATTAAAAAACAAAAATCAAATGGCTCTGATACCACTTGTTGGAATCGAAGAGGGGGGGTGAATGAGATTCCTTGGCTACTTTAGCGTTTTAAAATGAGTTTGAAAAATAAAAGAGTTTTGCGCTTTGCGGAAGCCTTTAGTCAATCGATAAATAAAAAGAATAAATAAATAAATGCCTAATGAAAAATAAAGCAATAAAAGAGAAGGATATTTGTTATAGAAGTTCGGCGATGAATCGCCTACGTCTCCTCTTCCCGGTTATATAACCTCCAACCGAGGTTCCACTAGAACAATAGATCTTGGTCCTTGAGGGCTCCAAGTTAGCCACACAACTCTTCCCGAGTTTACAACGCTCTTCCCGAGCACAATACCCTTCACGAGTATACAAAGCTCTTCCCGAGCTACCAACACTCTTCACGAGTCTTCTTGGCCTTAAGGGCTCCAAGGATAGCCACAACACATGCACCAACTTTACTTGTTGGCGACTTTACAATTTTCCAACTTGCTTTGGTGTTGGAGGACCTTTACAAGAAATCAAACCAAAAAGCACCTTCACGGTGTACTCACACGAAGACAACAAGACTTAACAAATGAAAACAATTACTAGCTCCAATACAACAACAATGTATGGAGTTTGTAATGCTATTCAAGAATTTAATAATCAAAGCTTTGGTATAGTTTGTAGACTTGTTTCTTAGCTTCAAAATGCTCCAAAGCATCCATATTTATAGTGTAGAAGGCCCCCTAGGCTCCTACTAGCCGTTGCTTCAAATAAGGCTTGAATCACTCCAAGATCGCCTCGGACATCGCCTCGGGCGATCACCATCGCCGCGCCCCAACGGTCACCAAAAATCACGCATCGCCTCAGGCGATCGCTGGATCGCCTCAGGCGATCGCTGGATCGCCTCAGGCGATCCAAGTCAAATCCCAATGCCGTAGCTTCAGCAGCCTGAAATCATGCATCGCCTCAAATGATCTCCACATCGCCTCAGGCGTTCGTGTCATCGCCTCGGGCGATCTCCCTGCGCGCATGCCCGCGCCAAGCCTCGACGTCGCTTCAGTCGATGTGCTGGGGCGAAGTCCTTGTGGCTGCCATCGCCTCAGGCGTTGGTCACCATCGCCTGGGGCGATCTTCCCCGCATGCTCGCCTAGCCATCGCTTCTGTCGATGTGCGTGGCGATGCCTGGCCTGACACCCATCGCCTGGGGCGATGATCACCATCGCCTGGGGCGATCCAGACCAGATTGCACACACTTGAAAATCATCATTCCAATCCACTTTACATCACTTAATCTGCACACTAAGTAGATGCATTAGTATAACAAACACAAGTTTTGTTGATCATCAAAACTCAAAGATTGACCGGGGATAATTAACGCATTAAACGCAACCATGCATTTAAGGCTCAACACACATGTTTGGACAACATAATTTTGTCAAATTTTTCTTGTCATTATTTTGACATTTGTTATGACTTAGTAGGCACCCCACACTTTTTAAGTATTTGTAGGAAGATTTTTTTTTTGTCTTTTCCACAAATCATAAGGGTTTACGTCCTTGTCTGAGTGTGGTTGCCGAATGAGATTGCTACCCCTCACAAATTGTGAGTATTCCCGAATTTATCAACATTTTACTGCGTTCAAACTTTCGAGTTCAAATTCTAAGCGTTATAAATTTATATATCAAAATCCAAGAATATCTTGCCAAATATGGTTTTAAGCACGTTTTGCTTACAGAATTTGAGACTTGAACAAACTTCTCGAAGTTGATTCATGATTTGAATTTTAAGCGTACAAACCTAGAAAACTCGAATTCAAGTTTTTTATTTCTTGCAAATTCAAACTTTAAGCGTATAATGCTTAGAAAGTTCAGATAGAATCAATTTTGAGATAGAGCAAAGCCTAGTCAATCCGGTTGTGGCATTCGATTCACCATTTTTCATTGCAGAACTCATTTGGTTAATTGACCTGCAATCTCATTATTGTAATGTTTAAACTTTAAACACCCTTCAGGCCTTGCTTTTGTTTTGCAACAGATAGTCATAACAAGATATTGTGCAATAATCTATAAAGTAATGATCTATGTTTCCACACCTCTAGTTTACACAAACTTTAAATCACAACAATATTATGAATTAATTTTAGAGGTATTGGAATGGTTTGCTTAGACTCATTCCCTGCACATGTATATCGTGCATGATCACTTGCAGTTTTTTTTTCATCCTTAGATTTAAGTATATAAACATGAATATATCTTGAACTAACATCTACAAAGGTAATGAAATATCTTTTACCTCGTCTGGTTAGCATCTTTCCACTTTATGAGTCTTTTGTGTTCCTGGTTAGCATCTTTCCACTTTATGAGTCTTTTGTGTTCCTGCAGTGACTTTGCCTCTCCCTCCCATGAGAACGTGTTTGGCTATTAGGTCAAAAACTTCATTGCAGTTATCATTCAATGCCATTTTCGAAAATTGCAAGAGATATTACACTCAAATTGTTAGGAAACAAGGAATCGAAAATGACTTTGAGGCGTGAATATACACTTTCTTGAGTGTAATATTGCTTTGCTTATCAAGATAATTTACTCAATGATACAACAAAGCCTCTCGAGAACATTCTATGGAATATTGTGAATTATAATCTCTTTCTCACATCATGTTTTTCATCAAAACAATCCCCATATATATATATTGAATAATCGCTATATCTTTTCATAAAAGAACATGTCTCTTAATGAAATAACATATCTTTTCATGAAAGAACATGTGTATCTTCAAGAAAGAACATGTCTTTCCATTAAAGAACATGACTCTTCATCAAAGAACATATATTTTGATGAAAGAACTGTTGGGTTTCCGTACCCCGGCGCCAGATCCAAACGCAGCGGAAATAATACAATAAACAGATCTGACCCGGGGACGGTCGATCGCGCCTGATTCATATATTAACATGCATAAATCGAATATAAATGCACGAAAAGAGATTACCGTTCACCGACATGAATCTGATAGCGGTAGTCCCTCGAGTCCAATCAACCTGACCAGATCTACAAGCCAACACCAGTGCTAGTTTGGTGTTGGCATTTCTATGAGAGTTTGTTTATTGAATGAAATTATCTTTTAACCCTAGAATCAATGTTATATTTATAGTGGTTATGAGTTAAGCCAATTGGGCTATGGTTCATAAAGCCCAACGGACCAACGTTTGGCTTGCTGGGCATTTATGCTAACAATCTCCCACTTGCCCAAAAGCCAACACAAAACTACAAACTCATAATCCAAGTAACTCAATCCAATTGAATAACTTGATGTACTACTAATGTACATAATTATGAGACATAAATATATCAAACGTTTTAATTTTAGAACTTTCTATAAATGAAACATTTTCAAATATAGAAACTCCACTAAAGGGAGGAGCTTTCAAAAATTAAATTCATCTTTTCTAAATCACTCAATTTGAGCACTTAACATTTAAGTCTCAATTCTCATCAATAGATCGGCGGCCGGTTGATTGTGACCCAATGAGGCTCAAGTGTATCATAGCAGTAGGATCACAACCTTTGTGATTTTAGAAGTCAAACAACTTCTTTGGGCTTACCCTAAATGCCCCATTGTCAATTAAACTCCTTTAATAGACAATTACCGAAATATAATTCCAGCAACAACCTACCGATCATGGGTAGCGCCTAGCATCTGCGCTTCACGAAGACCTAGATACAAATGACTAGCAACGTACGAGAACCTGTCAGCCATAGTTAGCGTGCAGTACATTCCTTTCACTCAATATGTCCCGATTGAATCAAGGGCATTGGTTGGTCGAGGCCCCTTATGATTTCAATAACTATGTATTTGTTTCACATTATATGATTCCTTGTGTGCGTATATGAAAAACCCATTTTTCACAAGCACTACCCACTCTGGCCAGAGATTCCTCGAATCATATATAGAAAAACACATAGGACATCCTGGTTCATCAAGACCAGTGGTGAATCCCCAACGACAATCATAGGCCTCTGACAGCATCACTGAATACCCAAAATAATGACTTTATGACCCACATGTGATCATTCATTAAATCAAAGCACACAGCTATCTATCAAGACCTCAATGACGCCTCGGGTCATGAGGAGTAATGGTGCACAACTATGACTAGAAATTCTATACTCGACAAATGGTAACCACATATAGAATTCCGAGTAGGGTCGTTCAGTGAACTCATTCCTAATGAGCACCTATTCATGTGTGCTGACTTCTCCAAGCCAACGCCGATGAAACGCGGCGCACTACACTAGACACATCATGAATACCAGTCTCTAACGAGCATATATCGATATCCCATTCTCGAAGGCTCATCGACCAGGAACATTTAGAAATCGCAGTCGAGAATGTATTTCATGGTCACCATCATATGCGTAACCACATTCTATGGACTATAGCAATCTCAAGGACTTCATCAATGCATCAAGATGCATGGGTAAACAGATGAAGAAGTGCCATATATATTAATATTCAAACAAAGATTTGTCATAATAAGATTATAAGTACAATCAATCAACTATTGATTTACTTAATCATGTATGACAACAATATCTTTCACTTTCCCAAAGCCAACTACTCATGTGTCTTAAGACCATCTTCCCAAGATGTCTATCAGACACCAATCATTGTAAATGCTTTGTCAGTGGATTCACTATATTTTTCTGTTGAAGCGATTCTCTCGATAATAATGTCGCGTCTACCATCTGTCTCATTAGATAGTATTTTCTCAATATATGTTTGGATCCTGATGAGATCTTGGCTATTCATAATAGCTCAAATGTTGTCACAGTACACAGAGACTGTGTCAACTGCACTAGAAATTACACCCAACTCTTGGATGAAATTTCTTATCCAAACTGCCTCTTTGCTGCATCGTATGCTGCAATGTATTCAACTTCAGTGGTGGAATCCAATGTGGTGTCTTGCTTGGAACGTTTCCAAGAGACATCACCATCATTGAGCTTAAATACAAATCCGAACATCGATATGATATCATCTACATCCAAATTAAAAACCAGCATCAGCTTAGCCTTCAACTTTTATTTCTCCACTTACAGATCCAAAAACCATGAACATATCATAAGTTCTTCATAAGAACTTGAGGATTATTTTCACAGTTTTCCAGTGACCTTCACCGGGATCTGTCTGATGTCTGTTCATTACTCTAAGAACATACATCAGGCCAAGTACATAAAATAGCATACATTATGCTATTAAAAGTCGAAACATAAGGTACCAATATCATCTTTTCTCTCTCCTCATCAATTTTAAGACTCATTGACTCGAGAGATGAATACTATGACATATTGAGAAGTAACTCCTTTTTCGGCTATTCCATGTCAAACTCTTTTGCACAGTGTTTATGTACGTAGATTGAGAGATCTCAAACATCCTTTAGATCTATCCCTATAGATCCTTACGCTAAGTACGTAGGATGCTTCTCCCAAATCTTTCATGGAGAAATTAGTAGATAATCATGCTTTAATTGATTAATCCAATACCATTCATAATGAGCATGATATAATCAACTTAAAGCATCACAAATGTAACCATGCTCCCACTAACCCTTTTGCACACACATGTCACTTCCGGATTTTTAACAAAACCAAACACTTTGATGATGTTATCAAAACGGAAGTTCAAACTACGAGATGCCTTCATAGGCCCATAAATGGACCTCTGGAGTTTGAAAACATTTTTCTCACTCCAAGAAGTTGTAAACACATTTGGCTGCTACATTTCTACCTCAATGCCACCACTGAGAAATGTTGTGTTCACATCCATTACTCATATCTTATATTCATAATATAAAGATATAACTAATAAAATCTAAATAGACTAGAGCATCATAACCGATGAAAATTTTCTCATAAACAACTCTTTGCCTATGAGAATAATCGTTTCTCACCAGTCAAACTTTGAAGGTCACTACCTTCCCATCCACTCCAAGCTTTCACTTGTAAATCCATGCAGCCAATGGGAACAATTCCCAAAGATGATCTACTAAGGCCCATACCTTATTGGAGTACATGGAGTCCATTTCAGATTTCATGGCATCTTGCCAATGTCCCGAATAAATATCTGACATCGCCTCCTTGAAAGTCCTAGGATCACATCCATGGTCAAAATCATTTTGACTACTTTCTAGGAGTAAATTCAATTTATCAGGAGTTCTTGAAACACTTTCAGATCTCCTTGGTATGTGCAGTTTAAAGGTTATGATTGACTCAATTAATTTCAGCGTTTTCACTTTTCTAGTGGTTTGTGGTTCTTGAACCCTTTCAAGTTATATTATATTATCATTCATTTCTAATAGAAACATTTTCTCTAGAAAGACGGCAATTGCGAAACAAACACTTTGTCTCCATTGGATAATATAAATTTCCACAAAATAACATAAGATGGATCAACTATCCAACTCATCTCCCACTGGCTGCTTCACATAAGCAGAACAATCTCAAATAAAAAATTTGGATTATTTTTCAGTCCATATCGTATATGGAGTTTTGGTCACTGCATTGGTATGAATTATATTCAACAAATATGTAACTTTAGAGAGTTACTCAGAGAGAATCACATTCTCTTTAAGATAACTCAACATCATCTTGCACTAACATTTAGTGCTCCACATACGTCCATATGAATCAAATTCAATGGACATTCAGCACATGCTAAATATATGTTGGATTTAAGTTATCATTCTTTTTATATTCTTTGAATATAAGCATACTAATCATTCATAAGTTCACCAGATTCAATAAAATATGCATTCTTAAAAATACTGCAAATCACATTCGCATATTTAAAAGAATATCATTCTCTATCAAAATAGGAACAATTTCATGATTAAATCTAAAACAAATAAATAATTGCTCAAACCAGTTCCTAACCAGTTCAAGATTTTATATTAAATAAATATTTCAAACAACCTTTGCAACAACTCTTGCTACAATGCTTAGCCTCAGGTAGGTTTCACCTTCCTAGGGCTCTCTACTTCTTCACATCACATGCAACTCTTTGCAAAAATGCGAGCACAACTGGCATCATATACCAAAGAAGTAGAACCAATAGAAACATTTAATTTTAATATATAACATACCCTTTCTAGAACGCTTCTAGTCAAGGTATTCCTTACAATTTTGCGCCAGTGACCAACAGTGAAAACATAGATGCCTCTCCTTTCTTAGTTGCTACTATATCTTTTTTCGTCTTTTGAGGTTGGGAACCATTTCCCTTCCTCTTCTTTATCCTTGAACTCTTCCTACCATTGGTAGAAGATTCGATAAGAAGAACACGTTTCTCCTTTCTAATCAAGGACTCATGAGTTTCCAACATTTTGACTATAAGATCAAATCTACAGCCAGTTAATGAGGATTTGTCACATTCAGATTTTCCAATTTCTCAACAAGAGATATTTTTCTTACACCATGCTCATAGACCGAAGCCCCATCTCGCATGTGAAATGAAAATAGCTCTTTTGAAATCGCGAGTTTCAGTAATCGCGTCCGTTCACCAAACAACATTTGTAGGTGTTGGAAAATATCAGCAATGTGAACGAATTTCTCATATCTGTGTTGAAACTCATTGGTGACATTGATGCTATCATATATCACATAGTCTAGAGATCATCGTCCCATCACTTCTCAAGTGTGGCAATCTCTTCATGAGACGAACCGGGAGACACTTCAACAGGAGGCTCCCACCAAGGGTATATAGCAATCTTTTAGAAGCAAGCACTATTTTAAAATTATTAGTCAATCAGAATAATTTGGTACGGTTACTTTGTTTGTATCGAGAATTGATGCAATCAGATTCACGGCAATCACAATACTGAGAATAAACAGAAAATATATGCAAACTGTTTGATTATTAATTTATTCAAAAACTATGGACTTTAGTTATTGAATGCTCCCACTAAATTTTTCGAATTCGTCACCCTCATGACAAATGAACGGAAAATCGCATTTTCTTAGTGGGCTTGGAGTCCAACTAGCTCATGATAGCCCCGGGCGAGGGTCCAGCCGACCTCATGATACTAAAGGTAGCTCACAATTGCATCATATGCAACCCCCAAGATATTCGTCTCGTGATTGACATAACCCTACGGAGGCAGGACAATTATGCCTTCTCACGTCAAACTAACCCATCCCACGGATGGTAATGTTCGCCAATAAGACCCCACGAGGGTGAGTAATCTTAAAGGTTAACAGAACCCTATCCATAATTAAGTGGCAGTTAAACACACAGCTTTCCCATGCCAGATGCCCCCCACGAGGGTGAGACAAGACACCTGACACAAGTAGCGTCTCATGGCTTAACTGTTGATGGAAGACAGGAAGCAACAAACTCCTTTGAGCTCCCTTTACAGTTTGATATTAAAATATTTTGAATCATATTCAAAAGAGGGATTTAATAATTTTCAAATCTCATCAAGTACTTGTTTGTTTGATTGCAGGATTCATGCAACTATGTTTTATTCATGCAGTCATATGTACTAATAAAACATACAAACAAACATTTATCATACATCACATGCATAATAAAAATAAATATGGATGATTACGGCCTTTTCCTAATTGATCCACGTGAGCCATACGTGGATCACAAGTCTGTCTAAGGTGATGCAGGTATGCAATGCAATCCTATTACATTGTTGCTTCCATTATACATGTCTTGATTCTTGATGCTCCGTCTTCAATCTCGATCTTCTACTAATTCTAATAATTTACATTTAAATCGTGCAAACAAAAGAATAGGGATACAAATCCGGGGTGGGATACATCAGAAAATAGAGAGAGCGGGCTCGCAGGCCCGATAACCAAAAAACACAATAATAATGAAACAATAAAAAACCTAAGCATTCACCTAAACACATTGGTCAAGGCTCGTAATCATCCATCATGCAATCACACCATATGTAATTAAACATTAAACTAAACAATTACATCATATGTAATTGTACTAATTACATCACATGTAATTAGAGCACAATAATTAATTTATTCTATCGTTTCCCACTAATCGCATCATTAATTGAAAATAAAATTAACAAATTAAATAAAACCATTTTATTTAATTTCTAATTAATTAAATTTCAATTAATTGGTAAAATCACTATTTTACCATTTAACCATCATATTAATCGAAAATAAAATTAACAAATTAGATGAAACATTTTCATGTAATTTCTAATTAATTAAATTTTCATTTACTTGGTAAAATCATTATTTTACCTTCTTAATCATAATGGTAATCAAAAATAAAACTAACAAATTAAATGAAACATTTTCATTTAATTTTCAATTAATTAAATTTTCAATTACTTGATAAAATCACTATTTTACCTCAAATCATAATATTAGCCAAAAATAAAATTAACAAATTAAATGAAACATTTTCATTCAATTTCCAATTAATTAAATTTTCAACTAATTGTAAAATCTCCATTTTACACTTAATAATTAAAAATTATATTTTTAATTAATTAAGTTTATGATTTATTAATTCAAAAATTAATATCCGGATAAAAATCTAAAATGACCCAAAATTAATTTATGGACTCCAAACAATTTGGATCCAAAATTAAAAATGCAATTTTCAACTCCAAAATTATCTTTAATTTTCGGATTTAACAAAATATTTGTTTTTTTTTTTTTTTTTTTTAAAAACGAAAATTACACTGTTCATCTTCCCAAAATTGAAATTAGGGTTAGGGTTTTGCCTACCCTAGCGCCGCCTGGAGATCTTCGTGTAACATGTGCCGCCGCCTTCTGCTGCAACCGTTTGCAACAGGATGAGCGCAGCAGCTTCAAGATTGGCGACGCCTTCTGCTGCAACGTTTGCAACAGGATGAGCGGCGATTTTCTTGGCGTCGTTCACAGCCTGGTCGCGATTCCAGCGGCCAGAGGTTGACGTCCGGTCTGGGCAAGCCGCGCACGTTGACAGAGAAACGATTTCTCCACCAAGTCGCCGCCGTGCCTTGCTGCCGGGCTCGTACAGAAACATGAACATCCAGGCACGATTTCAAAACGATGAACATTGGGGTTTCAATCAAAAATCGATTTTAATTGATTTTCTATAGTTTTCCGGATCCGTAATTCTGAAAATTTCGAACACGTCGATTGGGAACGATCTAATAAAAAATTAATTATTGAATATATGAATCAAAGCGCAACCTGGCTCTGATACCACTGTTGGGTTTCCGTACCCCGGCGCCAGATCCAAACGCAGCGGAAATAATACAATAAACAGATCTGACCCGGGGACGGTCGATCGCGCCTGATTCATATATTAACATGCATAAATCGAATATAAATGCACGAAAAGAGATTACCGTTCACCGACATGAATCTGATAGCGGTAGTCCCTCGAGTCCAATCAACCTGACCAGATCTACAAGCCAACACCAGTGCTAGTTTGGTGTTGGCATTTCTATGAGAGTTTGTTTATTGAATGGAATTATCTTTTAACCCTAGAATCAATGTTATATTTATAGTGGTTATGAGTTAAGCCAATTGGGCTATGGTTCATAAAGCCCAACGGACCAACGTTTGGCTTGCTGGGCATTTATGCTAACAAGAACATATCTCTTGTTATAAAAGACAACTACCATTTGAAAGATAACTTTCAAAAAGCAACTATTCAATTTTATGAAGAAAATCCGGGAACCAAACAGAACATGGGGCGCGCTAGCACCACCCAAGAGGTGCTAACGACCCTATCTTTTTGTTTGAGAAAAATGTGAAATGGCCGGTGGTGCGCTAGCTCTACATTAGAGGTGTTAACGCTCCTACTCTTCTGTCCAAAAACTTGTAGGAAATACATATATTCCATTTTTTCTTTCTTTGCTCTTTTTCTTTCATTTCAAACATGGGTTTCGATTTCTTGGATTAACAAACTATCTAACAGAATATGCAAAGTGAATCATGTTCCTCAGCCATGCTTGGGTCAATGCCCTTGCAAGCGACCGAGAGAATCAAGAATTATTGGAAAAAATTACTAAAACTTCAACAAAATTATTTATATATATGTATATATCTGATAATTTATAGTACTTAATTTTTTAAAAATAAATATTTTTATCAAATATAGTTTGATAAAACATAAATGTAAAAGTCATTTTTTATAAGACTATATTTGATAAAAGCATTTATTTAAAACTATATTTCGTAAAATCATTTATGTGAGACTGCATTTGTTAAAAAATAATTTTTTTTTGGATTTTATTTATTTAGTCTTAAAAGTTTGTAAACTCTTGCAAATGTCCATAATCTAGTGGCCATTGTTGTAATTTTCAAGAAATTATGGTTTTTTTTAAAAAAATAAAGTTATAAATTGCAGTGTGAGGAAAAATTATCATAACTTGATAAATTGAGTTTAATTTTTTTAATTTAAAACAGTAGAATAAGTTAGTTTGGAGAAAAAAATTAACTTGTCGGGTTTTTTTGTGAGAAAATACTATATAACTTTTTATTTAACTTTTTAAAACATTTTCCCCTAAACAATCACAAATTTTGGCAAATTACAAATTCTACCAACAAATAATAAAATTCCCTAGCGTCATCTCCTCCCCAATTTCTCCATCCGTCGGTCGCAATGAGTCCTAAGGCCGACCATTTTTATCTTTTTAACTGCAAATAAATGTCGATTTCTTGATTATATAATTTTGAGTTCACAAATTAATCTTATGTCAACATTAAAAAAAGAAGAAGGTAAATTTAAAAAAATGATTCCATAGAATATAGATTTTCCACTCTTAGTCCAAAAATTATGTGACTAAATAAATATAACCTCATATAAATTGTTTTTAATCAAAAATAGTCTCACATGAATATTTTTAACAAATTCATCCGATTGAAATTAATTTTTAACAAAAAATGATCTCATAATTAAATAGGGGGATTTGAGACCACTTTTGGTTAAAAACAAAACTTGGACTAGTATTAATTAAAACGAAATTTTGGGATTGTTTATGATTAGAAACAATTTTCATATGACAATATTTGGAATCTCCAATTTAATGAGACCATTTTTTAAATTTAACTTAAAAAAAATTATTATGTATTTAATGCGTGTTTCTTACCAGTTAGGGGGTCGAAGTAGGAAAATACTTATATAGATCGGCCTCCATGAGAGAAAAAAACGAAACTATTCACGAGCAAACACTTTTTACGCACAGTTTTTTTCTCAAACTTAAAAAAAAGGTCATCCACAAATCAGAGACTCCATGTTGAATTATTAATGATTATATATATATATGACAAGCCAAAACAAAAGCATAAAAACAAATCTGCGTAGCTTTCTTTAGTCAAATTGTGGTTCACATCCAATTCTTCCATTCTCCATGTTGTCACACTTGTAACTCCCAAAAAAAAAAATGATAGCAGCATAATAAATCCAGCGGACTTATATATATACTAGCGCCCAAGGTGCTATATATATACTAGCGCCCAAGGTGCTGTGTCAGTATCAGCATGTTGGTCAATTTTTTCCTAATTCGATTGAAAATAACATTTCAAATGACTGACTTTAACAAACATTTTTTAAAAAGCGAATATGCTACTGTATTTGAATGGAAAAAAATAACCAAAGGACTGACTCTAATTTTTTTTAATAAAAATGATATACATCTTACTATAAAATGAAAAAATAACATTTGAAGTTGCGCGCATCAACAATTGTTTAAGATCTATTTTTCCTAGTCGGTTCAGTCCAAACCCGCGCATCAACAAAAAAATTAAAACGATCATGCTATTGTAGTAGAATGGAAAAAATAATCAAATGACTGACTCAAACATTTTTTTTTAAAACAAATTTGACATCCATCTTACTATAAATTGAAAAAAAATAACACTTGAAGTTGTGCGCATCAACATCGACTAAGATATATTTTTTCCTAGCCGGTTCAGGCCAAACCCACACATCAATAAAAAAAAATTATTTGACAAAAAAAAATTGAACTAAAAAATAAAATTCTTCTTAAAAATAAATTTTTTTAGGCTTAGCCTCTTATTTATATAGGTAAAATATATATTTTGTTCGTTATATGAGACGTATTTCATGAAATCTTACGCATAGATAGAGATAGAGGGGACAGCTTGGAATTTTGAAAATCAAGTTAGTTGAAACACTGGAATGCTTGCTGTTTCGTCATTGAGGAGCACAAAGAATGAAAGGGAATGCGAAATGGAAGGGTTTTCAGTGGACGAGAACGGGTTTCTTGAATTCCCAGGTGGGAATTTGCTGGACAGCATTGATTTTGATGACCTTTTTATGGGAATCAACGATGGAGATTTGTTGCCGGATTTGGAAATGGACACGGAAATTCTTGCTGAATTCTCAGTTAGTGGAGGTGAAGAATCAGATAGGAACTGCGCTACTTCTTTATCAGTTGTCTCCATTGATGATGATTCAAGAAAAGATAAAGATTCGGTTTCAGCTTCAGCCTCAGCTTCGAGATCACCGAGCCTGATTAATCAAGGAGAGGAAATCGTTAGTAAAAGGGATGGACATGTTGCAGTTACTCCATCTCCAGAGGAAGGCCATGATATTAAGGGAAGGAAAATCATCTGCTCATTCAAAAAATCCTTCGGGCAAGAGGAAAGTGAAGGTATCAAAAATTAATTTTAATACATTCAGATCTTTGCTTACCTTTAATGTTACAATGTTCAATAATTTCGAATCCATAAAACGAACTTGAAAAAAGAATATACTCTGTAAAATCTAGGTTTTCAGCGTTAACTAATTCACTGAAAGTACAAAAAAAAAAAAAACTTTTTTTTCCGAAAAAAATAAGCTTATCCACTAGGAACAGTCTTGGGCATTTTCCCTTTCTTACTCATGAAATTGTCACACAAATCATGGGATCCAAAGTCACACGTGAATCTAGGGTGCTTTGTATTCAAACCTATCCTATATAAAAGTGTATATACTCATTAAAAGCGTGTAAACAATTTATATGATTTCAAGAAAGGATGAGAAGATTTCTTGAAACGTGTGTTTAGGTGGATTGGACACCAGAGCTGCACAGAAGATTTGTGAAAGCAGTGGAGCAGCTTGGCGTGGATAAGGCAGTTCCTTCGAGGATTTTGGAGCTTATGGGAATCGACTGTCTCACTCGCCATAATATCGCAAGCCATCTTCAAGTATGTATTTTCTATTCATGCTTCGTTTTATGTGTTCTTAGCTTTTTCCTCTGAGTCGAAATCGGATCTGAGTCGATAACAAACGCACGGCCAACCCATGAATTTACTGATGGTTAGACCCTCGGTTCAAGTAAGAAGAGAACTTCCAGCACATGGTGTTCGAACTTGTGGAGCATGGTGAGTTTGAAACCGTCGCACCGGGCTTGCCGTTGGCTGGCGTGGTGCGTAAGCCCGGGTTATCCAGTACGCAACCAAACGTAGCGGCCTAGCGGCTGCGGATTCTCTGTTCATTAAAAAAGAAAAAGAACTTCCATGATTGAAATTTTTGTTATAAATTTTGGACTTTCAAATAATTGTACAGAACGATGAATTGTGTTGAAATTAAATGTGTTTGCAGGAAAAGAAAAGAAAAAAGTTAATCTATAAATAGGTTTAAGTGCTTCAAATGAATGACGGGTACGCATAATTAGTGACAAAAACCTTCTTAATTAACGTGAAAATTCGTAAACAACACTGTGAACTTCAAGACATTCGTGCCAAGGCATCTCTTTTTCCCCTGAAATTATTTTCAGACATTAACCTCAGTATGCCTTCTGCAACTCAATATTTTTCTGAGATTGTATTAGGGTGTAAATTACATTAAAATTTCAGTCCTTTTTACATAATTTCTTGATTTGATGCTTGAAAATTTCTGTAAAATGTACCACCAAATTCACAATGTAGCTATTTATATGCAAATTATTGTAGATGTTGGAAGAACAATGAAAGTTTTGGCATTCCATTATTAGTCTATCTTCTTTGTCCCCCGTGCCTTTTGTCCCTTACGGCTTACCATTAAAGCCTTTATACTTTTAACTCAAAATACTTTTCAAATCAACTGAAGAATCAAGATTGTCAAGATTTTTTATTTTTTTTTAGCATGGTAGAGATATATTGTAACCCAACCCTATATTACACCAACCTATATTTTAATATACATTCTAATTAATCTCAGATAATTTTAAATGCTGACTCCACCTCGGATTACAATGACTCGAACAAAGAGTCATCCTCAAGTGGGACAACCAAATGAGCTAGACGTTGGTGTCGATTGTCAAGATTTTACTTTCTTTAAAATGGAAAGAAAAAAAAAACAAAAAAGAAACTTACTTTAATAATTGCAATAAAGTTGACATCAATTGAATATAAACAATCAATTATTGAAGTTTCATTTTTTAATAAATTCTCCACTCCAACCCCAAATAAATATATATTTCTCTTCCCAAAGTATGCTTCGTGTAATAATTTAAATATCGATTTTATTTTTTTGGTATTTTTCCTATATTCATGTAGAAAAAGTAATACATGATTGGTTTAGGTTGATAATATTGGTATTACCATTACAACATCATAAATATGGCTTGTTGCCCAATTATATAGACTCAATATATACGATATGTCGTATACAAAAAACTAATTATTATTTTTTTTATTTTTTATACAGAAATACCGGTCAAATCGGAAACATTTGCTAGCCCGAGAAGCTGAGGCAGCAAATTGGAGCCAGAGGCGGCAAATGTACGGCACCGGAAGTGGCACCGGGAAGGGAGACATAACCCCTTGGATTGCACCCACCATGGGCTTCCCCCCTCCTGTGTCACCAATGCCTCATTTTAGACCCCTACATGTTTGGGGTCATCCATCCGTCGACCAATCATTTATGCACACGTGGCCTAAACATCTAGCCCCATCAACACCGCTGCCACCACATGCTTGGCTTCCAACCCCACACCCCTTGCTGCCGCCACCACCATCTGCCGACCCTTCATTCTGGCATATGCACCACCAACCTGTAAGTCTAAATGCATAAAGGTCGCAAGAAAATACAACCAATAAAAAGCATTTTTTTTTAATCTGAAACGAAGTGATTAAATCTGAGTCTTTAATTTATGCATGTTTGTCACTACTGAACTATTATATGTACTGCTCAAATATGTGGTATCCGTGCTTGGATGTAGGGGCGGAGTCACCTTTGGACTAGGGCTCTAGTCCCATACATTTTTTCAAAAGGAAAAAAAAAATTTAGGGTTAATTTTCAGAAATTTTATCTTTTAGCCCCACACTATAAATCATTGTAGTCCTTTAGCGCTGTATAATCCGGTCAATCCTAGATAATATCGATTCCTGGCAGACTCTGCCCTGCTTGCATGCATACATGTTTACACAAACAAAATTCTTGAATTTATCTCTAATATTGCATAACAATACTTTTTTTGGTGTACGTATAGGTGCAAACACCAGGAACACCTTACTTTCCACCACATATGCCTCCTACGGTAACAACACAAAACCCTACTACAATTCTTTCACGGCTTCGAGACTTAGTAGCATCTCTCTACGTACTTTGTTTTCGTGCATGTTCAATTCATATTTCCACGCATATTAATAGAATATTGGATATGAACTAAACAATTTAATTCTACCAATCATTAATCTTGCAGAGATTTCCCACTGCACGAGTTCAAGGGATACCACCACCTCCTGCAATGTACCCAAATGCCTCCGGACAAACACTGCCGAAGCCGCCTTCCGATGTTCATCCGGTAAGCTATATGTTTTCTTCCTCAATAAGTCATTCATAGTAACAAGATTGAGAAAGATATCATAATTTGAAATGAAATATCTGTATTATATATATAATTGGGTGTATAATAATAAAATTTATTTATCTGATGACTGATTATTAAGAATACACGAATTTCAATTCAAAACCAATTGATAACGAGTGTTAAAGAGCTAACATACGTTGTAATTATGAATGCTGAACAACCATCAACACTTCTTCTCATACTTGTGACATTATATAAGTCAAACAGATAACGCTGGTGACGGTGATGACTGTTCTAATACAATATTAAGAATACACGAGGTTCCAACTCAAAATCATTGTTAATGAGTGGAGTGACCATGTATATAGCTTGTAAATTCACAGCGTGGGATTATATCACTCTTTTTTGTATTTATTTATTTTTGTTTATTTGTTTTGAAACAGTCAAAGGAGAGTATTGATTCAGCCATCGGAGATGTATTATCCAAACCATGGCTACCACTGCCACTTGGACTAAAGCCTCCATCTATTGACAGTGTAATGTCGGAGCTACAACTTCAAGGAATATCAAAAATACCACCAACATGTTCCAATTAAAGCTTAATTAAGTAAGCAGTTTGCAGCTTTTTCTTTTCTTTTTCCCCTGGAGTTTTTCAGATTAAAGAAAAGAAAACCCTAAAATTCGACGACATGTCCGGCACACAGATCGATGAATTAAAAATCTTGATCTAACTTTCCAGTTTTTCCTTTCAGTTTTGTATGTGTGTGTACTGTTCTTGTCTCCTTGGGTTCGAGAACATGAACATTGGACGCTACTTTTTGTATGTTAAATATTTAATAAAAATAAATAGAGTATGTTTTAACGGCAGAAATGATGCTTTTCTCAGTGGTCATTAAGCTTACTATATATCCTTTGTTTCTATTTTTTCAGTCTTAGTTTCTAGCATTAGTATGATTCTGTACAATAAAAATGGGGTAGAAAAGGAAGCCATTGAATACCTCTTATTAGACAGAGTTTAAAAGTTAAAAGCAAGGTTTCTATTTTTTGTATATTGAACAGAAGTTCTTTCAGCCACAAGCAGAATAGATGTATTGATTGGCATAACCGTCAACACGGACGAATCTAGCATTTTGGTTGAAGAGACATATTTGTAGGATTTTTATTAAGCGTTGGTAAAAGTATATATATATATATATATAAGTTTATCATAGGATCAATACAATCCAAAATGTGAAATAAGTTTACAAAGCATATATCTCTCCTCTTCAAAACTAGATTAAAGAATCTTATTTATTTGAATAACCAACCACACAACATATATGAGAAATGAGTTCAATAGAATAGTTAATTTGAGTAAGGTCTTATCATTTGAACCTTGAATCATGTAGTACAATGGGAAATTCTTGCATAGACCGGGTGTGGAGCCTGGTCCATGCACTTGTGTGTTGGTGCATGGACCGAGACTCACACCCGGTCCTTGCAAGAATTTTCATAGTACAACTATAAACTATTCAACGTAACAAACTTGCAATTGTAAAGTTATTCAGTGCTACATAACGATGAGACTATTCATATCCGTAAAATGATGATGCTATTCAGTGTCGTAAACTAACAGTGTTATTTGGTGCCAAAAAATAGATGCCGCACTAATTTTTTAATAAATTACAGAAATGATCTCATATAATATGAACATTTATAATAGTAGTCCCAAACTTTAAAACTAATCAAATATAGTCCCCGAAAAATTATTTTTTAACAAAATAATCTCTCGTTAATAATTTTATTAACTAGAGCATGTGGTCGAGCTTTAGATCCTATGAGTACGTAGGCAATTTTTTATTTTATTTTTTATGCTTTGACTATTGCATTTGCTCGATCGGCTCAATTGTTAAATACTCTAATTTATCCCATCCTTATCCTAAAAGATTTGGTGGCTTCTAAAACACAATGAAATATAAAATTGAATTGAATTCTACGTTATGACACTTTTTAAAAGTCTAGGTTACCGGAAATTCGACATTATGGTAAAATCCTAAGGACAGATCAATAGTCGAGATTCATTTTCGGATGTGGGTTCAATCGAATTTCCCCTTGGGTTACAACCCATTTTCTAAATCAATTGATTCTCCATGCAAGCCAACCCTAGTAAAATGACACTCATTTCATTCTCTTTTAAACATTTTCTCTTGATTGATCAGTCAATTTATTTTTTTTCTTCGAATTATTAAGAAGAAGAATTAAATTAAATACTTAGCATTTTTTTAAAACAATATTAACAAACATAACAAAAATTAACAATTGAAATTTTCTTGAAATATATAATATATATGAATAATTATTAAAGTATTAAAAAACTAAACTTTATTCGTAATGAGATCTTTAGCAGACCAAATGTCACTAAGAAGTTGTTTTAGAACCACTTATGCCCATGCTCTCTTGACCTAGTGGTAAAGGGAGGCTCCAAAATCCTCCATTTTAGATGAGGTCTTGGGTTCAAATTTCACGTTTGTGTGGGCTTTGTCGACATTCTTTCTTGTTTGTTTTTGTCTATGGTTGTTTTAACTGATTGTTCTCTAGTTTTTGCTTAATCATTGTTGATGTCATATGATATATTGACCTCCTCGGGTAAAATCCCTCAAGGGCCGAACAAGCCATATACCGAACAGAGGGCACCGAACGGAAAGCACCGAGCAGGGTTTTTACCGAACAGCTGCTAACCCTCCTCGGTTTTCTGGTCAAAGATTAGCGGAAGACCCGGGAATAACTAACAAATTAACCGGCGTGAATGAACGTGCATAATGGGGCGCGGATTTCTCGGACGCGTTGGGCTCCAGTTAAGCCACGATCAGAGGACATCGTGTTCCGGATCTCCCTCGAGCCAATCACTGGGAACAGTCCTATAAATACCCGCGGATGTCATCATAGTAGAGGTTGGATTTTTCTGGGCAAAAAGACTCCGAAGAGAGCAAATTGATGTCTGTTCGGTCTTTTCTGTTATTTCTATAAGAAATTTGTGTAAGTCATTGAGCAATTATTATTTGTGTCCAGAGAGTCTTGTAAATCATCAATATTTTATCGTGAAGTTTTATACTGGACTAGGTCCCGTGGTTTTTCTCTCAATTTGAGGGTTTTCCACGTAAAAATCTTGGTGTGTTTATCGTTATTTTCCTTTAACACCTTATTCTACCTTAAATTCGAAAATCACGGATCACATCATTGGCGCCGTCTGTGGGAACAAAAAGAGTAAAGACGTTGAAGCAGGGATTTTTCATTAAGAATCCAAGGCGAAATGGTTAGAAGAAAAGGGCGAGGGCCAATGTCGGGGAGGGATAAACCAATGACCCCCCACGTTCATGCCCAGAACCAGAAGGAGCAGGGGAGGCTGGATCATCGCAGAATGTTTCACGAGTATTACCTACTGGAGGAATACCCATGGAACATTTGACTGAGATGATTGCCAGAACTGTCGGAGAAGTTATGAAACAATTCATGACCCCCCCTGTCAGGAAGAAAATAAAGAAGAGGATGAAGACTCAACCTCTATAAAGAAGTCGGAGGAGGAGGCTGAAGAATCAAAAGATTTTCCTAATCGTTCAAATGATGAAATAGATAGGGCTTTGCACCATCAAATGGAGGATTTAAAAGAGGAGTTACAAAAAATGCACAATAAAATGGAAGGCCTTCACTCCTCAGGTCATTGATGATCCTCTGCCTCTTAATTTCAGAACTTTAAGTGTGGGGAATTATGATGGTAGCACGGACCCAGAAGAATATTTGTCTCGATTTGAGAATGCCTCACTCCTTCATCAGTTGTCAGATGGGGTGAAATGTAGAGTGTTCTTGACTACTCTAGCCGGCGCTGCTCAATCGTGGTTCAATCAATTACCATCAGGAATAGTGGATTCCTTTCCCAAATTCAGCTCGTTGTTCCTTCATCAATTCGCGAGCAGTAGAAGTTGCAAGAGAACAGCCTTGAGTTTGTTCGGTCTCAGGCAGATGGATAAGGAATCCCTGCGGGATTTTCTGAAAAGATTCAATCAAGCATGCCTTGATGTTCCGCATGTGACATCCGAAATACTAGCCAGCGCTTTCACCCAAGGGTTGAGAGAGGGGGATCTGTTCAGATCGTTGGCCAAGAAGCCACCGTCGGATTATGATGAATTACTGGGGCGTGCCTCTAAATATATTAATTTGGAGGAAGCGCAGAGGATGAAACAGAAGAAGGAAATAAAAAATGCTGGTGAAGTCAATAGGAAGGAGAGGCCATTGGAACAGCCTAAGAGGAACTTTGATAAGTACCTACTGATGAGACCTTATCGGGAGGTAGCCATGAATCAAATTATGCCAAAGAGGGGTCGGGGGGACCTTATGGAAGAGGAGTATTCCGAGGAGGAAGTGCCCGAGGAGGGAGCGTTCATGAAGGAAGAATGGATGTAAGGCGAGGAGCTGACGATGACCTGAGGAACAGTGCTCCTTTCCCTCGGAATAATGTTAATCCAGGGAGAGGAGCACTTCAGCCAGTTCCTTGGGCGGTACGGGGGGAAAGAGTGGAGGGAGGAAATCAAGTTACTAGGGAAAGAACCATGAGCAATGTTCCTAACCGAAGGACTATACATATGATTTCGGGAGGAAACATCATGTGGAGATTCTAACCGAGCAAGAAAAAGTTATGCTCTAAGACTCGAAGTGTTATCCATTAATCCAAGTCATACTCAGGAGAGTCCCTCTATAGCTTTCGGACCTGCAGATTTACAAGGGATTTATTTTCCCCACGAGGATGCACTGGTAATATCAGCCACAGTAGCCAACTACAATGTGCAAAGAATCTTCGTCGACACAGGTAGATGGAATTGTGAAGTATAGCTGTACAAAAAGTAAATACTTCTTTGCATGGGTTTACTGGAGAAGCCATAAGTCCTATAGGACAAGTGTCTTTACCCGTCACATTAGGAGAGGAGTCCAAGACAAAGACGAAGATGATCACCTTCCTCATAGTGGATGCACCATCCTCCTATAATATAATATTGGGTCAGCCGGCATTAACGGCCTTCGAAGCGGTGGCTTCTACTTACCACCTGAAGATAAAATTCCCGGTAGGAGAGGAAGTGGGACAAGTAAGGGGAAGTCAGAGTTCATCAAGAAAATGCTATGTGCAAGAGTTGAAGCAAGACAAAGAAAAAAATAGAGAAGATGGGGAGCGAGGAAGTAATAAGAGGAAACATGGACAGCCTGAGGAGGAGGAGCGGATAATCCCCGAGGAGGAATTCATGAATATCGAGTTAGGTCACCCGGCGAAAACTACTCGCATTGGGTCCAAGTTGGATCCCGAATTGAGGAAAAGGGTGATTGAATGCTTAATAGATAACGTGGATGTGTTCGCTTGGAATACCTCTGAGTTAATTGGGGTAAAACCAGAGATTGCTGAGCATCATCTAAATGTTGACCCGGGTGCTCGGGCAATTAAACAGAAGAGAAGGCATTTCGGACCCGAGAATGACGCCGTCATAGCTAAACAAGTAGAGGAGTTGTTGAAGGCAGGTCATATACGGGAGATTAGTTTCCCTACATGGCTCTCAAATGTAGTTATAGTACCTAAAACAGGAGACAAGTGGAGGATGTGTGTAGATTTTCGGGACGTGAACAAAGCGTGTCCCAAAGATTGTTATCCATTGCCAAGGATTGATCAATTAGTGGATTCTACTGCGGGACATGAGCTGTTATGTCTTATGGATGCTTATCAGGGATATCATCAAATCCCCTTAGCCCGCGAGGATCAGTCCAAGGTTAGCTTTGTCACAGCGGGAGGAACTTTTTGTTACGTCGTCCTGCCCTTCGGATTGAAAAATGCTGGGGCTACTTATCAGAGACTGATGGATAAAATGTTCAGAGATCAAATAGGACGGAACGTGGAGGTTTATGTTGATGACGTCCTGATCAAAAGCAAGAAGGCCCAAAATCTGATAGAAGATATGGAGGAAGTCTTTGCCACTTTGAGAAGATTTGGCATGAAGTTAAATCCAGCCAAATGTACCTTCGGAATTCATAGTGGAAAATTCTTGGGATACATGGTGACAGAGAGAGGTGTGGAAGCTAACCCTGAGAAAATCCGAGCAATCTAAGAAATGAACCCTCCTCGAACCTTGAACGAAGTACAAAGGTTAGCAGGAAGAATAGCAGGGCTTAGTCGATTCATATCTAGATCGGCTGATAGGAGTTTGCCTTTCTTTAAAGCATTAAGGCGAGGAATGCAGTTCGAGTGGGATGATCAGTGTCAGAAGGCTTTCGAAGACTTGAAATAATATCTAGCTCAGTTACCTTTGATGAATAAACCCGAGCACAATGAGACCCTCCTCGTCTACTTGTCGGTAACCGAGGAAGTTGTCAGCTCGGTGTTAATTCAAGAGAAATTCGGGCAGCAGCAACCGGTATATTATGTCAGCCGAGCTTTGCAAGGAGCCGAACAAAGATACCCTGAAATTGAAAAGTTAGCTTTGGCTCTGGTGATCACTGCAAGAAGGCTTCGGCCTTATTTTTTATCTCACCCTATCATGGTGGTAACGAGCACTCCCTTAGGAAGGCTCTTGTCAAAAGCTGAAATTTCAGGGAGGATGGTGAAATGGGCCACAGAATTGAGCGAGTTCGATATTTTTTTATCAGCCTCGGACTACCATCAAGGCTCAGGCCTTATCTGATTTCTTGGTTGAAGTAACTCATACTGGCGAAGAAAAAGATTGGAGCCTATTTGTAGATGGATCATTTACTCAAATAGGAAGCGGTGCAGGAGTTATACTGATCAGTCCAGAAGGAGAGGAAATTGCCATAGCTATTCAGTTCGATTTTCATTCTTCAAACAATGAAGCCGAATTCGAAGCTCTCCTCTCGGGTTTACGAGTAGCAATAGATGCCGGAGCTCAGAAAGTAAAAGTGTTCATGGATTCAATGCTGGTCGTGCAGCAGGTAAATGGGGTGTACAAGGTGAAAGAAGAAAAGTTGAAAAAATATGTGGAGAAGGCTCAAGTATTAATGACTCAGTTCCAGGAAGTGCAATTGAAGCAAATACCACGAGAAGATAATAACCGAGCAGATTCACTTGCAAAGTTGGCCAGCTCCATCCATGAGTGGAAGAACAAGAAAGTGCTGGTACAAGATCTTTTGGTCTCGCACATAGCAATCAACAATATAATGAGTTTGGAGCCTTGTATCATATCTGATTGGCGAGAGCATATCATTAAATTCTTGAAAAATAGGGTGTTGCCGCTAGATCCAAAGGAAGCTGCTCGGGTGAAGAGAATGGAGAGGCGTTTTGTGTTAGTAGAAGGTAAATTGTTCAAAAGGGGATTTTCAGCTTCCTTCTTGCAATGCACATCAATACAAGAAGGAGAACATTTTCTAAGGGAGATTCACGAATGATGTTGTGGGAATCATTCGGGAAGTAATATGTTATATCAAAAAGCCATTCGGGCAGGATACTATTGGCCCAGTATGAGAGAAAATGCCGAGGAAATTGTTAAAAATGTAACAATTGCCAGAAACATGCAAATTTATCTCATATACCCGCAGAGGTCTTAAATAGCAGTATTACTTCCTGTCCCTTCGATCAATGGGGGATGGACATCGTCGGACCTTTTCCTCTTGCCACGGGGCAAAGAAAATTCCTCCTAGTAGCAGTTGAGTACTTTACTAAATGGGTGGAAGCCGAGCCTCTAGCAAAAATAACAGAGGAGGAAATCATCAAATTCTTATGGAGAAGCATAGTATGTCGGTTCGGAATACCGAGGAGAATTATTTCGGATAATGGAAGGCAATTTCAGGGAAAGAAACTACAGGAATGGTGCGAGGATATGAAAATCAGGCAAGTATTCACGTCAGTAGCCTATCCACAGTCAAATGGGCAAGTCGAAGTTATTAACCGTATTCTATTACATGGGATTAAGACGAAGCTGGAAGGGGCCCGAGGAGAATGGGTAAATGAACTACCTGGAGTCTTGTGGGCTTATCGAACAACTCCTCGGGTATCTACAGGGGAAACTCCGTATAGTCTAGTATACGGTTCGGAGGCCCTCATTCCAACGAAAATTGGGATTGAATCTCTCCGCGTACAATGTTATGATCCAGAGCAGAACGAGGGTAAGAGAATGCAAGAGTTAGATGAGATTGATCAGCTAAAAGAACAAGCTGCAGCAAGAACAGAGCTATATAAAGTAAGGATTACCAGTCTATAACCGAAGGGTTCGATCAAGAACATTTCAAGTTGGGGATTTAGTGTTACGAAGAACAAATCCTGCTGGTGAGGTGAAAAAGTTGGCACCCAAATGGGAAGGCCCTTACAAAATCAAGGAAGTAATCGGAAGAGGAGCCTACAGGCTGGAGGATCATGAAGGTCGGAAATTGGTAAGACCTTGGAACATTCATAACCTGAAGAAATATTTTGTGTAATCTTTCTCTTTTGTTTACTTTATGAATTCAGCAGTAATAAAATGAAAGTATTTGATTCATCGAGTTTTTTCGGAATTCTAATGATTTACTCGTGGGATCGGGATGTTTGGTCCACATTTAAACATTACATTATCATCGGTTTACTCGTGGGATCGGGATGTTTGGTCCACGTTTAAACATTACATTACCATCGGTTTAGTCTTGGGATCGGGATGTTTGGTCCACGTTTAGACATTACATTATCATCGGTTTAGTCGTGGGATCGGGATGTTTGGTCCACGTTTAGACATTACATTATCATCGGTTTACTCGTGGGATCGGGATGTTTGGTCCACGTTCAGACATTACATTATCATCGGTTTACTCGTGGGATCGGGATGTTTGGTCCACGTTTAAACATTACATTATCATCGGTTTACTCGTGGGATCGGGATGTTTGGTCCACGTTTTAAACCTAAAATTGCCTATGTGTTTGTGCTCGGGGTAGCGAGCTTTGTTCGGAATTTTAGTGGTTTACTCGTGGGATCGGGATGTTTGGTCCACGTTTTAAACCTAAAATTGCCTAAGTGTTTGTGCTCGGGGTAGCGAGCTTTGTTCAGAATTTTAGTTGTTTACTCGTGGGATCGGGATGTTTGGTCCACGTTTTAAACCTAAAATTGCCTATGTGTTTGTGCTCGGGGTAGCGAGCTTTGTTCGGAATTTTAGTTGTTTACTCGTGGGATCGGGATGTTTGGTCCACGTTTTAAACCTAAAATTGCCTAAGTGTTTGTGCTCGGGGTAGCGAGCTTTGTTCGGAATTTTAGTTGTTTACTCGTGGGATCGGGATGTTTGGTCCACGTTTTAAACCTAAAATTGCCTATGTGTTTGTGCTCGGGGTAGCGAGCTTTGTTCGGAATTTTAGTTGTTTACTCGTGGGATCGGGATGTTTGGTCCACGTTTTAAACCTAAAATTGCCTAAGTGTTTGTGCTCGGGGTAGCGAGCTTTGTTCGGAATTTTAGTTTTTTACTCGTGGGATCGGGATGTTTGGTCCACGTTTTAAACCTAAAATTGCCTAAGTGTTTGTGCTCGGGGTAGCGAGCTTTGTTCGGAATTTTAGTTGTTTACTCGTGGGATCGGAATGTTTGGTCCACGTTTTAAACCTAAAATTGCCTAAGTGTTTGTGCTCGGGGTAGCGAGCTTTGTTCGGAATTTTAGTTGTTTACTCGTGGGATCGGGATGTTTGGTCCACGTTTTAAACCTAAAATTGCCTAAGTGTTTGTGCTCGGGTAGCGAGCTTTGTTCGGAATTTTAGTTGTTTACTCGTGGGATCGGGATGTTTGGTCCACGTTTTAAACCTAAAATTGCCTATGTGTTTGTGCTCGGGGTAGCGAGCTTTGTTCGGAATTTTAGTTGTTTACTCGTGGGATCGGGATGTTTGGTCCACGTTTTAAACCTAAAATTGCCTAAGTGTTGGTGCTCGGGGTAGCGAGCTTTGTTCGGAATTTTAGTTGTTTACTCGTGGGATCGGGATGTTTGGTCCACGTTTTAAAAACCTAAAATTGCCTATATGTTTGTGCTCAGGGTAACGAGTTTGTTCCAAAATACAAGTAAATGATTTCATTAATGAAAGAGAAAGAAATACAATAAAAGGTAAAAGCTCTACCCTACGGCTGGAATAACTCCTCCGGGAGGCTCTCAAGAGCAGCATTGACGTCAAGGAAATCTTTTGAAGCCCCTTCGGAGGGTAGCCTTGAGATCTAAATTGGCCGACGCATGCTTCAAAACCATGATCAAAGAACTTATAAGCACGGTCAGCCACCATGTTGCTATACTCTGGAGACTTCAAAAACTCAGCTTTCTTCGAGAGCCAGAGTTCTTTCACACGAGCAGCAGTGGAAGATTTCTCTTGAGCAAGCTGCTCGGAGACAGCTTGATGTTGCTCAGCCAGGGATTTATACTGCTCTGACAAAGTAGAGTTAGCACCTTCCAGATCAGCAAACTTTGTCCGCTCCTCTGCCAGGACTTGCTCCGCCTTGTCCCGAGCTGATACCAGGGCCAAGTACCGCTCCTCCAAAAGGCTCACTGTTTTCTTCAACTCCTCACCCATACCCTCTAACTGCCGGATGCGCTTCTGGTTTTGCCCATCAGCCAATCGAACTGAATGAAAGCGAGTGAGAAGTTCACCCGCCATCATGTGGGCTTGCATCAGATCATATATAAAGTTAAAGTAACAAATGAAGGTATTGGAAAAAGACAAACGGAACAAATTAATGGGTATAAACATTTACCTGAGTAAATGAGAAGGAGAAGTCGTTCACCAAGTTGCTGAAAGCCAGCTCCCCGAGGTATTTTCGATCAGCTGGGTTGGGGGTATAGCACAAATGGAATGGGAGGCTTTGGGATCGGGTTTTTTCAGTAGTGGAACAGTGGGGGAGTACGTCCACGAAGGGATATGGTATCTCGAGGTAGGCTGGGATACACCGAGAGCGGGTTGAGAGGAGGCTCGAGGTTCGGAAGGGATAAGGGAAGAAGAAGTTTTCTTAGTAGGAGGTGCTTGGGGCGAAGAACTTGGACCTTCAGGAGTAGTCTTTCTCTTGCGATGAAGAGCGTGAGTCCTCTCAGGTGAAGCCTTCTCCTCAGAAGGAGTCAAAATCTCAATGGACTGGGGAGGTGCAGGAGTAGTAGCAGCCTTAGAAGTTTGGCCTTTTTGGCTCTTCTCCCTTCGCTTCTCGGCTATCCTTGCCTTCATCATTTTTGTTTCTGAAAAGAGCAGAGAAATATTAGTCCGAACATGGTAAGTTAAAAGTAAAACGAAAAGATTACTTGGAAAGCACTCACCGAGGGACGTTTTCAAGGATACACCCTTGGGGCTCAATTGGAACAAGTATAGCAGTCCGTCGTCAATCAGCTTCATCAAATTAAAAACACTGATCGCCAAGTGCACGGCGAACCGACAAATACGGTTCCTCCTCAAGGTGACCCTTGATTGATTTCCCCCTCGGGAGACTTTCCCTCCACTCCATAGGGCAATCCCAAGGCTGGAGGGGACGAGCAAAGAAGTAAGAGTTTTTCCAATTTTTTATGGACGAGGGGTATTTTTTGAGGAAGCCAACCCCTGTCCTTGAGGAAAAGTAAAAAAGCCCGATCTCTTTCTTGTTCAATTGAAAGAAACAATGAAAAAGCTCGGGAGTAGGGGTAAAACCCAGATAAGAAAGAACTATGAAGAAGCCTGCTAGTAACCTATAGCTATTGGGAAATAATTGACTAAGGGAAACACAGAAGTAGGAGGCCACTTCAATAAAGAAAGAAGGGACGGGAAAACGGAGGCCTCCTCGGAGCTGGTCTATATAGAAAGGAAAATACCCCTTAGGGGGTAAGTGGGGACGAGATACAGAAGGGGGAGCAATAATAGAAGTCCCCTCAGAAATCCCCCATTTAGTTCGGATATTGATGAGGTGCTGAGTCAATTTGACCTCAGACTCGAAGATCTCGAACCAAGGAACACGGGCTTTAACTAAATCTCGCTCTGTAGCACGTTTCTGCTCTTGTTTATGAGCAGCCGACGCAGCAGAAGAGTTTAGAGTTTTGTCGCTATCAAAAGAGGAAGAGGGTTGAGGAGAGGGGCTAAGAGCGTCTCCTTCGTTAAACCTATCTATCGCTTGCAATGAAGAATCGGCTGAGGAAGAAACCATACTTAGGTGATTAAAAAAGGACTGCTGGGGAAAGTTGTTCGATCGTCTGGTGCTAGCTCGGAAGCAAAATGCAGCAAAGTAAGGACAAATGAAGAAAAAGGAGGGGTATTTATAGCGGGGACCATGTGAATAGTCATTTAATCTTCACCGTCCAAAAATAAGGGAATGAACGGTTATAAAGGAGCCTCGGGAAACGAAACGTCGCGCGGCATTTGAAATATTTGGGCGGGAAAAAAGGGCGGCAAAAATGTCCCGAGCAGGTTAAGTTTGAGATTTTACCCGAAGACAATAAAACAAGACTTCAAAAGTCTCGTCTTGCTTTACTTTAGGGGGGTGAGGTGATGTCATATGATATATTGACCTCCTCGGGTAAAATCCCTCAAGGGCCGAACAAGCCATATACCGAACAGAGGGCACCGAACGAAAAGCACCGAGCAGGGTTTTTACCGAACAACTGCTAACCCTCCTCGGTTTTCTGGTCAAAGATTAGCGGAAGACCCGGGAATAACTAACAAATTAACCGGCGTGAATGAACGTGCAATAATGGGGCGCGGATTTCTCGGACGCGTTGGGCTCCAGTTAAGCCACGATCAGAGGACATCGTGTTCCGGATCTCCCGCGAGCCAATCACTGGGAACAGTCCTATAAATACCCGCGGATGTCATCATAGTAGATGTTGGATTTTTCTGGGCAAAAAGACTCCGAAGAGAGCAAATTGATGTCTGTTCGGTCTTTTCTGTTATTTCTATAAGAAATTTGTGTAAGTCATTAAGCAATTATTATTTGTGTCCAGAGAGTCTTGTAAATCATCAATATTTTATAGTGAAGTTTTATACTGGACTAGGTCCCGTGGTTTTTCTCTCAATTTGAGGGTTTTCCACGTAAAAATCTTGGTGTGTTTATCGTTATTTTCCTTTAACACCTTATTCTACCTTAAATTCGAAAATCACGGATCACATCACTTGTAATTATTGTAATTTAATGTAGATTTTTTGGGACATTGTAGGCCAAAATTTGTGACAGAACGCTCTGATGGGAAATTTTTTTTATTATATTTGGGGAAACATGGGAGGGAACAGTTTCGAGAGATGAGAAGGGAAACACAACAAGAGCCACAAATTATTGTGGTTTCTATATGGCCACATCCACATTAATTTTTGTTTCTTTTTTTTATTTATGAGTTTAATTTATTTTTAGCAAATTTTTTTGGAAGGGTATTTTTAGTCAATTTTTAAAATAAAACTATTTTTAGTCATTTTTAAAAAAAAAACTATTTTTAATCAATTTTGATATGATAGCTAATTGAAATGGACTATTGAGAAAAAGCAAAAAAAAAAGAAAGCAAAAAAGGGCCTAAGAAGATTAAGCATTCTTATCTAGACCAACCAACCACCGTGTACAGTCGCTTTTGAGTGAATCCACTTTGAACACATAAATTAGTATTTCTGTGTTTTTTACAATATATAAATTAGTATCACTAAATAATTATAGATTACATTATTATTTGTCAAAATAATATTCCACACACGTCTATTTAATGTATATGTAAGAACGCGAAATCCAAAAAATAAGCCGAACTAAGTAATTGGTCGAGCGTTTAGAAAACTATACACTTCAATACCACAAGGGAAGTCATTGTAATTTACACCATTTAATAGACATTTTACCTCATCTTTTATTGTAAATAGATATTTTACCATATGTGTTATTGCTAATAGATATTTTATCCCCCGTGGTTTGTAAATGTTTTTACCTCATGTGGTTTGCAAAATATAGCACATTGTCTCTCACATGTCATACACAGATGGAGTCTTTTGCACCTATTCACAAATCATAGAGATGTAAACTGTCTATTTTCAAATCACAGTGGTATAAATTACATATTTGGGAAGCTACAGAGGGTTCGTAGCCAAAAATCCGACACTTAGGCAGAAAACATATGATCAATGTTTTGTTGTATCACTTACATGTTATAATGGGAGAAATCTATACACTTCAAATCCATAAAGAATTGATGATAATGTTCAAAGAACATGGACATTTTAAACAATGAGAAAGAAACTTGTGGCAATGAAGCTCCCTTATTTGAAAAATGATAAACAACATAATAGCTATATATAATATATTTAGTTTCCATTGGACTACATAATTTCCCACTAAACTAATTAAATCAACTTTAATAATTAGGTATATTTCATAATCAAAAGCCATATAGTCCAACGTGGATATTTACAAAATGGATATAGAGTAAAACGATATGTAGTAAATAATAATTGTATGAAAATATAAAACATTAAATTTTGTGAGATATCAAAAAATTAACATGAAAATTACTTGACAGCTATTACAAAAGTACCACTGAGGGTCTCTAGTTGTCAAAATATTATTATTGCGACTACTAGCTTGACCAATTCCCAATTGTTACACTAAATTTTACGAAGGAAATTTTAATGTTTTCATAAATTTTCTAATGTTGAATTTAATAGTACTCCAGCCTACTTTTCAATATCAACTTCTCACCACTTATATATGATAATATTATCATTGACTCATATATCTCAAAATATATCTCAAATCATAAAAAAATTGTGGCTAAGGTTATGAAGGTAAAAAAGCTTGGCACCACCAATTTAGGAAGATTATACAATAACAACTTCTTTTATTCTTTTTTGGATCTATATAAAGGGAAAAATTCAAGCCGGTAGTGATGCCTGAAAATTTATTATCTTAATTAAATGGAGTTTAAAGGGATGATGTAGAGATAATTATGAATCAGTATGATTTTGCATTGGGCTCGATTTTGGAATAAATCGAGTGTGGTTGAAAATTATGATTGTGTCATAATTATTAAAATGAATCATGTGAATTATGAAAGTAATTATGAGTATATATTGGGAGGTAATTATGAAAGTTGATCAATAATTATGGACTTTGGGATAAATAATTATTGGCATGAAATTTAGAATGTGGATTAAAGTACAGGGATTAACTTGCAAAATCATAATATTGAAATATCATCTTCACACAATTCACCTTCAAACACCTAAAAATCTCTACAATCCCACTTCCTTTCCCTTTAATTTCTTCTTTCATTTAGTGAAAGATCAATATATAATAGTTTATGTGCATTGAATGAGATTCATTATACTCCCTTAGGGTAATGATACATTTTACATTTAGGCTCAAATAAGGGTATGTATAATGAGTTTAAACAAGAATGTCGAATGGGGTCTAATTATATGCAATGCATAAACCATTATTTTTTAATAAAGCTCAAATTGAGACACTAGAGATTAATGTAGATAATGTAGGCCTGAAAGACTCAAACGTGTCAAAGATCGCCTAGTTCATTTCCAAGTCAAGTTTGTAACTATAAAATTTCGCCTCAAAGTATCAAATAGGTTCTAGGATAACTCTAAGATGTTCAAGACAAATCATCAAGTTCACAACAATTGTCACTATTCAACATGCAATCCACAATATCATGAGTTAATGTGCTTGATGTATTCCTCATTCTTGACATGCTAACTCAACAAAGAATATTCATGTACAAGTCTAACAATCATTAAAATTCAAGTACATATGCATAGTGAGATTAAAATCCTCATTGAATAGTCTATTCTATAATTCATTTCTTTTCTCGAGTTTGAACTCGTAAAAAAAAATTTAGCTCAAAGTAATAGGACGATTCCAGTTTCAATTACATCATACACCATATAAATTAAAGCAATTACTAAAATATTTTTTTAGCTCAAAGTAATATGACGATTCCAATCTCAATTACAGCATACATCATACAGATTAAAACAAGTAAACATGCAAGCCACTCCCTCAAACTTAAATCAAACATTGTCATCAATGTTTCAAAGAATCCAAATGGAAACAGTAAACTCCCCTGATCAAGACGCTTGAATGAGGGTTGAGGAAGATTGACTTTTGAAAGCTCCACTGATGCAGGGGTTTATTGCTCCAACTGAGTACCTTTCAAGAAAAGAATGCAATTAATAAAATAGTCGACTAGATAGATAATAAAAACTAAACAAAAACTGACAATAAAAGAAAATAAAATAGTAAAGGATATTGATTGGGTTGCCTCCCAAGAAGCGCTGATTTCTAATCGTCGGCTTAACCATCAGAAGTAACCATCAAAGAGCGGCTGCCGCCCATAGTAAGTATCATATGATACCACAAATGGGTCTTGATCCAATATGCCCTCAAGCTTGGCAAGATATGAACAGTGTAAGCTTGTTGCTCCAACAACACTCTTGAATTGCTAGGTATGGGAGAAGGATTCTTGGTGTGGCTTCATATCTTGGAGGGTGTAGTACGGTGAAGTTGGCATTAATGAATGGATCAACATACGTCATAGAACACGTCGTCATCAATGGGTGCTCCTCAGTCTCATCGAAAATCTCCTCCAACATCACACTTGGCTCATCTTCCCATGTGAACTCCTCGGATAACTTTTCTAAAGTGGACTCAACCATTTGGGGAGGCTCAAGTTCCTTCGCATCTTCATCATGAGAAATATCACTTCCCCAAACTTGATTGGTGGAGTAGTCAGCATCATATGACCATGCCTGATTCGTGGCCTCTTGATTTGTAGCTCTCGTCTCTTCCTCTTGGCAGCTTGTAGAAATTGTTTCTATAAGGACCACTATTTGTTGCTCCGGGTGTCGCATAGAGTTGGTTTGACTCTCTAAACTGATCTCAGTTGATGCCATGAATCTTATTAAGGTATCCTATAGCTGAGTTGTGACGTCTGCAGAACTATCTATCATCTCTTCATGATGTTCAAATAGTGGGGGTGTATTAGTGTAATGTTATGTACCAGTGTGAACCGGTTCATTCTTTCCTATTTTCGTGCTCCAATATTATGTTTTTCGCTGCCACCACCTTCTCCCAACTACTTTTTATAAATTTCATGCATAAGTAACTTTTTATTAATTTCATCCACCATTTACTTTTTATAAGTTTCCTGCACCAGTTACTTTTTGTAATTTTCATGCACCAGTTACCTTTTATAATTTCCGTGCACCAATTGCTTTTTCTCTAGGTCATCTTCTTCGTTGCAAGTTTTGCTATCAGGCTGTAAATTTTGGAAATGAGCAAATTAGCTCGGACACCAATGAATCGCAACTAAAAAACCTCAAAAGCAACAAACATAGTATATCTAGACACACACACACACACAAAGTTATTCTCGCAGAATATACGTGCAAAGATGACGAAGAAGACAAAACAAATCCCAGGCATTAAAATACAAGAAGAAAGGTTGTGCGGTTGGTGAAGACTGTGGCAATCGATGGTGAAGACGGTAGCGTCAGGCTGGTGAATATGGTAAGTAGTGGAGGTGGAGAGGAAAGAGAGTGAGGTGAGATGATGCGTATATTTCGTGGGTTTGAAATCATAATTAGGTTTTAGCTTAAAATCAGATGTATTTTAATAAGCAAAATAGACTTAAATAAAATAAAAGTTCAAAAAGTGTACCTATGTGAATAAAGTGTTCACCTCACTATATTTTAATGCAAACATTTTTCCAATATCTATTTGCAATATGTTTCTCTATAGTATACCTCCATGCAATTCCCCATTATAAAAATGGTCATGCTAAAAGTTTTGGGATTAAACAAATAACAAAAGCGATCATAGGAAAATTAGAATTGTTTTAACAAATATAGTTGCACAAAAATTGTTTTTCTAAAAAAATGATCACAAAACAATTTTTCTATTAACAAAAAAAACAGGTACATGGCCAAAGAACAAAGCTCATTGTACTGGCACATGCCCCCATGTGGACGACATATGTCCGTTTGGTATGTTTTAAAGAAAAATTGGTCTTGAGACCATTTTGTTAAACATAATTTTTGTCAGCCTATATTTATTTAGCCCTAAAAGTTTGATAATAGCGCTATTTGTTGGACCATTTTCTTAATTTACCATTCTTTTTTGTTTTTAAATCATATTAATGAATGGTGATGCATATGTAAATATATGTATGTATAAATGTGTTTGTGTGATTTTCACGATGATTCTAATGATAACAACTATTTATATTGTGTATTAGATTAGATATTCTTTTTCTTGATTGTTTCCATACGCTATATCATGTTTCTTTATGTTTTTAAACATTAATATGCTAAACAATCTATACTCTATATTGAGCTACTTTAGTGCAAATTTACGTTGTTGGCTTTGTACCAATTAGAGATGTCAAACGGAGCGGACGGCACGAGGCACGGCACGAGCACGACACGGCACGGCACGTTTTGCTACAGTGTCATGCCGTGCCAAGCACGGCCCGGAATATGGGCCGTGCCGGGCCAAGCCATGCCAGCCTGTGGGCTGGCACGACACGGCACGACACTGTTTGTAATTTTTTTTTTTAAACCAGGCGATCGATCGCCACATAAATGGTGATCGATCGCCTAGAGGCAGTAAGCTTATACAGGGGGTTGGCGATCGATCGCCACATAAATGGCGATCGGTCGCCTAGAGGCAGTAAGCTAATACAGGGGGTGGCGATCGATCGCCACAAAAATGACGATCGATCACCAATGTCCAACGGTCAGAAAAATAGCCGTTCAACGGCTTTTTTAAAAAAAAATAAAAAATTTGGTTGTTATATATATATGTGTGTTGAGAAAACATTTTATCCTCTTAATCTGTAAGCTCTATATACTTGAGACGCTATACTCTCAATTTGTTCACAAGAAGAAAGAAATTCGTCTTACGTTTGCCAAGACAAGCACAAGCAACAAAGCCAACACTCCTCCTAGCAAATACTTGGTAACTTTTATATTTGTTGCATTAGATAATTCATAATTGTAGTCTATATACATAATGGCCGATTCATATGTGAATTATGATGATGAAATCGATCAATTCCAAGAAAATGAAGAAAGCACACCAAATATTCAATCATCAAGTAGAAGAACTTCAAAAAAAAGAACTAGCAATGTATGGCAACTATTCGATGCAGAAAATGTTGAGGGAAAGGGATCAATGGCAGTTTGTAAAAAATGTAAAAAAGATTATGCATATGCTTCTTCTGGTGGTACATGTCATTTACTAAGACACATGGCTAAACATGAAAAAGAATCAACTGATGGTAACCAAACTACTCTTTCACAATTCGGTACTGGTAGTAGTAGTTCAAGTTTAGGTATTTTCACTTTTAATGTTGAAAGAGATAGGAGAGAACTAGCTAAATACATCGTATGGACGGAGAAACCTTTTTCAATGGGGGCGGATGCCAAATTCACTAATTATATTCATTTAGGTTTGCAACCTCAACATAAACGATTTTCAAGGAATACTATTAAATCGGATGCATTCACAATTTTTAATGAATATAAAGCAAATTTAATTACGTATTTAGGTAACCTTTCATCGAAAGTAGGACTAACAAGTGCTATTTGGACAACTTATCTTGGCAATGCATCATATCTCTGTGTTACAGGACATTGGATTGACGATAACTGTGTGTTACATAAAAAAAATTAGGTTTTACAAAAATTGATTGGCCTCATACGGGTGGAGTTATTTCCAATGCCATTATGCAAGTTACTAATGAATATAATATTAGTAATAAAATCTTCTCTATTTCATTTGATAATGCAACTAATAATACTGCTGCAATTACTATATTAAAAACTTATTTGAAACCAATTTTAAATGGTGATCTTTTTCATATTCGTTGTGCATGTCATATTTTAAATTTGTGTGTGCAAGATGGATTGAAACCACTTGAGCTTCATTTAAAAAAAATAAAAACTAGTCTTAAATTTCTTAATGGTTCAGTTGCTAGAAAACAAGACTTCAAAAGTTTATGTATTTCTCATGGTATGAATTATAAAGATTTTCCTTATGATGTTCCTAATAGGTGGAATTCTACATATTTAATGTTGCAAGCATGTTTACCTTATAGAAATGTGATTACTTTATTTTTTAATGAAAGGATGGCCGAACATTTTCATATTGAAGAAACTGATTGGGAAATTGCTTCTAATATTTGTAATTTTTTAGAACCGTTTTATGATGCTACCAATTTATTTTCGGGCTGTTATTATCCAACTTCTTCAATATTTTTGAATAAAATTTATGAAATTAGTGAATGTTTTGCATTACATAGATCTGATCCGTTTTTCACAGGTATTGTCGAACCAATGGAGTATAAATATAAAAAATACTGGAAAATTATTCATATGTTGAATTGCTTGGCATCAATTCTGGATCCTAGATTAAAATTATATAGTGTAGAAATTATAATAGAATCTTATTACACCAACATGGCTTATGAAAATATTAATATTAATCAAAAGAGCGCATTAATAAATGTTTGTTTGCTTTGTTTTCTTTATATGATTCGTTACATAATTCTAGAGCAACTCCAGTAAGAGAAAGTGGTAGTAGTGGTGCTAGTAGTAGTAAGGGTTCTGTATGGACAATGTTAAGAAGAGACAAGACACTACTTCCGCTTCTTCTAGTTCTAGTTCTAATACATCTTCATTTACTGAGCTTCAATTATATCTAAACCAAGTCATAAATTTCAGTGAACAAGAATTAGAAATTTTGATGTTTTGGCATGGTGGAAAGACAATGCTAGACTTTGGCCAGTACTTTCCATAATGGCACGTGATCTACTAACTCCTCTGATATCCACAGTTCCATCGGAGTCTTGTTTTAGTGCAGGTGGAAGAGTCATTGATGAAAAAGAAGTAGAATGAAACCAAACACAGTGGAGATTTGTATTCTTTTAAAGGATTGGTTAGATGCTGATAGCCGCTTACAAGGTTTGGGAGTACATGATGTTTCTTCGGATGAAAATGAAGAAAACTAGCATATTTTGTAAACTCTTTTGCAATTTATTATTTACTTTTGTTCAATGTAATTTGTAGTTTTTCAATTTGTAGTCAATAAATTTTTATTTTACAAGTATATTGTAACAATCTATATTTTTATAATATTATTATATTTATATAATTAAAATTAAACAAAAAAAAAATAAAAAAAACGAAAAAAAAAGAAAAATTGATTTGGGCCGTGCCGGGCCAACCAAATAAGGAGACGGGCCGTGCCTGGCATGGCCCGTCTCGTTAGAGGGCCGTGCCGGTCCGACATGGATTTACGGGCCGTGCCGGGCGTTTGACATCTATAGTACCAACTATGCCAAATAAATAATGACAACCTTTGATATTTTTAAATCTATAAAATTCAATTATATTATCTAAATGTATATTTTATATTTATATTATCTGTATTCACATATTAAGAAAGAGCATACTAAAAAAATTATTATTATTAGTATTTTTTTGAGCTGCATATTAGAGAAATTATTTGGTCTTATGATATGATACCAGATACTATATCAAGTTCCTTCCACTTTTATGTTGATTTTACTTAAAGTTGGAAAAAATTATTTTTAAGCAAAAATATTGATTCTATTAAAATAAAAAAACAGCTTAATGAGTTTCAAATTGTTACAAAATTGCCACCGCACAAGTAAAAGTAGTGAAAATCATCGATATGATTCCCTACTTCTGTTTTTACCTATTTATTTTTAGATAAACAATAACAGAAGCAATGAAATAAAACACTCAAAATTTGTTTTTTGATCTGAATAGTAAATAAACAATATTGAAAATCAATAACAAACACACACTAAATATAAACTTAAAGACAGTGATGATATTTCTAACATTCATCAACCTCTCGTCTTACCTTCAATTATTTTATAAGGAATGTACCAAATAATTCATAAGAATAAATAATTTTAAAAAAATATAATATATTAAACACATGCTCATCATTCACTAATACTATATATTAAACAAAATATTTTAATTACATTATCTATCATATCACTTATTTTTATCTTAATAAATATATAAAAATATATGGAATTTATTTATATACTACTATACAGACAACGTCAATGAGTGTATTGGTTGCTATCAAGAGATAATATACTATAGAGGGGTATACATAAAAATATTTTCATCCAATGACATAACATCAAACTGTAAAATTGATCATATAATTAGGGTAATTTTGACAATGTCGACACCTTATGATAAAATCCTAAGGGGATCCAACTCACAAAATAAATATGGGTCATTGATTTGTTCTTTAAAGGTAAAATCGTAAGGGCGGGTCCTAAGAACATGGTCAAAATTCCCAATCAAGCCCACTGACGTCAACCAAATTATATATGTATGGTAGGGGTGTTCACCGGTAAGGTCTGTTTCGGTTAACAGATCGAACTGAAAAATTTTGGTTCGGTTTTCGGTTTTTTTTTTTTATAAAATAAATCCGTTTTTGGTTACAGGATCCGGTTAACTGAACCGAAAAATGAAATGTTTAAATAAAAAAAAAAATTGAACTTTTTGTTTTATGGCTTAAATATTTTTTTAATGGTTTCGCTCCTGATTGTATTAATAAGAACTCGTAAATTAACGTGTTTCAAGTATAATATAATTTATTTTGTTGTCTCATTTAAACTCGATTTTTTGTATTAAATAACTTCAAAATAATATTAGAAGTGTAAAATTAAAAGATCAAAGGTTCAGAATTCATTTGAATCCAATGAATGATGTATTAGTGTTTGTGTTTACATAGAATTTTTATCATTAATCATATAATTTCAAAAAAAAAAAAATGAAAAAGTAAAAAATATATATATATGGTTCGACCGAACCGAAACCGAACCGAAAATGTTCGGTTAAAATCGAAACTGAACCGAACAATTTTGGTTCGGTTTTCGATTTTAAAATTTTAAAACTGAAATTTCGGTTCGGTTCAAATCGAACCAAATGAACACCCCTAATGGAACCAAAATACAGCTTAAATTTCTAATAATCTCTTTATTCAATTATTAATCATAAAGTAACTTTTTATACACTGCACTACTGCAGAGACACGAGTCTCAGGTTAATATTATTATTAATAATATAATATTAATAATATTATTAATAATATAATATTAATCCATGATCACAAGCTTTTCAAGACACACTCACTGGTGCTCTCATGACTATTCATAATAACTCATTAATGATTGTTTGATCGGAGATAATTTAGAGAACCTCAGCGGAGAGGCGACGAGTTTAGGGTTTGTGAATCAGTACTCCACAAGAATCCGTGTTTTTGTTGTAAATTTGACTCGAAACTCTCTGCTCAGCACTGCTTGTTTGGAAATCTGCTGTCATTCTACAATGCCACTGGCGCGTAGAAATGATGAGATCTCGTAAGCGACGGTTCAAATTTCTAGTTATACAAAATTCCGAAGTTTTGCTACCTTAGCTGGGAAAATTTGTGGCTTGGATTTTTTTTCTTTCGTGATTGCACTTTTTTGGAGTGGAGGTTATGGATATTGTGTTATTATTTTACCTTTTATTGCGTGTTTTAGTTGGAGGAAGACTTGGCCTTGAAGCAGCCTCTGATCTTGGAGAGCTTGCAGGAACCTGATCCTGTATTGCAGAAAGGTCTATTTTAGAGCATGAGGTTTGTAGAACCCACACTTTAAAAGTAAAACATCAATTCATATGTTGTCTGATCTTCTGAGTGTTACTTTTTTCCATTATTTTCATACTTTAGCATAAGTTTATTTAGTAATGGAGGGTATCATTTTTCTGAAGTAGTAAGCTATACAAGAAATTTGGAAGGAGAACTTAGACGACAATTCCGTGCTCTGTCTGGTGTGCTCTAGGGGATATTAAAAAATTTGTGTCTATAACTGATAAAAATATTGGTGGGGGTTAATAGAAATCATTGTCTCAGGTGTTTAAATAGGAATTTGAAATTTTAACCTGGACAACATATTAGGCGACCATCTATTTCGGATAAAAGGCCTCTACTGAAGCTACTCAAAATAAGGAAAAAACCAGAAGTTAAGCATGATAACAGTCAGTAAGTTTGTTCTTGAACGGGAGATTAATTGCCTCTCTAGGCTAGTAGTTATTACTCCTTTTAACTGATAGTATATAATTGTATGGTGTGCAAAATTGTCGTATCACATCAAACTCACACATTCTCGTACCGTTACCATTTTCTAATATTTAGAACTATATTTCTTTAAAATTTCATATGCATGAATCCATAAGGTCAAACCATCGAGAAATGCAAAATTTAAGGCAAAGAGAAGAGTTTTTGAATGTGACGGATTAAAATCGTAGACTTCTTAACTTGAATAAGCATGACTTGATATTTGATTATCTTTTTGTGGGGATTGGGGATGAGTAGCTGGATGCAGAGATGGACTCAAAAGTTATTGCTGAAATCTCAGCTGGTGCCAATGTGAAATCAGAAATATGTACTAATGTTAACATATCAGTAATATCAGCTGATAAAGTATATGAAGAAAATAGTTCGATCAAAGAAGAGAAGGCAGCCTCTGTTTCAACGTCTGCCTCAAACCAGTGTTCAGGGTCAAGCTTGATTCAGGGAGAGGAAACTGTGATTAGTGAAGGAACATGTGTGGTTAATCCATCTATTGGAGAATCTGAGAAAGGAAGTAAATCTTCAGTACAGTTGAAAAATCCTTTAGGGAAGAAGAAAGTGAAGGTAAGCAAATACATTTTGTAAAACCAGCTTGATTGTGCGGATATGTTTTTTTTTTTTTATGTTAATGATTGTAGAACTTTTTCTCCAATGGAGTCATCTATGTGAAATTGTTTCAGTTCATTCTATTATAATTTGTTGCATGCACCAAATTACTATTGAGATCCTTGCTTAAAACTTGTTAATGCACTCTAGGTAAAATGTGAGTTTGAATTTTGGTATTTTGTTAGTTCTATGGATTTGAGGGAGCTTATTTACATTTAAGATTTCAAGAAAAGATTACTGGTCTCTTAATTTGTGTATAGGTGGATTGGACGCCTGAGCTGCATAAAAAGTTTGTGCAGGCAGTGGAACAGCTAGGTGTGGATAAGGCTGTGCCTTCAAGGATTTTGGAACTCATGGGAATTGACTGTCTCACTCGCCATAATGTTGCTAGTCATCTACAAGTAGGCACATTTCTTAGGATTTTCTAATGTGCTTCTAAATTTATTTTCTTTTTCATCGTCTTCCAGCTATCTCTTACACCTTCTCTCTGAACTGGCAAATTTCTTGTACATCTTTCAAACGGTTTGTCTGTTTATTTTGCTATTTCACATTGTTTGTTTCCAATTGTTAATCACAGTTGTCGAGATTGAATAATCATTTTTTTTAAAATAAGCTTCTGATATTGTTGGATTTTGACATCACCAATATTGTCCCAAACTTAAATGTGTTAAACTTGTCTTGACAGCTGAAAATGTTTGCAACAAAAGAATTTAATTACATGGGCATTCTTGATTTTCTTATTGATACGTGCTGTACTTTTTTGACAGCTAACGAGCTTAAATAGGGCTCTTTGTGTGTTTACCGTTAGCAGAAATATCGATCACACCAGAAACATGTGCTTGCTCGAGAAGCTGAGGCTGCAAGCTGGAGCCGAAGGAGGCATCTTGGGGTAGGCAGGTCAGATGCAAATTCTGGGGTTGTACCTATCATGGGCTTCCCCACTGTGACAACATTTCCTCATTATAAACCCTTATATGTATGGGGTCATCCATCTGCCAACCAATCATTTTTGCACTTGTTGGCTGACCACCAAGCCCCCTCACTGTCTCCGTCACCTGTTTGGGCCCCAGGTCATCCTTTGCCGCCATCCATATCTGGGGACCCTAATTTTTGGTATTTCCACCACCGCAATGTAAGTGTACTCAATACCCAAATTTGCCTTACTAACTTTATTCTACCTTTAATGGCATGTATCATTTTTGTAGGTTCCGGCACCAGGAATGCCTTGCTTTCCACCACCTTTTACATCCACGGTAGTCGCAATATCTTACTTTTCAGATTGATGTTTAGTTCATATTCTTTTATTGTCTGCAAAAGAATACATGGACTCAAGTTTACCAAATATTTGGTGTTGACCACATAACAATCATGCAGATGTTTCCCGCTCCAACCGCACAAGGCGTACCACCTACTGGCATGTACAGAGTGGACCCTGTTGTTGGTGTCCCAACTATACCCCCTGGACAACTGCTGCCAGAATCACCATTTGAATTTCACCCAGTAAGATTTCCTTTTCGGATTAAGGATTTTGGATAGCATTTTAACAATGTCAGAATGCGGCATGTGGCAGCTATATATACATGGAAATAGCGTATGGACTCCCTTTTAGAAATGCAGTTTTGCACTTTGATTTTTAGTGAAGTGCCTGAGACTGGGAAACCACAGTCATAAATGCATGAAGCCATGTGTCCTATGATGATATCTATTCTTGCATATACAGTGTCGAAACCCCATTCTTGTGCGGCTTACACCATACAAAAAGCAAGCAATTTTCATCAAACGCTTTAATATAATAACTCGTTAAATGAAGTCTGGCTTAAAGTTTTGCCAAATATTACTCTTTCTTCCCTTAACTTCATTATCATCAATGTTTTACCAGCCAAAGGAGAACATAGATGCGATCATTGGTGATGTTTTGTCGAGGCCATGGCTTCCTCTGCCACTTGGACTGAAGCCCCCTTCGATTGATGGTGTACTGATCGAATTGCAACGTCAAGGGATGTCAAAGATTCCACCATCTTGTGCTTAACTAGCTGCTTCGTTCTTCGATTTTGTCGAGCCATTAACAAGATCAGACCAATTTTTTTGTAAAAGATTTCAGTTGTGATGAAATGACTGCATATTGCTTTCTCGTGCCGATTTCATGTTCAATGCTCAGCGAGGTGTTGATTGGCTCCAAAAGAGTGACACTGGTGCATTCTTCTGTCTGAAATGCCTTTTTATAATAAAAAAAGCTTAATACCTGTAAAGCTTATATCTAAACGGAACTTCCTACTCACATTTTTTTATAGAAGGTGAGCATATTATAACGGAAGCACATCTCTAAATTATTTAATCAATAAGTACACTCAAGCTTAATTTGAATTGACGTTTTACAATATGAATTGATTTAAGATTAATAGTTCAAATCCATTGTGTATGTTATGGGAAAAAAGCTAGTTAGGTATTTCATATTCCACATTCTCATCTAATGCATTTTGTTATATATTTTGGATGGATTTTAAGAATAATTCTTTGCTACCCCATGGGGCGGTGCCCCATGGGGTACATCTGACCACACATTGGGAATATTCCTACGGGAATATTCCCAATGTGTGGTCAGATGTACCCCATGGGGCACCGCCCCATGGGGTAGCCAAGACATCACCGGATTTTAAATGATTATTAATTATTTACATGTTATTTCAAATTCGTAGATTTTTAAATGCTTTGATTTTAAATATTCTTCAAATACAAGCATACTCGTCCAAACACGAGATCAAAGTCTGTGTTAATGATATATGAGGTTCTAACTCAAAATCAATTGACAATGAGTGAAATTATAAAGAGTTAGCACAACTTCTAGATTCTCAATGTGAGATAACTCTCGTTACGCTCCCTCACATGTGAAATTATATAAGTCATACACGTGGATCGATAACATGGTTTATTGAAAGCCTGCTCTGATACCATTTTAAGAATACATGTGGTACTATGTTTATTATAAAGAGTTAGCATAGCTTCTAGATTCACAATGTGAGACAACTATCACCACTTGGCAATTCAAGTCGAATTTAATAGAAATGTCTTTTATCTCATTCACATTCGGAAATGACGTCTCAAAAATTCCTTTTCAATAACTCTAAAATGGAACTAATCGAGATTGCATTGGATGAAAGAATTTACTTGGGAGGAAATGATTTGAAAACTAATCATTTAAAATTCATAGATTTGAAATGACATGTAATATATATTGTCATTTCAAATACTTCCAAAAGAATGAGAAATTGAAATATCTACTTAAATTTCTTATCCAAACACAAATAATGAATTTGAGTGAGTAATTTGAAATCTACTTATTTCAAATCCTTCAATCCAAAGACAGCTCGAACGAATTGATGTCCTTGCTAAATATGTCCGTGTTTCGGAAAATTGAAAATAAAATGAAAGAATAATTAGATTTTGTCGGACAATGTCTTTTTTTCAAAATGAAATAGAAACTAAATTCAACCTGATCTAATTTTTAATTTTTTTACTTTTATCAACTAGATTGGATTTATAGATTTATATTAGTGTGATTTCTATATCGTTGATCCGTGGAGACTGGAGGGCTTGAAAAGTACAAAAACAGGAAGCCCAAACTTGTATAGAAATTACATCGGGCCACGCAGAAGCCCATTGTGCTGAAGAGAGATCTGATAGAGCAGGTTCTTCATCTTGCTTGGTGAAAAAGGAAAACTCCACACCCTGCTTATATTATCCTAGGGCTCAATATTGCCCGAAATAATTATCTCCTCAATCATTTCAGATTTGGGTTTCGGTGTAAATTTCGTTTCCAATACAAGAAATCTTGTCACCGCTACTTGGTTCAAGGGTTTTTGTTGTAGACATTTCTGATGGCACCAGCTGAGCCTAACGGTAGCGGCATCGCTGACGATGGAGCGACTAAGGATCAGGCTTCAGTAAAGGTCCCTTCCAAAGAACCAAAAAAGAAGGATGAGAAAAAAGACGAAGATCTCGTGAGTACCAAAACTAGTTTAAACTTTATAATTTTGTCAGATAAAAATTATGATTTTCCAAGTTAATTGGAAGTTATTTATGTAGGTAGATCAGCTGAAGCTGTTAATTAGGATGCATGATTCTTGTACTCTTGTTTGTTGTCATGGAAGTAGTTGAATTTTATTTTCTGCTTGTGCTGTAGTCGGAGGAGGACTTGGCTTTAAAGCAGCAGTTGGAGTTGTATGTAGAGAGGGTGCAAGACTCTGATCCCGGACTGCAGAAAGTTGCTCTCGAGAGCATGAGGTTTGTAGTATTTCCTAGTTAATCTATAATTTCCAATTAAGGCCCAATGGGGATTATTTCTTTGTTTAAGATGGCATTTTCATTGTGATGGAAAATGGAAATTGTAAAACAGTTCTCATATTAGCCGCATGTTTGTTGTTTTAATACTGGCTAAATTGCCTGGTACCTTGGCATCAATTCCCTGCACTTTAATCTAGTGATGACTATGGAATTCTGGTGTCGGATATCATTGAGTTTATTACTGAGGCTGAAAAGCTGAGAAAATATTTGTTTAGTGTCTGGTTTTCTGAGAGATTAGTGGAGCTCTGAATCTGGAAAAGTAGAATGTAGTTTGGTTTTCTGGTCCTTGCGAAAAACAAAGAACGGTAGTAGATTGTATAAAGTGAGGCTGCACACGTGATGAAGTGACTACCAGATGCATAAAGTATTGAATTTCAAATGAGAAGGAATGATGCTACTACTGCTAAATTTGTAAAAAAAAAAAAGATATGAAAAAGGAGAGTGTAGGAATCTGTTGAAATACGACTTGCTTTGTGGACTTAATTGGGTTTTCTTTTATTGAACAAAGAATAGGATTTGATTTAGAAATTGATGAGTTGCTGACCAATTAATTGCTATAACTTACCGAGGTTTTATCAGTCGATGGACTGCAGATATAAGAGGATTTGAATTATCCCAAGGTTTATGAATTTTGTGACAGGTGAAATGTGAAACATCCAAATGTCGTCGAACGTCTGCTTTTATTGAAAAGTGGCATACTTTTGGGATTAGGGAGGGCTCTAAAATGACCGTAGACACTGCATTTATGGTTACCTAGAAATTGCAATGTTGATGCATGTTGCCTCAGCATCCGAATTTTGAAGCAAATTGTCCATCCAATAATAAATTTTAATCTCTTAGAATAAATAGTTCGAAACACATTATTTGGATTCAGCATATACTGTTCCAATTTAGTTGGATTTAATTTAATTATTGTGGTTATGGTAGGATTTTAATTTTATTTGTTTTCTAGATTAGATGTTTAAGTTATGTTAGGGCTTGGACAGTTGTACTCTTGTAATTTTTATATATCAAGAACAAAGATAATATACGCTTCTACCAAATTTACTATACATTGATCTGTTTTGCACACTTATAACTCCTATTTCAGTTTCTAACTAGCCCTGTTGCCTTCACTACCCATGTTTTACTCATCATATATAATGAAAGATGCCTTGTTACCAACAACTGGGTATAAGAAGTGTTGGTCCATTGTGAAAGAGTGGGCTATTTTTATGATGGAGCAAAGTTGAACAATGGCCAGCAGTTTAAGATTATGCATGTCAAATTATTTGGTGGTAAATTGGGTATGATTAAGGGCGAAAAATCTTATAGAACAACCGTATGTTGTTGATGTAATTGCATCTTTCCAAAACTTTGACATAAATCAACCTGAAACTCGGAATTATAAATTTGGTTGAAGACATAATCTGTCATTCTAAACTCTAAGAACTTGTATTTGCATGATTTATATGGTGTTGGATATCTTTCTCTTATGATGATTGTTGAGTAGTTTTTTTTAGATCGACTGCAAACATAATATGTTTTGTATTCAAACATGGATAATTATGCATGATTTTTGGTTATATCAAGTCAATCTGTCAAAATACTCAAATTTTCAATCTACTGGATAAAATTATTGAAGATTAGCTACTTGACCCACTTCCACATACTGACATTGACATGAAGTACGTTGAGTTAATTGTTGGCATGATCTATTCGTTAGTTTTTTACAGCTGTATGTTTTCACTTTAGGCAAGAAATTCGTACTGCGACCAGTTCTATGACTTCGGTTCCAAAGCCTTTGAAATTCTTACGTCCTCATTATGGAACTCTACAAGCACATTATGAGAAAATGGCAGATGCTGACCTCAAGGTAAAAATATCTGGCCATTATTCAATTATCATATGGTATCAGAGTGTAAACATCTCTGATTTAGAGATTCGTTAAAAAAAAATTGTGCAGAAACTACTTGCAGATATACTCTCTGTTTTGGCCTTGACGATGTCTCCTGAAGGAGAAATGGTGCGCTTTCTCAACCCACTGCATCAGCATTGACTTTTTGTTGTTTTCACAGCAGCACAGTTATTGTCTTGTGTAGTAACTTTTTTCTACGCATTTTTTGAAAAAAAATTAATGGAATAAACAAAATGAGAGAGTTCATTTCAGACAATTGCAGTTATGACTTATTTTTTTGTACATTTAACCTTTTATTGAACTGATATATTCAGCTATCAATTATTTGTTACACATCCAACCCAGAATTTAAGTTCTTTAAAGCAATTATCATTGAATTTCTTTCCAAATCAATCCACATACCGGAGCAGTTTCATTTCTATGAAAGTATCTGCATTAGTTTGGGAAACATGCTTCTGTTTCTTCAAGCCAAGGAAAGAAAAAGCTTCTTCATAGAGTATCTGACGACATATCTCCATACTATACAAAGTCTAAATTAATTTTATTCCTATATTTAATATAATTGGGATTGGATGTGGAATAGCGCACCGAAGTCTAAGTTTGTGTTTTTGTGTACAATATAATGATCTTGTAAGCGCAAATGTCAAAAATTGCAGGCGAGCTTGAAATACAGATTATTAGGTTCAGACGGTGATATAGGTTCATGGGGTCATGAGTATGTCAGGTAAGAGTCTATCCTTTAAATCCTATTAGTTGGTAATGCTGTTTGCACCTGTGACATTTAAAAAGTACTCTGTCGCCAGGCAACCTTCGCACAACTTGTTTATTTCTTGTTGCATGTTCCACATTCTCTGTCAAATTTATTTCATCTATGGGTTTACCGCTGCATTATTGCATAAGTCGTGCATGGAGAAAAGTAAGATGCAACATGCCTAATCAAGAAAACCACATGATTGATTTTTTTGTTTATGTTTCAGCCGGATGTGTGATTTTTAAAATTTTTTTGAAGAATTTTGTAATTGGAGTTATTTGGGAATTTGTGCTATGCTAATGCAGGAATTTGGCTGGGGAAATTGCTCACGAGTATGGAAAACGGCAGGTTAGACCTTTTATGAGAGTTTTCACTATTAAACGCATGCACATGCTTACAATGCTCTCAAAGTGAGATAGATTGTTCTAGGATGATTTTTTTCGCCTTTGTCTTGTGAATATTGTATTACTACTCAATCCTGAACACTTAGAATGCTCGAGAGGACTGATACCAACTTACCTTGGTTAGTTTGATTCTCTATTTTGATTTAGATGAGTAACTGAGAATTATATTTTAATTTTAGTGGTTAAAAGAATCTCAACTTGTTTTAGCTTCTTTGTATTGTCTTTTTTTCTTTCTGAAACTTTGAATGTTTTTCATTCGAGTATGAAACTTTGTCATCGTCAAGCAATGTTAAGGTGATACAGCGAATAATTTGGTAGTGTTTTTTGGTGTTTTGAGAAAATGTGATTTGGGAGATTGTAACGGAGAGTATGATGAATGATTAGTTTTATTTTTGATGAGACGTTTTCTCTAGTAGATTGCCTTTAAGAATAAAGTATTTTTGTGAAATAATAAAAAGTTGAATGGTTATTTTAAAAATATATATAATGAGATAAAACGTATTTCGTTGTGTGATATATGCTTGTTTTTGTTTCGGATTAAGAATAGATGTAATGTCAAATTTCATTATGTTTTTTCTGATTGGTTCAGGTGTCACGCCCCGAGAACGGGGTCGATAACACCGGCATTGATTCTCAATAACAACTTGAAATCAATAAGCCTCGTAATATCGTATTCAACAAAAACCAGTCTATTATTCCATAAAAACAAATAATTGTCTTCACAACTGAAATTTAAATTGCATAACCGATTCTTAAAGGTCTTAAAACAAAATAAAACAACGAAATCATAATTAAACAAAATTTAAAGTCTTTAATTCATAGAAACTCAGCGAATCATGAACCCCAAAATTGGTGTTGTTCTTCAACTTCAATTCCTTCCTCATCTTTAATTAAGGGGTGAATGTTTTGGAAAACACTCAGCAAACGGGGGCCAATCGATGTGACAATATAATACATATTCATAATTTTTCCAAAACACATTTCATAATCGAATCATAAACTGATATGAATACATCTTAACATAATTGCTCCCATCGAGCCATAATTTATCATAATTGCTCCCATCGAGCCATAACATAACATATCATATCAGAAATATTTTTCATATACGTTAAGCACAATAAATCCTCTAATTTCCTATTGGTACTGATATCAGTCTCTAGACTTAACCCTCATAGAGATAAGGTCATAACATCGGATCATCCACGAATAAAGGGTCTGGACTTTCCAGAACAACGGTTAACCACCGTATCAGGTCAGAAAAACGGTTATAATCCCACCGCACTAGGGCCATAAAGAATTCCTTCCTATCAGATTTCGAAATCTAGAGTGCTTAAAAATATATAATTTTCATCAGAACTGCATAGTTTCAACATAATTCACATAATCGATTGAAGTTTCAAAACATGCATATGATTTTTCAAAAACGAAACGAATATATAACAAAAGCCCACTTACAGAGATGATAGACGTGTTTGAACGATTTAAGGTGCGAAAACAACGAATTCTTTCCTTCCTCGGCTTGAATATTATTTGACACCTTAACTATGTGTGCACTGTGTGAAAGTTTCGAACACCTAGGGGATGAATTTTTTTAAGGTTGCTTGCTGGAGGATTTTTCAGAATTTTGAAGTGTAAATTTTCAAAGTATTGGTGGCTGAATTTTTGGGATTTTTTTATGGTTGTTGGTCAAAGGTGTTGGTGCTCAAATCCTTTGAATTAGAGGCTGAAATTTTCGGTTCTTATGTGCTGAAAAGTTAGGAGTGTTTTGGTCCTACTTATTAAGTGTTGGTTGGTCAAAATAATGATTACATGATTCAGTTATATCCCTATTAGAATTCTTAATTATCTATTTATTATTTAGAGTTCTATCCCTACTAGAATTTATCATTAATATGTGTTTGACTTGAACAAGGTATAAGTTGTTATATGACAACAAATTCTCGGGTCTTTACATCCCTCCCTCCTTATTGGAAGTTTCGTCCTCGAAACTCGAATCAGCTTGGTCTTGGAAAAGGTCTCGCATCATTTCTTCTACTTCCCATGTAGCTTCTCTTTCCGTATGATTTGACAATTGGACTTTGACATATGGAATAGTCATTCGTCTTAGTACTTGGTTTTTGGAATCCACAATACGAATGGGAATTTTTTCATACTTCAAAGTCTCGTCCAAGCTCCCTTGAGCCACTAGGGGTTCTGCTTCAAGCACATGATTTGGGTCAACAATGTATTTCCTTAGTTGTAACACGTGGAAGACACTGTGAATTCTTGACAGGCTTGGTGGTAGTGCTATTTTATAAGCTAGTGTTCCCACATTTCGTAGAACTTCGAATGGTCCCACATATCTCTGACTCAACTTTCCCCCTTGTCGAATCGAATAACTCCTTTCATTGGTGAGATTTTCACATAGACTTTTTCACCACTCTCAATATCCACCGACCTCCTCTTCATGTCAGCCCAACTTTTCTGTCGATCCTGGGCTGCCTTGAGTCTGTCCCTGATGATAGAGATCTTGTCAGTAGTAGCTTGCACTAACTCAGGTCCCGTGATAGCTCTTTCTCCTACCTCATCCCAGTATAACGGTGATCGACATTTGCGCTCATTGAGTGCTTCGTACGGCGCAATCCCAATACTACTATAGTAGCTGTTGTTATAAACGAACTCAACCAGAGGCAAAAGTTCCCTCCAATTTGCAGTATAATCTAAGGTACAAGCTCTTAGCAGCTGGCCATCGGTCTGTGGGTGATAGGCCGTACTAAGAGTTACTTTACTTCCCATAGCATGCTAAAAACTTTTCCAGAAGCGTGATACGAACCTAGGATCTCTATCTGATAGGATGCTCACTGGGACTCCATGCAGTCTCACTATATTGTCCATGTATAGAGTTGCCAACTTGTCCAAGTTATAGTTCATACAGACAGGTAGAAAATACGTTGATTTAGTTAGTCTATGCACGATTACCCATATTCCGTCATGGCTCTGTCGTGATTTTGGTAGACCTGCGACGAAATCCATGGAGATATGTTCCTATTTCCAGTCAGGAATTTTCAGAGGTTGAAGAAGTCCTCCGGGTCTTTGGTGCTCAGCCTTAACTTGTTGACATATTAAGCATCGGGCGACGAATTCTGCAACATCTTTCTTCATTGCATTCCACCAGAAGTTTTTCTTCAAATCCTTGTACATTTTGTACTTCTGGGGTGGATTGAGAATTTTGATTTATGCGCTTCGGAGATCACCTCTTGTCTAATGTTATCCACTTTTGGTATGCACAATCGTCCCTTCATCCATAGAATTCCATCATTATCAGTTTTGAAGTTAGTGATTTTTCCATCTTTGACTTGTTCTTTAACTTTGTTAGACTAGGGTCTCGATCCCGACTTAATTTGATGGTCTCTCGGAGGAAAGGTTGGGCTGAGAGCGAAGCTTGGATCGTTTTTCCTTTTCCTTTCCGGCTCAATGCGTCTGCCACTTTGTTTGCCTTGTCGGGATAGTAGTTAATTGTGAGATCATAAGCCTTTCAGGTGTTTAATCCGCCGTCTCTGCCTCATGTTCAATTTTTTCTGAGTGAATAGATATTTGAGGCTTTGATGGTCCGTGAAAACTTCACACTTGGCGCCATAGAGGTACTGCCTCCAAATTTTTAAGGCGAAACCATAGCGGTTAATTCGAGGTCACGCATAGGGTATTTTTGCTCGTGTGGTTTGAGTTGCCTTGAGGCATAAGCAATTACTCTTCCTTCTTGCATGAGTACACATCCTAGTCTTTCTTTCGATGCATCACTATAAATAGTGAAGCTCATGCCTTCGGTGGGTAGTACCAATACAGGTGCAGATGAAAGCTTTTTCTTCAAAGTCTCAAAACTTTTCTCACGCTCTTCACTCCAGATGAATTTTGAGTTCTTTTGTGTGAGCCTTGTAAGAGGTACAACTATTGAGGAGAATCCTTCAACAAACTTCCGGTAATAACCAGCTAGCCCCAAGAAGCTTCGAATTTCTACGGTCGTTGGCCTTTGCCACTCCAAAATTGTCTCTACCTTCTTAGGATCCGCAGACACACCTACTTTTGATATAGTATGTCCTAAGAAAGAGACGCTCTCTAGCCGGAATTCACATTTATTTAAAATTGGCGTAGAGCTCTTTCTCTCTTAATGTCTGGAGGGTGAGGCGAAGATGTCGTTCGTGTTCTTCCTTGCTCGACGAATAAACGAGATCGTCGATGGACACCACCACAAAGTTATCTAGGAATTACTTGAATATTCGATTCATCAAATCCATGAATACCGCTGGAGCATTTGTCAAGCCAAATGGCATCACCATGAACTCGTAACGCCTATACTTCGTTATGAAGGCGATTTTTGGTACATCACCTGCTTTTATCTTGAGTTGATGATAGCCTGACCTCAAGATCGAGCTTAGAAAAGACTTTAGCTCATTTGAGTTAATCAAACAGGTCATCTATCCTTGGAATGGGATATTTATTTTTTATTGTGATCTTATTCAGTTCTCGGTAGTCGATACACAATCTCATGCTCCCTTCTTTTTTCTTTACAAAAAATACTGGAGCTCCCACGGGGATACACTTGGTCTGATTTGCCTCTTGTCTAAGAGGTCCTGAAGTTGTTCATTGATTTCTTTCAATTCAGCTGGAGCCATTCGGTACGGTGCCTTTGAAACTGGTGTAGCGCCTGGCACCAAGTTGATTTCAAACTCCAATTCACGGTTTGGAACTGCGGCTCTTCAGGAAAGACATCCAGAAACTCTTGTACTACCGTAATGTCTTCTATCATGAGGTCGGCTTCTTCTTTTACCTCACTTATTGTTGCTAGGTAAACTTTATTCGCCGTTCTTCATGGCCTTCCATATTGTGCTGCAGATAATATGAATTTTTGTTCCTTGGCCTTGCCATGGTATACGATCTCTTCATCAGGATCTTCCCCTTCTTGCAAGTGGTTGAGGATACCATGCAGTTCTTCGAGATCGTGCAACAACCCATGGTTTGTCTCTTTGAGCTCTTCGGTTTGCGTATTGAGGGCCATAATCCTGGCTTTCTTTAGCACCTGATCTTAATCTTATTCCTACTAGAGTTGCTCCTTTTGATTTGTTAGGGTTTGGTTTCTCTTAGCCTCATATCTTTGAAGATTGGTAAGCCTCGTGATCTCCTCTTTAGCTTCGTTGAGCTCTTCTTCGGCCCTGCTGTGACATTAGGCAATCCATTGAACATCTTCGTGCAAGTGATCTCGGATTTCTAGCAACTCGATCTTGTCCTGCTTTTCCTTTATTAGAGCCTCTCTGAGCTCTTCTATTTTACCATCATGACGACTGATCCTAGCAGTAAGCGCATGGATCGTCATCACTAATAGAAAAGAATTATATGTGGAAAGTATTTCAGGAATTTTATTTGGCTTGATTTGAACGGGGCGACAGTCGCGATTGGGAAATCCGGAATTCATTTCAGAAATTGAATGAAAAATTGGATTGCCCATGGACCGTATTGGCCAGGACAAAAAGGAAATGAATTTTGGTGCACCTGTGGCAGAGAATTTGAGCTTAAATGTTCGAAAATTTAGTGTTTGTGCATGATGAAATTTTGGCTTCGAAATTCACCATCAAACGTTGACTGGAAATTGAAATTAAGATAGGGCTTTTAATCAGCATGGCCTGAGGATTAAGAATCTCAATTTAATATGTTATGTTGTATGAGAAATCGAAGATCAAAGTTTCTTGTTCTTAGGATTCGTTCATGCCTACGGTTTCGATATGAAATTATGCATTGTTTGGATACTATATGTTGAAATTGTTAGAAGGTTTTGGGGGTGATAATAATATCGGTAATGGATCGGATTGGCCTCGGAATGTCTGACTGTGGTGGGATCTGGAGGAGGGTCGACGGCTTGTGTTTGGGGATTTCCATAAACTGAAATTGATCGGCAAAAAAAAAGTCCGTTCGATAAATTTGAGCAGTGTGATCGTCCGGGAGTGGCAAATCTGGGGGTTGGTCGGCCGTCGGATCATGTGGCAGCAGGCGACGGCGGCGGCGGTGGAAGCTGGTAGGGTGGGTATTTTCGAATAACTTTTTTTTTTAAATTTAATCGGTTTTTTTCGATCAAATTTTTGGGAATTAAAACAGAATAATTTATACTCACTTGATTAATCAGATTGGTACTCTTATGGTTATCGTAATTAGCGAGGCTCGACTTTCCCAACTGATTTTATTTCCTTCAGTTGGTATGTTCTACTGGGTTTTATAATCTAGTGTCATATCTCAACTAGAAGTCTTTTCCCAGCGAGATTATGGAACCTGGTCTCTGATACCACTAAAATGTCACGCCCCGAGACCTGGTGTCGATAACACCAGCATTGATTCCCAATAACAACTTGAAATCAATAAGCCTCGTAATACCGTATTCAACGAAAAACCAGTCTATTATTCCATAAAAATAAATAATTGTCTTTATAACTGAAATTTAAATTGTATAACCAATTCTTAAAGGTCTTAAAACAAAATAAAACAACGAAATCATAATTAAACAAAATTTAAAGTCTTTAATTAATAGAAACCCAGCAGATCACCAACCCCAAAATTGGTGTTGTTCTTCGTCTTCAATTCCTTCCTCATCTTTATCTGGTGTGTGTGAGTAAGGGGTGAGTGTTTTGGAAAACACTCAGCAAGCGGCAACCAATCGATGTGACAAAATAATACATATTCATAATTTTTCCAAAACATATATCATAATCGAATCATAAACTGATATGAATACATCTTAACATAATTGCTTCCATCGAGCCATAATTTATCATAATTGCTCCTAGCGAGCCATAATTTATCATATTTGCTCCCATCGAGCCATATCATAACATATCATATCAGAAATATTTTTCATATACGTTAAGCACAATAAATTCTCTAATTTCCTCTTGGTCTCTAATTTCCTCTTGGTACTGATATCAGTCTCTAGACTTAACCCCATAGAGATAAGGTCATAACATCGAATTACCCACGAATAAAGAGCCTTTGACTTTTCAGAACAACGGTTAACCACCGTATCAGGTCAGAAAAACGGTTATAATCCCACCGCATCAGGGCCATAAAGAATTCCTTTCAATCAGATTTCGAAATTTAGAGTGCTTAAAAAAATATAATTTTCATCACATAATCGATTGAAGTTTCAAAATATACATATGATTATTTCAAAAACGAAACGAATATATAACAAAAACCCACTTACAGAGATTATAGACGTGTTTGAACGATTTAGGGTGCGAAAACAACGAATTCTTTCCTTCCTCGGCTTGAATATTGTTTGACACCTTCACTATGTATGCACCGTGTGAAAGTTTCGAACACCTAGGGGATGATTTTTTTTTATGGTTGCTTGCTGGAGGATTTTTCAGAATTTTGAAGTGTAAATTTTCAAAGTATTGGTGGCTGAATTTTTGGGATTTTTTAATGGTTGTTGGTCAAAGGTGTTGGTGCTCAAATCCTTTGAATTAGAGGCTGAAATTTTCGGTTCTTATGTGCTGAAAAGTTAGGAGTGTTTTGGTCCTATTTATTAAGTGTTGGTTGGTCAAAATATTGATGACGTGATTCAATTATATCCCTACTAGAATTCTTAATTATCTATTTATTATTTAGAGTTTTGTCCCTACCAGAATTTATCATTAACATGTGTTTGACTTGAACAATGTACCTTAAGTTGTTGGATGCCAACAAATTCTCGGGTCTTTACATCAGGGAACTTAGAATATGTTTATTAGCATCTTAATTTAGGATCTACTAGGTTTGGGTTAATGTGGTACCTTGTTCGAGTACCTCTGGTACCACTTAATATTATTTTTTTTTCCGATAAAAAAAAAAAAATGCTTGTTTTTGTTTCGGCGGAATGGATTTTTTTTTTTTAAATATCATAAATAGCCTTTATTTTTTCAACATCTATTGAATTAAATGTACAGCTTTTCGTATAAAGTCATTGTGAGAAATAGCTGTGGAAATCATTTTAGGAGAGGAAAGTTGTAATTAATTAATGTATCTTTGTTATAAACAACAAACAAGAAACTCATCTAGTCTTAAACTTTTATTCAGCTGGGCTTGGAGTAACTTACAGGTGTTATGGTGAGAGGACTAGATGAGTTTCTTGTAGATAGAATGCTGAGTGTTATGGTGAGAGGAGGATTTTGTGGTGACTCAGGATTCTGATATATGGTGATTTGATTAATGAACGAGATGAAGTGTAGGATAATGTTACAAGTAAAACTGTTGTGTATAAAACTGAAAAATAAAAAAATAAATCAAATGTAAATAGCAACAATATGTCTTTTATTACAAAGCAGAAAAGAGATTAAAGTTTGTTACAAGGATCTAGTTTGGTTGGTTTCTTCAGATTATATGGTCTCTAACTCACACTTGAGTAGTATTTTTTTACTCTTAAGACCTCGTTTTTTCAGTTTTCGAATATCTACTTTGATATGCTTAGCCAGGAATCTACGCAATTATGCTGCATTGAATAATGACTTGGGTGAATTTATGATTTTTATTTGGAAAATTTGAATGATTTGAAATGTACACCTTTCTCCTTTACTTGATGCTCGAAGTTTTTTATGAACATTACTGCATGTTTGAGAGAGAAAATGTCTGAACAAGTTTCTTCGGTGCACCATCTATTTCAGGGTGAAGAAACCTCGATCGATGATCTAATGGACCTGGTTGTGCAAATTGTTGCCTTCCATATGAAGGTATGGTCGTCTTCATGTAGTGTTATTTGGATATTATTTTTTAATGTTGAGGTAGAACTGTTAATGGCCTTCTTTGATGTCTGTAATTATAACCTTACTTTCTGTCTACGCCATCAGCAGTAAATTTTTTCCTTCGAGTTGTGTATATCTTCTTTTGTTCTTAGAATAAAGTTTTTGGATTGGTTTTGTTCATGTTTTTTGCAGCATAATGCGGAGCCTGAGGCAGTTGATCTTTTGATGGAGGTACTATTGCCCATCCTTAAGAGTGTTTATTCTGTCGTGAAGAATTTAGTGAACTTCACTAAAACAGAGACGAAAGTTGTGTGTTCCTCTTTATTATCCAGGTTGAAGACCTTGATCTGTTAGTTGAGCATGTGGACAGCACAAATTATAAAAGGACCTGCCTATACCTTACAAGTTCGGCAAAGTAAGTAGATGTCTGAGTTTCTTGTTAGATTCATTCCACTCTATTAGATGGTGTTTGATCCTTAGTCTACTGGCAATTTGTGCACTGCAGAGCTACCTCTTTCATTTTCTTAGTACCCTTTGAGATTTATGAGGTACATTTGGTGACATCGATTTGTATTTTATGTGCACAAAAGCATTCAACCTATTGAGCACTTTTTTCCCCTGACAAGCAACTCCGATTTTGCTTTATCTTAATCAAAAGTGGTATTTCTCACCTTTCAGTTATGTTTTTGTCTTTTTTTTTCCTTAATATTTTATTCTCTGAAAATCGACTTGATATCAGTTTTATGAGTTATGATAATTGAGTGATGGGAGGCGAGGGATATCATAGGGGAGAGAATTGGCATAAGAAACTTAGGTTATGCTTATTTTCATTTTCTGAAGAAATCACTCGCTTCACTTTCTTTTCTAAAGCATATTTTCATATATCTCAGCATAATCTATATACTTTTTTCCTTTCACTCTTCCCCACAGTATTGTATTGTTATATTATATTATATTATATTATATTATAATATAACACAATACAATATATTTTTAAAATTTTAAGTATTTGGTATATTATTAGTATTAAAATATTGATAGGACAAAAAATTGCTCGATTTAACTGCTAGTAAATTTGTTTTTTTCTTAGACAAAACCAAACATATATTTTGTTCCTCAATATGTTTTTAGAAAAAAACTCATTTTCCTGAAACAAGCATCCAGAAACAAAACCAAACATATCTTATTGAGAGCTGTGTGGGGTTTGTATATTTTAATGTAATGGTGAAAGAGGAGGGGACGAGAAGTAAATAATTTTATCTTATTGAGAGCTATGTGGGGTTCTACATCAATTAATTTCACATTTTAAAACTTCATTAAACCATTATTTTTGTACAATAGAAAGATTTCTTTTAATCCCTATTTTGTGCTTTTTAAGTTGGACGGTGTTCATGCATCAAGTGCTTTTGGATAGGAGGTAGTTTATTAGTGGATTTATCTTTTTCTCATTTATTATGTTTTTTTGTGGAGAAGTTTCATGATTTTTGTATGAATTATTGTTGCATTAACCTGACCCTCCATCTGCAGTTTTAGGCATACATTTTGAATGGGTTCTTTTGGGAGAATCTTGGTTCTTTAACCCTTCATGTTTTAATATTGACTTCTTGGGCCTGTTTGTTTATGTGTGTTTGAAAGATTTGAATCTTTCTCATCTATTATAGGAACTCTTTATATGCAATACTGGCCTATACATCTGTACAGATCTCAAATTATACAATTTCAGAATTCATCTCTCCATAATTGATTCATAATATAGCTGGACTGCCCACACTGGTAGAGGGAAGTGAACATGAAACATGTAAATCAAACTCAGTCGTGTTTCCTGAATCAGCTTTTTCTTTTTTCGAGAGCTCATCATTGTCCTTTAGGCTCTCCTTAAATGTACTAATCTGATTCTGAAATTGACTACAAGCCTACTCTATTACCCTTCTGCTGTTTCCACTGGTATATGAAGTCAAAACTCAACTGGGAGGTCTATATTGATGGGTAATATTGGAAAGCCTTCCTAAATTGAATTTGAATGTTATATTTTAGATCGAGGGAGGTTCTAGTAGATATGGTATGGCTTGATTGGTTGGCTATTAAAGTGTTTTATTGTGTTCCTTCTTTTTTTTTTTTTTTAAGTTTTTCATTCATATGGTGGCTTTTGACATATTTTGTTGCTGCATATAAAAAATTCAGGTATCTTCCTGGACCAGATGATATGTTGGTTCTGGATATTGCACACACTATCTACATGAAATTTGAGGAATATCCTAGAGCGTTGCAGATTGCTTTGTACCTTGACAATATGCAGGTTTGTATTTAGTGCGATAATGATAATCCTACTTCTGGACTTCTTAGAGGAAACTTTGAACGGATGTTTGTGGTGTGAGATTGTATATCATATTTCAGATGGAAATTGTGGATTCAAGAATATTGTACGTGTCTTGTTTACTTGACAAAACATTGCGTTTTTACATCTAATGTGATGTATGGGTATCATTTTGCAGTATGTGAAGCAACTCTTCACAACTTGTAACGATCTTAAGAAAAAGCAGCAGTTTTGCTTTATCCTTGCTCGCCATGTAAGTCATCCAGATTTTTTGCTTTCAGTTACTTTGTCGCCAACTTTTCTTTTCTTTGTCTACCGTTGATTTTTGTCTGATTTATTTTGTTGGTATGGTTTTGTTTATGTTTTGGGATGTGTGTATATTTTGGGTGGTGGTTGTTTTTACCTTCTGTTCCGATGCACTGGAGGATGGTTAATGATTGAAGCCTATATGATAGCTGTCAGAGGTGAACGAGTTATTATCACTGAAGCGTATGTAGTCTCCCGTAAATCTTAGGATAACATTCGATCCAAAACTTAGTGAAGGAACTTCTTAATTTCATCACATGGCTGAACCATTGTGAGTTATGGCATATAGAGTTCTCACTTGAATAATCTTCTCACTTGGTGTGCTATGGTTGAGACTTATTGTAGGTTTCAACCTGCTAATGCTCTCACGTTGCAAAGGATGATTTTTTTGTGTTTGTGGGTTGTTAAATAAACAATGGCTTAAAGAAAATGAAAAATAATTTGTGTTAATTATTTAGTTTTGTCTATTACTAAGAAATGCTGCACTTTGAAATATTTGTTATAAATCTCTATGTTTGCATATTATTAAACTAACGGTATAGAAGGCTTAGATCATTCATTTGAATTTTGGAACTGAGGAAAACAAGTGGAATTGCATGTTGGTTCTTGTAACCTGTGGGAAAATGTCATCCAGCCAGTTCTAGGCTGGGCAATAGGTGGAAATATAAATCTTCAGTCCTTTTATGTTACATCGATGCTCTGTCCAGTTGAATTTGTGCTTACTGTCTTGTTCTTATGCAGGGCATCACTTTTGAACTTGATGAAGAAATGTGTGCAGATGATGAAGAAAGAGAAGCTTTGCAAGAAATCATTAATAACTCAAAGTTAAATGAAGGCTATCTCGCACTTGCGCGTGATATCGAAGTCATGGAGCCCAAATCTCCTGATGATATATACAAGGTCTGCCTAATCTTTGCTGTCTCACTTTTTTGACTATCTTTGAATTTCTTGCCTTTTGCATTTTTTTTATTGCCCTTGCTGATAGTTTTCTTGAGTCACGAGTTAAAGTAAAGAGGTTATTGACCTGGATCATGTGCTGGATTTATCTTTTGTTACTTCACATGAAACTTCTTTTTATGTATTGCATGTAGTATTTTATCCTGCCTTCCTTACAAGCATGGTAAAACTAAAATGTTTTTATTTTAATATTTTTCCTGTATCTGTAGGCACATTTGCTTGATGGCCGAGGTAGTGGTGGGGGAACTGTTGATTCTGCCCGGCAGAATTTGGCTGCAACATTTGTCAATGCATTTGTAAATGCTGGCTTTGGTCAGGTAAATGCCATATGTATAAATAATTTCTCTCTCTCTCTCTCTCTCTCTCTCTCTCTCTCTCTCTCTCTCTCTCTCAGTGGTGTCATCCTATTTCTGCAGGATAAGTTGATGACAGCTTCATCGGAAACATCAAGTGGTGGTTCTTCAACGAGTTGGCTCTTCAAAAATAAAGAACATGGAAAAGCCAGTGCTGCAGCTAGTCTTGTGTGTACTTTTCTTATTTGTTTTACTCTACTTATTGTTTGTCTACTAGCTGAAAGGTCATTATGTCTTAACCTTTGCAGGGCATGATTTTGCTTTGGGATGTTGATTCTGGGCTTGCTCAACTTGATAAATATTTTCATAGCACTGATACTCATGTCATTGCTGGAGCGTTATTAGGAGTTGGGATTGTGAATTCTAATGTCCAGAACGATTGTGATCCTGTAAGTTCAATTTCACACCCGATGGGCTTATATGTGCATTTTACTGGCACGTATACAATTCCTTCATTTGATAATAATGTGCACCTGATCTCTAACATATTTGTACTCTCAGGCATTGGCTCTTTTGGCTGATTACATAGATAAAGAAGATTCTTCTACCAGAATAGGTGCAATAATGGGCCTAGGTCTTGCCTATGCAGGTTCTCAGAATGAGCAAGTGAGTTTGTTTATGCATAACCATGAAACAGTTCAAGATTTTGTAACTTGATATGTGAAACTTAATATCTCCTGTTTTGCTCATTCTTAATCAAAATTCTAGTATGTGATGCATTATAGTTGTTTGGTTCTAATTAGCTTTGTGACATCCAGATTCGCAGTAAACTAACTCCCATACTTGGAGATTCAAAGGATTCTCTTGATGTGATTGCATTTACTGCAATCTCGCTAGGCTTGGTGTATGTGGGTTCATGTAACGAAGAGGTTGCACAGGCCATCATATTTGCGTTAATGGATCGAAGTGAGTCAGAGTTGGGGGAGCCCCTCACTCGTCTCTTGTCCCTGGGTCTTGGTCTTCTGTACCTTGGAAAGCAGGTAAGAAATACTTCCATGTGTGGATAAAAATCAATTGACACTCATTCTACTTCAAGTTATTTGATAATCCTGTATTTAATAAACTTCAATTAGCTTATAGTTTATCCTCAAGAACTGACTTTTCTGGTACGGAGCCATTAGGCATATAGGTAGCTTAAATACTCATCAAATGTGCATAAAATCAAGCTATTGTAACCATTGTTTGAATTGGATCCGATGCACTTGTGCTCCTCAGTTAAAGTTTATAATTTGCTCAAACATTCCTTTCATGTTTGATTTGGGATGAGCTCTTACAAGCATTCTTGTAAAAAGAAGCTGGATCCTTTCGATTTGGTTGCTTCAATGCTCAGGCGGTATTTATTTTTCTCTCTTCTGTAAAACAGGAAAATGTGGAAGCTACAGCTGAGGTTTCAAAGACATTTAACGAAAAAATTAGAAAACATTGTGACATGACCCTCCTTTCTTGTGCTTATGCAGGAACCGGGAATGTTCTCAAGGTAATAAATCCATGTTGCGTATAGAGGCATTTTAGTGTGTCAATTTTGGTTCTTATTACCTTTTCCAATGTAGGTACAACACTTCCTTGGTCAGTGTGCGCATCATCTTGAGAAGGGTGAAGCATACCAAGGACCAGCTGTTCTTGGAATTGCTATGGTAGCAATGGCAGAGGAACTGGGAGTTGAGATGGCCATTCGGTCATTGGAGCATCTCTTGCAGTATGGAGAGCAGAATATTAGAAGAGCAGTTCCTTTGGCTCTAGGTCTCCTCTGCGTATCAAATCCAAAGGTATTTTTTTTAATTTTCTCTCGTTCTCCTTTTTTTTTCTTTTGTCAAAATTCTTAAAAACCCCTCAATTCTTGCCTATTAATTTTTTTGGGGTCTGAACAGGTCAATGTTATGGACACATTAAGCAGGCTCAGTCATGATTCAGACACAGAAGTTGCAATGGTAGTTTGATACTTAAGACGATGAGTTATTGGTTGACTTCTTGTTATAGTTATTGTAGTTCAATTCATTGGTATGGTACTTATTGGATACTTCTTGAACTATGTAGGCAGCCATCATTTCCATGGGTTTGATTGGTGCTGGAACCAATAATGCAAGAATTGCTGGAATGCTTCGTAATTTGTCAAGTTATTACTACAAAGATGCCAGTCTTCTTTTCTGTGTAGGGTCAATGTTGACCATTCTTGCACCTTGATGCATTTTTAACGCACATTCAAATGTTGGAATATTTTTGCTTTATTCCAAAATTATTTGCATTACCAAATTTGCAGGTGCGGATTGCTCAAGGTCTTGTGCATATGGGCAAAGGGTTGTTGACACTTTCACCGTATCATTCTGAAAGATTTTTGCTATCCCCGTAAGTTATTTAGATTTCAGCCCCTATTTGTTAAATAAAAAATGTATCTGTGAAGTTGGATTGCAGTCATACATATTTTACTCGATTCTTGGATTCATCCATTTATTTTTTAAAAAATTGAAAGACATGTGGTCTGAATACATGACCATGCTTTGAAAATTTTCTTAATTTTTTATGTGGTGTTGTGTCTATGAGAGTACACTGATCGGTAGGTATAATATAGCTGGTATAATGATGGCCATTTTTTGTTCATTCGAATTGAGGAGTGGAAAACTTGTCGTGGCAAGTGTGTTACGGCATTGCCATGATACTTCCACTTTTATTGTATGTTCGATATATGATGTTCACATGGTTGATCCGTTGTTTCTATCCCCAGGATTTTGGATGAGGTACAATTAGTGAAAATCATTATCATATTTGTGGAGCTGGGCACCTTTAATGAGAGTTGATTTCTGTGAAAATACAATGTTTCGTCCCTTTTTGGCACTATAATAGTATTAGTTGTTTTAGCTTCTCATTGTTTAATGAGTTAAACAATGTGCTAATTTAAGTCTATGAGAGCTTTACTGGATTGCTTTGTTACAATTTCACGCTGCCAGTTTAATATTTAGGGTCTGCTAATTACATATATATCACTTGAACCAATTATACTCCTTAATCATCTGCAATAATTGTTATGTCCGATGATTACTTGGCTTAGAAAATCTGGTAAATGATGATTTGTTTTCAAGCAGGGTGGGTGTGTCAAAACCAAACGCGCTTACTACTTAAAAATCACATAGCGACTTCACTGATACACTTCTCTTGAGAGTAATTGGTGGATTAATGAAGATTGTTATAATATTTTCCTTTTACGGGAAGGGAGGTGAATCTACTACTGGGTTTATATTTGCTTTCAGAAAAACATAGATAAGCACTTTTTTGAGTTAGTATATTTGTTTCAGTTGTGAATGCTTTATATGCTGTAAATTATGCGTGATTGCTGATCTGCGTGTATGCTAGCTCTTTTGTGGTAGTTTGACGTTAGGGACTTTATTTTTTCTTCGTATTTGTGTATTTTCATTCTAATTGGAGGCACCACTCTTCTCCTTTCAGTACTGCCCTGGCTGGACTCGTGACTATGCTGCATGCATGTCTTGATATGAAAACTATCATCTTGGGGAAATATCATTATGTTCTTTATTTCCTTGTTCTGGCTATGCAGGTGTGTTACATTGTTCCATCTCATGTTTTTTTTTTCTTTTATTCTCGTTCCCATTATATTTGTTACGTGAATGACCTTCCTCTAATAAAATCATCTCTCTACAGCCGAGGATGCTGATGACGGTGGATGAAAACCTTAAACCTCTGTCCGTACCTGTTCGTGTCGGCCAGGCTGTTGATGTTGTTGGTCAAGCGGGCCGGCCCAAGACCATAACGGGTTTCCAAACCCATTCAACTCCTGTTCTTCTCTCTGCTGGTGATAGGGCGGAACTTGCGACTGAGAAGTAAGATATGTGCTCTGTGTAATGCTGGTGTTCCATCTTCATTCACATGCTAACACACGATGGTTTTTGCAGATATATTCCTCTTTCGCCAATTCTAGAGGGATTTGTCATTTTAAAAGAGAACCCAGAGTACAAAGATGATAACTGATACTGATCGGGTAGTACTTGCAAACAAGTCTTATGAAGAACCTAATGTGGTTAACCAAATTGATCAAGGATTCAAGAATCATTCATCAGTGAAGTTGATAAGCACACTTTTCTTTATTTAAGATTTATTCTGAGGTGCATCTATGGTCGGTGCTGGATCGGACTGTTTCAACGAATTGGTGAATGGGGGACAGGAGGGAGTTCTTGTTAACCTTGTTAATTTGGTGTCCTGTTTCTTCGGTAAAATACAACCGTAACAAAATCATGGATTAATGATAGTTAAAATATGTTGATGTAACATCATCTTGACAGAGGTTCACAGGATGAGAAAAGAGAATAGGGCCCAAGTAAATCCTTAGGACTTAATTCTATCGCAATGACTTTGGTATCTTCTGTCCCGTCAGATAAGTAAAAATTAAGCATTTGAGATGGCTGGTATAAAAGTATGCATGTTGTTTATCAAAAAAAAGACAGAAAGAAAAGTATGCATGTTTAGGATGGAATATGTTATTTCAATGGTTGACGTCAAATTTTGCCCCCTCGTACTACCTGGTGATATAAATATGTTTATTAATCAACTTGCCACTGTTTTTTGCTTCCGTGTCTTCGTAGTAAATAAGAAGCTAAAGCTGAGCTGAAGATGAAATAGCGTTCAAAGCATAGTACCCATATCATATAATAAATTATATTCTTGAATTTAATTTCCGAAGCTGAGTTCTAAACGTGAATAGGAAAAGTGCGCGTTAGCATTAATTGGCTAAACTTATCTTGTGTTAATTATATTTAAAATTAATACTTACGAATAAGAGTTTCGATTGTTACTCTCATCATTAATTAATATTTAAAGATTTAGTTCTATAATGGTCTGTTTGGTTTGCAGGATGTGATAAATAATGTAATGATTAAAATTGAGATAATGACAAATAATATAGTGTGATAAGTTATATGATGTTTGGTTGGAAGATAAGATAGTGTATTAATTTTATTTTTCGGTAAAATGATTAAAATACCCTCGAAATTTTGAATTCTAAATTTGGATGAATTTCAAATTTTGGATGGAATTTCAAATTTTTGCGATTAAGTTAAACGAAATAAGTTGAGATTTTTGGAGAGAATTTTAAAATAGTAAAAAAATAAGGAAAAAGGTACATATGTCATTTTGCTATAAAGTGAGATAAATATGATGTGATAATTTTTTTTTAATCATGCAAACCAAACACGGGACTAAAAAATAAACCTAAGATTATTAATCATAATCCCTCGATCCAAACATGGTCTAATTGTTTTAAGACTAGCATCTATGTTGCACGGATACGGATACGTGGATACGCAGATACGGGTACGACTGAACGGGATTTTCAAAATTTGTAGGATACGATACGTCCGGATACGGCAAATTTTATTAATTTATTTATATATATATAAATATATAATTAATAATATTTGTAATAAATCAAGTTTCAAGCATATAATCAACATTAAACACATTAGAAATCAGAATAAAGTTGCAAACTCACAAACTTCACGACAAATGATAAAATATTAATCCATGACATCTAAAAATTCCAAGCATATAATCGACATAAACACATTAAAGTGGTTAGGAAATAGAGATTTAGTTAAATAATTTAATTTTAATTACAATTTCAACCCTATTTTTTTTAAAAAATTCAAAAATTCCCGTATCCTACCCGTGTCGGATACGGTCAACGGCGTATCTTGACCGTATCCGAAACGTATCCGAAATAAAAACTTATTTTTTATCCTCGGATACACCACGTGGCGTATCCGATACGTATCAGTGTCGTATCCGCGCGTATCCGTATCCCAGAAGTATCAGATACTTGATCGCAAAATTTTTTGGAGTATCGGTGCAACATAGACTAGCATCAATAAATTACATTAATTGAAAGGGTGATTTCTTATAAACTCTCAATCCAAATTCAATATTCTGAAACCGCTTTTATCGTTACAACACTTTCTCCCTCTAACGTTTTAATTTATTTTTTTTGTTCTTTTTTATGTTTTTTTTGGAGTGGGCTCTAGGGTTTTAATTCATCTCGACCAAATTCCAAATTCTGAAAATCCCGCTTTTATCTTTCCTACGCTTTGTCCGGCCTCTGTGGGTTTTAGCTTCCCTCTAGGGTTTTAGTTCATCTCAGTCGAAGTTCAGCTGAACATTAACGCACAATGAAGGTGAAAGTGATTTCCCGTTCTGCCGATGAATTCACCCGAGAACGAAGCCAAGACCTGCAGGTAATAGACACTATTCATCTTCGCCATGTGGCGGTGGTTTGCTGAAAAACCGCTGGATTTTCATCTTCTTCGTTTGGAAATTTGATGTTTGGATTTTTTTCTTCCTAGCGGGTGTTTCGTAATTTCGATCCAAATCTCCGATCGCAGGAGAAATCAGTCGAGTATGTTCGAGCTCTTAATGCAGCTAAATTAGATAAGGTTCCATTTTCTTATGACAACCGACATTATGATTTTGATCTGTGTTACGGTATTTTGTCGTTCTTAGCTAACTGTTTGAGTTCAAGTGGTAATTAAAGATTTGCTGCGTGTTTTAAATGTGGTAGATATTTGCGCGTCCATTTATTGGGGCAATGGATGGGCACATTGATGCAGTTTCATCTATGGCTAAGAATCCCAATCATTTGAAAGGGATATTTTCCGGTTCTATGGATGGCGGTATAATTCTTTTTTGGCTACTCCTTGTTATTATTATTATTTGAGCTCTTGTGGTTTGATGTGAATAATGGTCCGGTTTGTGGGAAGTTGTAAGCACCTAATCTTGATATGCAAAAAAATTGCTTGAATTATAACTGGTTGTACAAATTGATGGATCAAAACAGTGACTAGATCGAAGCAGCAATTTTAATGCTATAGAAAACAATGGAGTTTGATCAAATAACAATAATAGAGAGAAACCTTGAGAGAAACAAATCTTGTATAATCATCTCATTCCATTCCTAACACTTATTTACTTTTTTCCTCATGTTCACGGTTTAGGAAGTGGCGTGTTTGCTTTAATTTGCCTGGCTTCTGTTTCCTCTGCCTTTCTCCATTTATTCTTCTTTAAACTGTCTTGGTCCCTGACAGAACCAATTTGAAATTTACAAGATTTCGAGCGTAACAAAACAATTATTCGACTACAAGCAAAAACAATGAACTGTAACATTGGATTCACAATCCCTAAGCGGCCCTAGCTTATAATTCTTGCCAAGGGCCATGCTTCATGATTAAAGCATGTGCTTCACTAAATAATTACACCTGGACTTGCGTCTAGGCGTAAGAGATGAGTCTCGCTGCTCCTTTAGTCTAATTGCACATTTTGTGGGTTTGAATAATTATTTTTCACTAGGCCCACTTGGCCGTATGATATGTGGCATTTTATTCAGGCCTCTGAAAAGTGAAAACTAAGAACTGGTTCTATTTTATGCATGTTGTTTATTGAATCTTAAAATCTGATTTCATTTGTTATATTTGCAGATATTCGTCTTTGGGATTTGGCCACCAGGTAATTCAAGTGGTTTGTTAAATTTGCATTCTAAGATTATGCATTTGGCTTAATAAGCTTTTACCTGTAAAGTTGTTCAATGTGCCTGATATGCATATATCCCTTTTTCTAACGAAAAAGCTGGTAATTTTTCGATATACTAGTGAAATCGAGGAGAAAAAGTAAAAAATAAGTGTTCTATTTTAAAATTCAGTTTCACACTTCTTACATTCCAACTGTGCTTGTTCTGATAATGTTATACTCCTTATGACAATTAGGCAGACAGTTCGCCAGTTTCCTGGGCATCAAGGTGCGGTACGGGGTTTGGCAGTGTCTACAGATGGTCGTGTTCTTGTGTCATGTGGAACAGATTCCACGTGAGGCCAATTATTTTTTGTGATTTTGGTGCTGAATTTGTGTTGTGTGCCGTATCTGTGTTGTATGGTTGGCATTATTTCTTATGCTCTTAAATCTATCTTTATGTTTCAGCGTGAGGCTCTGGAATGTTCCCTTTCCTTCTCTTATGGACTCTGATAACTTATTCGATAATGAAGCCAAGGTTAGTGGTTCTTCTGTTCACGTAGTTAAATTATTGCATCTTGGTGTGCAGTTAGTATTCTATTTGTTTGAAATAACTTTTCGGGTTCCCTGGCAGCCGCTGGCAGTCTATGTTTGGAAAAATGCTTTTTGGTACGATTCTTTTACTCTTTTCCTTGAACATATGTCCCAAATATTAGCCCTTATCATTATCAATGATATGGATTTCACTATTTTTTTTTTATGATTCTGGTTCAATTGCTTTATGTCCCCCCCTCATATTTTACTCAGGGCTGTTGATCACCAATGGAATGGTGATCTATTTGTTACTGCTGGAGCTCAAGTGGATATATGGAACCACAACAGGTTTGATTAAGGTTGTATTTCTACTTTGTCAGTAGACTGTGGAGATGTAAAGGTATCCAAAGTTCTGTGTTCCCTTTACATGCAGGTCTCAGCCTGTAAACAGTTTTGAGTGGGGCAAAGATACATCTATATCCGTGCGATTTAATCCCGGAGAACCAAATATTTTGGCTACATCAGGCAGGTCTGCTTCAAACATTGAGTTAATAGTTCCTGTTAATACAGGCAACAAATTAGTATACATTTATTTGATCAAGGTGGTTGAAGACTTTTGTCCATGGTGTTATTTGATATGGAGCATTTTAGTTTTTGCTTATCCACGTGATAAATATTTTAAGCAGTAAACATTCTGGTTAGTGCTAATACATGTGTCACTATGCTATAATCATTGGAATATATTATAAATATGTTAGGAAGTAGATCCCGTGGTTGGAAAAAGCATCTCTGAACTTCAATACTTATCTTAGTCCAATAAATCACTGGATGAACCATCTATTTAATGAATAAAAAGTAACCCATTATACAATGCCCTAAACGTCACTAGAATTCTAGCTGTGGTCAATAACCCATTATGCAATGCCCAAATATCACCAGAAATCCAGCTGTGGCCTGGGGGATTTGCAATTTCATAATTTTACCATTTTAATGAGTCAATATTTTTTTATTCACGTTTTGATTTCTTCCCCTTTGTATCGTGTTAAAGTGCTTGGAAATTGAGGTGTTCATCTGATTTGATTTTTTTGTTATTGTCTATAAATAACAATCCTTTTTCAAGATTTCGGTAAATATTGTCATCCTGTTACGGGAATAAAATATGAAGCCCAATCCATATCATCAATAGGCCCATCTAGAAGCCCAAAGAAAGAGGTTGAAGGATCACGTGAAAAGGGGTAGTTAGTTTGTTAGTTTTGGGGGGAAAATAGCAGAATAAAAGAGGGGAGGTTATTGGCGTAGGAGCATGCCAGATTTGATATTTTAGAATTGAGAACAAGCTAATGCTTGGGGCAAGGGAGAGTTCCTCCTTTGAGTGTGTGTGAGTTGTGTGTTTCTTCTGCATTGTAATATCTTTCCATTCAGTATTATAATATACATTTCCAGAAAAGTTACCTCATCTTGTTCTTTGTTTTCTGTTGCTGTGTGTTGAGAATTTTGATCCTAACAATTGGTCCGATCTGCCGGCGACACGCGACTGAGGAGATACCATGACCACCTACTCTACGATCGTTGAAGGAGGACGAGATAGAATTTTTTCCAGATGTTTTGGATACAATGCACTGTCGTCATTCAAGGGTGTCGATCCAGGACGATGGCTTCTAAAAGCGGAGAGCTATTTCCAGATCAATTCCACGCCGTGGGAGGACCGGATGCAAATTGCATTCATGTGCATGGACGGAGTGGCGGAGGTTTGGTTTTATTTGCTTACACGGTTGTATCCTGATCTTGCTTGGGAACAATTCTCACAGGAAATGGTCAAGCGATATGGGGAGACGAGTCAAGACAATGAAGTTTGCATATCAGTCAATGATGTTGGCTGTGACGAGGAGATTCCCAACAAATCTGAAATTGACCTTGACGGTGTCAAAAAGAAATTCGAGGGCGAAGAAACTCTCACAGAGAGGGTGGAGGAAAACGATCCGAGTGATATACGAGAGTCCAGTTTCAAACACAAGCTGGACGGGATAGCAAAACCTCGGCAGTTATCGACGGTGGTTTACGTTCGGAGGAAAGATGAGTGGAATAGGGCTATAGGATGTCATTTGAGCGCTGGGCAGTCCTTAAAAACCATCTTCGATGCTCCAGATTTGTACAGTGGAAGGAAGAATGTGCAAATATTTTGGTTCGAGGGAGTTAAGTCAAGAATTCCATATGTAATTTGCGTAGGCCACAAAGAGGAGTTAATCGCAAGGTATTGTGGTCGAAAAGCAAGAAATCCTCATAAATTAGTTGATAAATTGAAGGAGAAGGGCTGGAGGGCAAGTGCTATGGCGGTGGAATTTAATAGGAGATACAGGGGGCGTAAGATGATGTCGGTGCTGACAGGGAGACGGGATGGGCTTCACGATGAATGGTTGACAGTGGCGTGGCTCGGGTATGGTGCTATGGCAGTGTCTCGACAGACGACGATGGAACCTGATGTAGAGCAGCATATGAGAAAAGGGTTCGAAGACGAAGAAACATTGAATGAGATGAAAACCCATGGACAACTTTGTTCCAGTCGGGTCATAGACTTGGACAGTTTGAATAAGCAGACAATTAGAAGAGTGGGCTTTTGTGCTATCAATCAGAAGCAAACTTTGGGCCCAAATAATCAACCAAATTCAAGAGCTCTGACCTTGTCAAAAGGCAGATATTGGGAACGGGAAGTAGAATATACAGGACGATGGGGTGCGGAGATTTTCAGACATAGGGCGGCTGATGGGTACCCGGCGGCCGGCGGTGGGATAGAAGGGTTTTTGACGGTTGGCTGTAGTTTTGGCGGAATGATCAGCGGCGCTGCCTCAAAGTTTAATACACATCAGAATTTGAGGAAAAGAGTTGCTGGAGGGGCAAATTTGTTGGGACTGCTCTATGGAGAAGTAAGTGTCGCTTTTACACGTTTGATGTCTTGGTTCCCTAAGGAGTTTCTATTGACCAAAGAAAAATTTGGGATCCCAGATGTGTTCCTTGTTTTTGGGGGTTTAGGAGCTGGGTTAATAGTTGTCAAATATCCGGGAGTATCGAATTGGAGTTTCACTAATATTGATGAAATTTTATGCATTGGAAAGACTGCATCATCACCTGGAATCTGGATTCTCGCACATTTTTCTGTAGCAAAAGTGATGACCACTATTATATGTAAATGGGTGGGCCTTGTTGGCGGCGTGTGTGCTCCCAGTTTGATGATTAGTAGTGCGGCAGAGGCTGTATTTGGGGGTTCTGCCGGAGAACTTCTCAACTCAGCTATTTTGGGGAATGTTATCATTTCCGAGCTACAGGCTTATGCATTAGTTGGAGTGGCTGCAACATTCTCTTTTGTTTGTTCAGTACCCTTAAGTGAGGGCCCCACAGTTGGCAGCATTATGTTCATGGAAACAAGCTTGGGGAGGAATGGTGTTCTTGATTTTGAATTAAAATTGCAGGAATCCAATGAAATTTTCAACTCTTTGACGATAACTAAAGCATGGGCAGAAGAATATTCTCTTGCAATTTGGTATTTTGGTAATGTGTATTGCACCCTTGAGTTTGAAATAGTGGTCTTTGATGTGGGGTGGACGAATGTTGATTTCATGAATACGCGAGGTTCAAGTCTCAGCCTTGAGGACAAGGCTGAATTTCAAGAGGGCGGTATTGTTACGGGAATAAAATATGAAGCCCAATCCATATCATCAATAGGCCCATCTAGAAGCCCAAAGAAAGAGGTTGAAGGATCACGTGAAAAGGGGTAGTTAGTTTGTTAGTTTTGGGGGGAAAATAGCAGAATAAAAGAGGGGAGGTTATTGGCGTAGGAGCATGCCAGATTTGATATTTTAGAATTGAGAACAAGCTAATGCTTGGGGCAAGGGAGAGTTCCTCCTTTGAGTGTGTGTGAGTTGTGTGTTTCTTCTGCATTGTAATATCTTTCCATTCAGTATTATAATATACATTTCCAGAAAAGTTACCTCATCTTGTTCTTTGTTTTCTGTTGCTGTGTGTTGAGAATTTTGATCCTAACACATCCCCGATACGGTTTTTCTAGTACTATTATAGTTTAGAACTATTCTGCCAACCAATGAATACTTTGCCGATATATTCTCAGAACTCTATCAGTTCTTCTTTAAGCTTTAACAGTGGGGTATTTTTCTTCCTGCTTGGCAATCATACTTTAGGTGCTTTTACTTTCATTTTTGTAACGATTGCCCTGATAAGTATCCGAAGATAGTGTGTTTAAAGTCAAGTTGACATGTGTTAAGAATGGAGTTGCGTTGGTGGATTGATGAATTTATGTTGTATTGAATTTGTTTACATGCACTGCTATTTTGCCAGCATGTGTTGCATGGGTTTAGATTTCTATATATTTTGTTTTTGTATACCTACACATGTCCTCGCTCTCTTTTTTGCAGTGACCGAAGCATTACAATATTTGATTTACGATTGTCATCTCCAGCAAGAAAGATTATCATGAGGGTTAGTCATGCCATTTCTATCTTATTAAGAACCCTTCTATTTTATGAAAGACATTTCTTGTCTGATATTTCTGAAGTATATGCTGCTTTGGAGCTCCGTCCTTAACGCCTTGCAAACATCAAACATTAGAACTTTTGATCGGGACTTATGATGGCAATGTATTGGACTTGACTATGTTTATATTTTGGAAGTTAGTCTACACAAAAATGCTATCAGTTAAAGTCCATGAACAAAGAGAGTTCTACGTTGCCAATAAGTATGTGTGCGAAAGTGTGCTTGTGAACGGGAATAAGGCTACTAATTCTTGATTTCTGAAATGGGTTGGTAGTAGAATAATGTCGAGTGGATCCTTTTAGCATAATTTTCATAGATTTGGGAGAAAGTACACCTATACATATCACTGCCATTAGATTTGGCCTGCAGAACAATGTCAGAGTTGAGGCATTGGGTTTTTTATGCAATATGTACCTTGAAAACTAATGGTAAGTAATTGTCGGCATTCTCGTCTTGTACTCTAGTTAGAGCCTTTTTGGAAAGCAGAAACTATGTGAGGAATGAGAGTGAGCATTGTGTTGGACATTCCAAACTGAAATGAGCACGGGGAACAAATTTCTGTGGCATTCAGTACATATTGTTAACATAGTTGAACACTAAGATGAAATATCCAGTGGCTTCTAAGTTCGAGTCATAACTTAATAACTGGACCTTTGTCATGTGCACAAACTCAAATGGTTGATTGTATTTAAAAAGTTGCGTCTTCCATGGAGTTTCAAATGGTAATGGAAGAATGCCTGAGTGATGTAGAATCCCCTGTTCTTTTACTGATAATGTATCACACTTATCTTTACTTTTCATGGAAGCTAGTGGGTATTTATTTCGGTAAGCATGCATGTGTTGTGAATTTTTTTATTTTGTTTACATTTTTTAAATTTATTATGTTTGATTTAACGTGCTTTCTTTTTTCTTTTCCACAGACGAAAACTAATTCAATAGCCTGGAATCCAATGGAACCAATGAATTTTACAGCTGTAATCCCATCACTGGAATTGTGACTTCTCATTTTTATTGTGTATCTTGAATGATTAATTAGATATTTGGAAAAGATGTTTTTTTCCGGAAGTATCAAACCTCCTGCCAGAAATTCTGAATTTTTGATACCAATAGTTATCATGTAAATTCTCTCGTCTTATCCATCCGCTACTTTTTTAACCAACTGATGTTGCTATATGCATTTGGATCGGTACATTTGCACTGTTGGTCTCTTATTCAAAATTTTTTTCTCGCACTTAGAAAACTAATGGCTCGCATCTGAAGTTTTTAACCAACTGATGTTGCTATATGCATTTGGATCGGTACATTTGCACTGTTGGTCTCTTATTCAATTTTTTTTTTCTCGCACTTAGAAAACTAATGGCTCGCATCTGAAGTTGTCGACTCTCATCCCATGTCTCAATCTTTCAATTTAATTTTTAGGCAGTTTTAGAACTCGTTGAACTGCTGAAAAAGTAGATTGTTTACTAATTTTTATCTTGCTGTGGTTTTCGGAGATTATTTAATGTGGCGCGCACTCAAGATAGAATCTAGGTTTCCATGGTAGTTCACACCCTCAATCATCATCTTGGTGAATGAACATATCATATTGATGCAGGCAAATGAAGATTGCAATTGTTACAGCTATGATGCTCGAAATTTGAATGAAGCTAGATGTGTGCACAAAGATCATGTCTCTGCCATGTAAGACTCAAGTAGCTGCTTTTAAATAATCTAAGTGCATTCTTGTTCTCGCTATGTTATTTTGTATAATTATTATGCTTTACCAAGATCAAACCTTTACAGAATGGATATTGATTACTCGCCTACTGGTCGTGAATTTGTTACTGGATCTTACGATAGAACTGTGAGTCCTCTTTAATCCGTCTTTTGTTTTTTTGATGTTGTGGCCACACTTGGGGAAAACTGATACTTCCATGTCCGATTAGGATGAGGAAGGATCAAGGTGTTATGCCTTTCAGGAGCTACTAGTTGCCAATAAAGATCTGAGTTCTGTCTGTATTTTACATTTTGCAGGTGAGGATATTCCAGTATAATGGTGGTCACAGTCGAGAAATCTATCATACCAAGAGAATGCAAAGGTTTTTATATTTGTAGAACTTTCAAATATTTATCTTCCTATCAATGTGTAATATTATTGTAACTTACTGTTGAAGCTTTGCATTGTAGTTTAAACCCGTTGACTTTAAATGTTGCAATGTTGGTGACTTGATGTACAAAAATGTGTCGCAAAAATAAAAGTTCATACATTTCTGATATAATTTGTTGAAGCTTTGCAGGGTCTTCTGTGTCAAGTTCAGTTGTGATGCAAGTTATGTGATCTCTGGAAGTGATGATACAAACCTCCGTCTCTGGAAAGCTAAAGCATCTGAGCAATTAGGAGTTGTATGAATATTACCCTCTTTTACCTTGATTTTTCTATTTTTCGTCTAAATATGTGTGGTCAAGTGATTGTGGTATAAGAGGTTGCCGTGAAAGACTAATTTTTTACCTTTCCTTCTCGTGTTTTGGCTGAAAGGAGGGTTTGTTGTTTGCATTCTTGACTCTAAAGGTTTGTTGTGTATACGATATGTCCTATATGCATCTATATGAACGAGGCATGTTTGTTCTCAAAGGGGTAAATGGCATTTAAATGTTAAGATCAAGAGACCAAATTAGTTCTTTCAGTTTTATAATTGGGTGTGACGGTTTTGTATTTTTAAGTCCACCTCTTACCAAAGATTTCATTTTATTGTCTTTGGCTGATGACTCGGTCCTTGCCTTTTTTTTTTTGGTAGCTTTTACCAAGAGAGCGTAAAAAGCATGAATATTTGGAAGCTGTCAAGAATCGATACAAGCATCTTCCTGAGGTTAAGCGCATAGTCAGGTAAACCAATTTGTTTGGATTTATCTGAAAGGCTGTGTTTTTATGTACATCTGGATGAAAAATTTGTCTCTAATGTTTATAACTTGGAGGATGATTAGTATATTTTGTCGATCTCTGTGACTGCTCAGTGCTCATTTTCTGGTCCTAAACTGACTGAACAAAAAAAATGCAGCAAGTACTAGGATTAGAAGGATCTAGAATGATGTCTCTTTTTGCGCTGCATTTAAAACATTTTTATCCCCATTTTTAGAAAGATGATCCTGATTCATTAATCATGTTCCTCGACTTTTCACGAATATTTGGAATTGACCACCTTCTAATGAAGTTGGCTCCCTACACAAAGTTACAGTTCATATATGCTTTTAATGTGGTAAAACATTTTAACATAGCATCGGCTCCTTCTGCAATGTGAATTTACAGGCACAGACATTTGCCAAGGGCAATCTATAAAGCAGCTTCTCTGAGACGTATAATGACTGATGCTGAAAGAAAGAAGGCCGAGAGGAGGAGAGCTCATAGTGCCCCAGGAAGTATGCCCCAAGTGTCATTGCGCAAAAGAAGAATCATTCAAGAAGTTGAATAGATTTTGTTATGTCACATTTGATCTGATGTTCTTAATCATTATTCGTACATTCTTTTACTGTTGCATCTATCTATACGAAGAGGAGAAAAATATTTCACACCTATCTAAAGACTGAACCCTAAACCCTGAAGACTAGAGATTGTAAGTATGAGTAAGAATTTTTTACAAGTAAAAAAAGGATTCGTGATTAAAAGACAAAAGTTGGCGGCAAAGAACTAGGGTCCCCAATCCTGCACAACTACTCGTCTTTATGGGTTACAATACTAGCTATTAATAGCTCTGTTTATCTTTACGTTTTCGTCCCCAGCTCATGATTGCATATAGTGTCAGTTCGAATTCCTGATTTCACCATATTTTAGTTTTATGAACTCAAAACTAAATTTATTATTACCGTTGAGCTGAATAAAAAACTGTACAAGCTCAAAATCACACACAAAAAAACACACACACACATATATATGTATGATGACCTCTGGATATCAATGCAAGGTGAAATATTATCTCCTTCGTGTGTGAAATAATAGTGTCAAATTGTATGATCCTCGCCTCCGGTGACCTGAGAATATGAACAAGCGTGATAAGGGAGCTGGACGGATTTTTCGACGTATCACCTCCGACGATCAAGTCATGCGAGAGAATGAGAAAAGATATGTCGTAAAGTAAGCAAAAGTTTATGAATGAGTCAAAGCGACAACAAAACCTAGTATTTATAGGCGAACGTTAGGATGTTATCTATACTTATTTGAATCTATCACAATCTTTGATAAGGATGATCAAATCCCGGAGATCTCGGGTCAATCAGATCTTGGAGATTTTGTTTCCATAAACACGATATTCGGTTGTTAGGATACGAGCTTATCTGACATGATGATTGTACACATGGGCATGTAGCTCGACTGTTGGACGGTACCTCGGCATGTATCTTGAGCTTGGGAACTTGGGAACTCGGTCACGTATTTGGAGGTTAACCGAAATAAAATATGGGAGGTCGGCAAAACGCATCAAGTCGGCAACTCGGCAAGAGTATAATAAGCAAGACACATGACGTCTCCCAAAACAAAGTCATCAGGTCGGGCACCATCACGGGATCGGCGTATATGCGACCATTCTTCGTCAAAGGTGAACACTTAGCTTAGTAGGTCAAGAGCTCGGCAGGACGTTGAATTATCTGTTTTTAGAGGTGTCAAACGGGTCGTGCGGTGCCGTGCCGGCACGTTTCGAAAATGGGCCGTGTCGTGCCGGCCCATTTCCACAAGGGGCCGGGCCCGGCACGGCCCATAGGCACGGCCCCTACGTGCCGGCACGGCCCATTTCAAGTTTTTTTTTTTTTTTTTTTTTTTGGTGTAGCGATCGATCGCCACCTAATTGGCGATCGATCGCCAGTTAGGTGGCGATCGATCGCTACCAGTTTTAAAAAAAAAAACAATTTTTACTATTCGTGCTGTGCCGGCCCACGGGCCGGCACCCTATGGCCCGGCACGGCCCATGCTACAGTGCCGTGCCGTGCAGGCACGGCCCGTTTGCAGAACGTGCCGTGTCGTGCCGGTGCTCGTGTCGTGCTTCGTGCCGTCCGCTCCGTTTGACATCTCTATCTGTTTTTATAGGGTAACCTCTTGCTCTCGACGGGGATCTGTATATATAATAGTTATATAATTTTAATACTAAATCCATAAACCCATCAAGGGTTTTAGGCTTAATAAAACATAGAATTACTCGTTGGCGAACCAAATTTACGATTTTGTCAGAGTAATTCAGGAAAAGGAAATGGCCATTGCTGCCGCATCAACTGCCGGTAGATCCATATTCCGGTCGTCATCCATCCGTAACGCTGCCACCAGACTCGCCTCCCAAGTGAAATCCTCTCCCTCGCCGTTCGGTCTCCCTTCCAGAACCCCTCTTGCTCACCGCATCTTTCGGTAATCTTCTATATCCGCACGTTAAATTCAACTCTGAACTGATTTGAATTTAATTTAGAACTGAATACATTTATAATTTTATCTTTTCGGATGAATAATTCTGAAAGCTCCCCTACTGAAATGAGTGCGTGCTTGGAGTCAATGCAACCATACCACACTGCCACGGCCTCGGCCCTGATGACATCGATGCTTACCGCCTCTCTTTTTGGATACAGTTGGCTTCCTGAAGGTACTTCTCATTAAATTTTAATTTTATTTGTTAACTTGTTGATTATTCCGAATTTTTATGTTCTAACAAGTTAATGCTTAATGAATAAATTTTCACCGCAAAATCTGAACTTGCGGTCCTTGCATATTTTTATCTGTTCTTGGTCCTATACGTAACGTTAGTGGTGTTTGTGATGAATAATCGCTGTCTCATTCTGTACACTTATATGCATTTACAGATGCTCAAGTTGGTGGTGATCCGCAGTGTTACTTTTTATTAATTGCTAAGCAATATGATACAATATAGTGATCACTTCTGTCTGATTCTTCATCACATTTAATATGAGCTGTGAAAAGGTAGCGTTTGGGATGGGGGGATGTGGCTAAGCTGGTGGGTCAGTGTATCATCAGTTCTCATGTACCTAGTCCTTCGGTTAGTTTTTTTCTCATGTACCTAGTCCTTCGGTTAGTTTTTTCACCCTTAACAGAGGACGTATGGAATAATATTATGTCCCATTACCATTCTGCGACTCCTGAAGGGGATTTGTTAAAATGTAAAGACCATGATGCAATCCAGTCCCATGGTTGTGAAAAGCTTCACAGGATTTGATGTCGACCTGTTGTTTCCAAGTGATTTTTCAGCTTTTCTTGTACAGTCTTTTTATTTCCGACTCGTTTGTGTTACCATTTAACTTTACTGAACACTTTTTTGATTTATTTTCATCTCATTCATCTACTTTGGCATGTGGACTTCTTCTAAATATTACTTTATTTTTGAATTCAGCTACTTGGATATTTCTCAGCATTTATGGATTTTATGATTTTTTCCCTGGATCTCTCCATAAACTACTATCTCTAGAAAGTCCTTTTGGTGCAGCTTCGCTACATGTAGCTCAATTTTCATGTATGCCGATAGGTTACCTGATTAGCGTCTTTTCATTCCTTATTTAGGTATCTAGCAAGATCTGTAGAGCCATCTTTTGCTGCCCTTGTCCTATTATGTATCCGGTAAGTTCATCTTTCGGTTATGTCAGTCTACCTCCCAAAACATCATAAGGCCCTTGAATATTTGTAGGATTCAACCTAATTAAGTTGTATGCATTCCCTTCTACATTATCCTGCTACTCCCTCTGTGTAATGTTTTCTTCACACTGCTGATGAGATTGAGATCCTAAAATTGATGATGATTGTATATGACATCCGGCTTCTGGTTCTTTCATTTCCTTGTTTTGTGCAAAGACCGTTAAGAAATCTGTTTCCCAATACCTATTTCTTCATTTGATTAAAAAAAATGTCTTCTTCATTTTTCCTGTTGTGTAGGCCTTGACAAGACTAGATGAAGACGGAAAAGCAAAGATCATTGCATTTGTTCTCTCTCTCAGAATTTCTTTAAACAGATGACAATGCTTTAAGTTGAAAGAAACACTTGTTTTCCTTATTTTGTATATGAATAAGAACTTCCTTACTTTTATATGTATTCCAACAGGTGGAATGAATCTCTTGTTGAGTTTCTTAACCTATATATTTACATGTTTTAATTGCTGATGTTCATGTCTCAAATTCTTATATTTACGTTTGTACATTATTTTATACAACTGCAAAATTTCCAATTAAGTTTTGGCTAGATGGTTGCTTGCTTATAAGCTTGGAGTACTTGTATTTGTGTATATACTTTCATCGTATTAGGATTCCACATTTCTGTAGGATCATTGCCATCACATAGAACTTTTCAAGGAAATCAATCAAGGTTGGCACTTACATTTTATCTTTATTCAATCAGCTTGCAATGATGATGTGTGCTGAACTTTGGAAGGCAAGGAAATATTTAAATTCTTTCAAACACCAATCATGGAAAATGAAGAAGTATGATTGGCTGCATTGTGTCCATGCCTTTGTATCATCATTTTCTTTTCGTTTGGATGTTAATTTGCAATGGAAGTCGAGATCCAGACCGATGATTACTTTTTTAAGTCATCCTTCTTTGAGATGCCATTTGCTGTCAGATAGATGATCATATCTTTGTTTGTTGTTTGAGATGTAATTGCTGTCAAATTTTAGCATTTTAAGTATTTTACTGATTTTCTATATTAATCAGCTTGCAATAATGATCTATGTATTAATCAGATTGGTACCATCCTTCAAAGGCTCGAGTAAGGTCTCTTCCAAAAATTGTCTTACAAATATTAATGTCTGGAGAACACATTTGGTCCATTTTAAAATTTTGACAATTCCTCTATTGTGAAATCCGTCCACCTTCTAATTCTAATAAATTCAGAGTGGGAGGCTTTGCTTTTTATTAATAATAAATTATTAATAATCAAGTTGGGTTTAATGCTGTTAACATTGTACTTAAACCTCACGCATCATGTATTAGTGCCGTATATATATCATTTGGAGTAAAGCTTTGATTCCCGATGAAGCATCTAATCGACGGCTGGCGAATGAAAGCAATTTGATGTCAAATGGACGAGCACTGAAATGGATACTGTTAATTTTGCCAGGTTGTGATGATGCATGATATGGAAGTTTGCTCAAGCATTCACGAAATGGATACTTTCAATTTTTGGCACATCGTTTGATGTCAACTTTGTTAAAAAATTTGTTATGACACCTCTTTTTTCCTTGATGTAATAATCCTCATCCATGCTAAGGTTTGGACTCCCCCAATTCCTGCATGGCTGTGTCCTCCTGCTGATTAGATTTAGATTTTAGACATTAAACGTGGTGCTCGCAATTTTCATTTGGCACAATGGAATTTTTATTCAATGAATGTTTTGTATCTTCATTGCGTAGAGTGAGCTATTAGATTTCTTCGTGATCAGAGTATTGTGTTGATCTGTAATACATTTTTGTAATATTGGAGATCTTGACACTGTGTACCGAGTCACCTAGTCTTTTTTTCTCAAATTCTTGTCTGCCTAACAATACCTAGCAAACACTTTTCTTTGCATATAAATGAAGTCTGGCTGAGACGTATCCCACACTTGTAAAAAAATAATAAGTTATGTCCAGGGGGATTTAAGGGATTGGCCGTGCGCGAGAAATTGCTGACCAAACGTGTGTTTACCTGCAAACTGATGACTAATGCAAGTATAAACTATAAAAAGTGTAAAATCACAAGCTGGAACCAAAGCACAATATTGAAAGAAACAACTGACAGTCCTTTCGAGCACGTAGCGCAAACACTTGAACTGGAAATTGAATTTATTGCCTGAAGGGATGGATGATTCGGTGTTAGAAGTTATAACCGTGTTGTTGAGAAATGAATCATTTCCTGGATTCGATTTCAGTGGCAACTAATGCCTGTGTTTGCTGCTGCTGCTCCTCCTGTTCCTGTTCCTGTTCCTTTTTTTTTCTCTCCTATATCTTCCTCATTCTTTGCTTCTATGTTCTGTCTTCGATATCTAACGACTACAAGACACAAAAATGCTGCAAGGAAAAGAAAAAAAAAACCAACCAACCAAAATCTTTTGTTATGTACTGACTCAAGTCTCTTGAAGTTTATAAATGGGGTTGACTTCCTCAATAATCATATAAGGAATACCAGCAAAAATACGCGTTCTGATGGCTGTGAGATTCCAAAAAGCAGTCACAAATGATGCTGCAACAATCTTTTTGTGTGTGCAAGCTCCCCATGTATCCAGCCCCCAAGATTTCATGTATTCAACTGTTCGTTTAACAAAGTACTCACTTTTCTAGTACAAAACATCCCAAGTTTAATTAGATGCACTAGGAAAGGATTTACCAACCTTTATTAGATATTTCAGTCGAGTAAGTAGAATACAATTTTGGGCAAGTGAAGCCAATGAAGAAACCTGAAAGAATCACAAGAACCGTAACCATGGTGTTTGTCATTCATCAAGAAATTCAGGGTTTGCGAATTTTCAATTCTCTTACTGAGTGCACATAATCTCCATAGGGTAATAAGATGGCCATATTCAGCTCCCACAAGCAAGAATGGAACAACCTAAATTTGCAGAAAAATAAAGCAATTTAACCCAATATTCACGATATTTTATTTATAACAAGATTATAGAGTTAAAAGATAATATATAATCACTTTAAGGGTCATGGCGGGTTCTCCTGAGAACACTTCTCTTGTTTTTGAGATTGAATAATTTGCTGCCGGAAGTATTACTCTTCCAAGTTTCACTATATCCTCTTCCTTCAACTTGAAATCACGGTTCCTATTGATGGCATCCCTTCGAGATGCTCGGTAATGGCAGAGTAATTAACAACACAAAAAAGTTATTACAGAAGCATAATTTGATTCCAAAATTGCTCCAGTAACCATACCTTTTGCGCATGGAATTTGAGAAGAATGACACTCCCAAACATAGAAGTCCCACTTGAGATAAGAATGAGAAGACGCTACAAAAATTGGGCCGTGTAAGCAACGTTTGTGGGTTAAATGTTTTTAGAAAAAGAAATAGGGGAACACAAGAAAGACTATACCTAAAGCTAACACCACTTGTAAAACAAGAAGACAGGAAGCAGAGGAAACCAAAACCGAACCAAAGGCTTGATTTTGAGACATCTTTCCACAAAACCAAGTCACGTATAAGCTCCTCGATCCGATCAAGATTGCACCCATCACCATCAGTTGTTCCTAACACACCAATTAACACCCAATTAAGCCCAAAGACTAACCACCTAAATTACTATTTATAAAAAATAAGATGACATTATAAAAAAAAAAAAAGAGATGATATTTCATACTCGGTGAAGAAACTGACGGGACTAATATTGATTTTTCTTTCCTAGGCCTCCCACCATGCCTCTTCTTTCTTGGCTTTGCCATAATTTCTTCCCCCAGACCAAACTCCCTCTCTTCTCTCATTTCTTGCTCCAATCGTCTCCTCGACTTCCTATCACTCCTTGGAGATGCAGCAGAACCCAATAAAGCATTTCTACTCTTGCATCTTTTTCTAACTCCACTGGCCTCAACAAAAGCATCATCTGCCGTTTCAAGCCTGTCTGAAATACGTTTTTTTGATCTTTTGATAGACGATGGAGAAATCATCAGGAGCTCACGGAGCGGTAGAGTGTAAGGTGGCCTAGGAGATAGGGTTGAAGCAGGTGATGTAGTGGATATCTTTGGTGAATAAGGAGCTATTTCCAAAGATAGCTGTGGGATGTCTGCCCCGGCTTCGTGACTGTAATGGCGAAGTTTTGACAGTCTTGAAGCTGATTTGGTTCGGGTTCGGGGCTCCGATCGGTGAGAAGGTGGTGGGGAATCCATAATGTGATGCAAAGTTTGTGGGTTTTTTAAGTTTCGTGAATTTTCTTGCGATGAGATCATGAGAATAGACACCAGTTTTTCTTATTCAAGGGTGTAAACTGTAAAGGCCAAATAATAGCCGTTGAAGATGCTGTCATCTTTCGAAGATTTTGAAATATTAACGGCCGCATTAACGGTAAGGAAACGGGAGGCAAGTCCTTTAATTTTTATTGACTTTTAGCATATTTAGTAACAATTTTTATTCCTAAAATAATAATAATTATCAATGTGTTAATGTAAATAGCAAATTAAACAAACCAATGGGAATTTTTTTCAATTCTTCGACTTGAAGAAAGTGATTATTGAAGACAATTACTCTTAGCAAATTAAAAATATCTTTAAATATTTTAATTAAAAACATATGATCTGAAGTTTAGATTTCAAACGAGGAAATCAATTATAATTATTTATAGGACGGATATCCAGGGGTTTTTTAATAAAATATTCGATTTTTTAAAATAATTTAACAAGTTAACCGATTTTTTTTTTATTATCAAAGTAACCTAAGTCGTCATGTCAGATGGCGATTTCATTTGAAGTCGCCATCTGACATGGTGACTTTCATAAAAAAAATTTAAAAAATATTATTTTTTTGATGTCGCCATGTCAGATGGCGATTTTAGGTGAAGTCGCCATCTGACATGGCGTCTTTCATTAAAATTCTTTAAAAAATATTGTTTTCTGATGTCGCCATCTGACATGGCGACATCTTTTAAAAAATATTTTTTTTTGATTTCGCCATGTAAGATGGCGACATCATATTAAAAAAAAAATCCACCGGTGTCGGTACATAACAACATAAATTTCTTTTGTTTTTAAATGTTGTCGCCATCTGAGATGGCGACAATTGAAAAAAATATAATTTTTATTTAATGTCGCCATTTTAGATGACGACAATAATCAGTTTCTTTGAATGTTACTCATTTCGAAATGTGAAGCAAAATCTCTTCGGTATTCGTAAACAAATTCTCTTCGGCATTCGTGAATATTCAAATTCTCTTCATAATTTGTGAATATTTTCTCTGCAGGTACGTTTATACAAATAATCAAATTTAATAATATTATATATAATGTACTAATTTATAAACTTTGTGTTTATTTTTTAAGGTATGTCAATTAAAGTTTTGTTGTATTGGGGAGGCGATATATTACAAGATTCAGAATCTGTTAGATATGATCGTGGTCCGTCGAAGACATGACAATATCTCGCACTATTAATTATTTACAGTTATTGAACGACGTATATGATATTACTGGCATCGACCGTAACCAGTTCATTCTGAAAATATATTGTAAATATATATTTAGTGATTTTTCTGGGATAAAACAAACAATTTTTCCCGTTGACAGTGATTACAATTTAGCATGGGTATTGGATTCTGAACAAAATTATAGTTGTTTGGAGATGTATATACAAACAGAACGAAGAGCTTATGATTTTATGACAGAAATGCCAACAAGTGGTAGTGGTCCATTTGTAGTAGATACAGAAAGAACAACTACCTCTAGGATTCAAGATGATGCTCCTATAGTTGCTGACAATATTGTTCCCGAGCCACTAGCAGACAGTTTTGTGGATTTTGGAGATGATATTCAGACTGAACCGGAGGGAATTCCATCTGAGGATGAGTCTGATGATGATGAGGTTGATATTGAAGAAGTGCCAGATAATGTACCAGACACAACCACGACAAATACTCATGTCCTTTATCCAACAATTACATTCTTCTCAATGACACATCCCGAAGTATTTGGAGACTCATTAGACATTCCAACAGGTAGATGGGGGAGTTATTACGACTACTCCAAAGGGGATATCCATCTAGATATGATCTTCAAAAATAAAGCGCATTTGCAGGCAGCTGTAAAGGATTACTCTGTACGTGTTGCAAAACGGGAGTACCGCGTTGTCAATGGTACAAAAGCATTGTGGAAAGTGGTGTGCAAACACAGTACAGAAGATATGCCTTGTAGATGGTACCTGCGGGCCTCGTTGAAGAAAAAAGTTGGATTATTCAAAATAAACAAGTATGGAGGTTCTCACACTTGCCTTTTGAGTGAGCTGTCGGTCGATCATGCAAATTTGGACAAAAACATGATTGTTAGCTTGTTAGTGGGAATTGTTCGGCGTGATACAGCTTACGGATGAAAGTATGTAATTCAAACAGTGAAAGATAAATATGGATTTGAGATCTCCTATGCAAAAGGATGGTTTAGTTTGCGACGTGCTATTGAGAATGTGTACGGAACATGGGAGAGCTCCGTGAAGAAATTACCTTACTATATGGGAGCTTTGCAAAAATGGAATCCCGGCACAGTCGTTGAGTGGGTTCACCTTGAAAATGTCAGACCAAGAGAAAAGACTTTGAATTACGTGTTCTGGGCCTTCCATCCATGTGTACAAGGATTTCAACATTGCCGCCGGGTAATAAGTGTGGATGGAACACATCTGTATATGAAATATCAACATAAGATGTTGATTGACGTGGCAATGGACGCTAATAATCAAATCTTACCTTTGGCATTTGCAATTGTTGACGAAGAAAACTTTGTGTCATGGAGATGGTTTTTGGAGATGATTAGCAAGCATATTGTGAGAAGATCTGAGGGTGGTGTATGTTTGTTCATCCAGGCCTCATAGCTGCAGCCGATTGTATTCCTGAGGAGAAAATCACCCCGTAGAGTACATCGATTTTGTTTGAGACATGTTTGTTCAAACTTTAATAGTCGCTTCAAATCCGTTCATTTGAAAGACTTATGTTGGAGAGCGGGATCAGAAAATCAGGTCAGAAAATTTGATCGCACAATGGAAGAGATTAAACTTATAGAACCAAGGGCTTTGATTACTTGAGTTGTATTGATAAGTGTCAATGGTCGCTTGCTCATGACGGAGGCTGGCGTTGTGGTATCATGGCCACAAATATGTCAGAATGCATAAATGGAGTTATGAAAGGTGCTCGTCGACTTCCAATGCACCACCTATAACTTTCTTCCCTCTCTCTGATGACGTGCACAACTCACGATACAAGTATGCCAACACAGCACTGCCCCAATTATATGTACGGGCAGAGTCGATATCCTCCAACTTCTGTAAATACAATAACCTAACAAAATTTCTTGATGAATCAGGGCACATAATTCCCCCTAACATCAATAACGCACAAACTCGTGTAAACTTAGCAACATCATCTGGCGTACTATGTACTCCTAAGGGATTTTGCAGCAAATGATTTTTCAAAACAACTAATCTCAATCTCGCACCTTTAAAATCTTTGATATCTGATATGAATCCTAAATATGTATAGCAATATTCTTGCCATTCGGGTAGAGTCATATCATAATCTATCCCGACACTACGATGCCATCTACTGGCAACGCTTATATTACTGCAATGTCTTGCAGTGTGATGGACGCTTCTCCCGATCTATGATGAAATGTGTGTATTTCACGGCGCCATCTCTCAACTAAAGTCGTGATCAGGTGCATGTCAAGTTCAATCTTACCACACCTATATATACCATAAAATCCAATAACGTGCAACAAATTAACAACATGTATATCTAATGGACACATATCCTAAAAATAGCTATCTGGGTTTCTCACACGAAGTATACTATCCATATCACCTCCCCATTGATCCTCAGATCGATGTGAAGACTGCAGCGACAAAAGATGTGTGTCAACCGGGCCTGGTTGTCTCATTTGATCCATCCTGAAATATAATACAAAAATTAACAACATTAATCTCAACATTACAAAAACTACCCACTGATAGTCTACGACCGCCGCCCTCCGACCGACGCCCATCGCCGCCAACCCACGCCGTCGGCCACCCTCGGCGGACGCCGACGCCGCCGCTAGCCACCCCCGCCCACAATGCACCAGCCTTCCTCCGGAGCCAACTTTAATTTTAATCATTCACATCACCAAAATATACTCTAACAAGTAATATACTCCCACTAAATATATCAAAATCATAATTTATCTACAATACACAAATAACAAAAATAAAAAAACTTACCTTAAATATTTTGGAAAGAAATGGCTTGATTTTCGCAATAGATGTTCGATTTTCGCAGCTTGTTCACGGAAGAAAGAAAATGAGAATGATAATCGCGAAGTGCGGCGGACGGAAGAAAGAAAATGAGAATGAGATTGTGAGTGTGGCGGGCATGTAAAAGGCTAGGGTTTTAACATTGGTGTCGCCATCTGAGATGGCGACACCAATTAAAAAAAATTGGTGTCGCCATCTCAGATGGTGACATCGAAAAAAATAATAATTTTTATAAAAGTCGCCATGTCAGATGGCGACTTAAAATGAAGTCGACATCTGACATGGCGACTTATGTTAGTTTGATAATAATAAAAAAAAATCGGTTAACTTGTTAAATCACTTTAAAAAAACGAATATTTGATTAAAAAACCCGATATCCAGGCCTGGGAAGTAAGATATTGGTGTCGGGCCGAGCCAAGACAGTTAATATTGTTGGAATGTTGAGACAACTTAGCAACCAAGTTTGAAGTCTACAATTGGGAGCCAACTTTGAAGTCCACAAAGTTGCCCAAGTTTGAACATCCCAAATTTCATTTCACACCATGTTTTTCATGATTTCACACCAAGATTTTTCTTGTTTCCACACCATGTTTTTCACCTATAAATAGGTAATAGATTTGCTCATTTGTATCACAACACAAATCAAAAGTTTTGTAAGTTTTGAGAGAGAGCAAAGTGTGACTGAGAGAGTTTGAGTTGAGTTGAGCAAGTTTGCTCATTCTCTGAGAGTTGAAAATTTTTACTCCTCTTGTAATCCCTTCATATTTGATATAGTGAAGTGTGTGTGCTCCGTGGACGTATGCGAGTTTTGTCGAACCACGTAAAGCTTTGTGTCTCTATTTTTTGTGTGAGCGTTGTTTTTTCTATCCCTTATAGCCAGGGGCGGAACCAGAAAAATAAATTAGGGGGGCGAAAAAAATTTCAGCTACACCTCGTATCGGTTCCGCTGCACCTCAGCCTTAGCACCCGGCTTCAAAGACATCGTTTCAATCAACCAAGAAACTAAACCAAAAAAGAAAAACAACTGTGTAATAACATCATCCCATAAAGCAATCCCCTTGCTTGTCTTTGGAAACGGGTGAATGCTAACATTGATTGTGTAGGAATATATACATGCAAATTTAATTTCATGGTTTTATCTGAAGGCTATATGAAAACGGGTGAACCGTAACACTGATTTTTTTAGCACTAAATTCAAGTAGCAAACAAATATTAACTTATACTCATTTAGTTATGACTATATTATTTATTATTATATAATAATGATGATTACTTTTTAAAAAATACTAACAACCGAATAATGATGATTTGATCATAAAACTTTTTTAGGAATTGTGGTAAAAAAAAATATACCCCTAAATTTCATTGAATAAACACTTGCTATTTTTTTGATTTATTGGCCCACTTATAATTTTGATTGGACTTCAGAGATTAAAAATTGTGTATTGTGTTTTGATTTAGGCCCATAAATTCAACAATGACCTTTTTATAAAAATGTCAAAAATGTTGTGGCCTACCAGCATTGAACTCGGATCTCGATTATCTGTTGCACGACATAAACTACTAAGCTACAAAATAAGTGTTGTTAACTTGTTAGTGTGTATATATATATACTAGTTAATTTGGCACCACGCAAAGCGCGGTGCCAGTGAGCTTATAATCTGGTATATATGTCCAATAAAGCGTCCGACACAAGTTCAACAGACAGTTCTAGAGAATAAAAAGATGGTTCATACGCATTGAACATACAAAATCGTACGTATATAAAATCAAATATGTTGAAGTAAACAAAAGTCTTCCCCAACAGTACATCATAGCAAGAGTTGGCATATGATATCCTTGTAGGACCCAATAGACTCTCTAAACAAAAGTCATCTACGAAAGTGCAGTAGTAGATGTCATCAGATATAACAATAAAAGTAAATCTCAATTAACTCCAAAAAACCAATCAAAAGTTGTTCGCAAGAGTTTTCAAAATGACGATGGTTCATTTCATAATGCAGATATGTGTTCGGTTTCTCATAGCAGTAGCGAACATCTCATAAGAGGAATTATAGTTTATATTCATTGTTATAGTTGCATTATTATTTTAGGATATTGCTCTTATATTACTTGCTATGGTCTCATGATTAATTAGTCATCTTACTTTTATAATTATTTATATACTTTCTGACAAAATGAATGTAAATGTGACGTCCCAAATTATAATCAAACAAGTAACATATAATTATTATAATTTAATATTTTCTAATTTTTTTGATATAATCTCATTGTACATGAAGGGAAAATTTGATGACAAACGTCATATCAAAGGTAACCGATAACATTCACATATTAGCAACGGGTCGTAGGTAAGCCAAAACTCAAAATGTATACAAACAAGCAAAATTGACGACCTGTAATCTACCAAAAATTCATTATGCCGAATATTTTATAAAAAAATATTATTAAAGTTTGACACAACGAAAACTTATTTTTAAGTCTTTTTTTTTTAAATAAGTTCACATAAAAAAGTATTATTAAAGTTTGCCACGATAAAAATCTATTTTGAACTATCTTTTTTTTTTAGTTCATACTTGACAAAATCAACAAGTTTTTTTCTAAAAAAAAAAAAAGAAAACATTTTAATTTTTAAAAATTGAGGTAAGAGGGATGTACTATTGGGTCAAGGGTTTTGATATAATCTCCTTATACATTAAGGGAATATTTGAAAAAATGTAATACCATATATTAGCAATAAGTCGTAGGTAAGAAAAAAATCAAAATGTACATTAACAAGCAAAATCGACGATCACAAAAATAAAAAAAAAACTAAAAGAAAAAGGAAATAAAAAAACAAATAATAAATAAAAAAATATATAACTAAAAAAAAGAAAAAAAAAGGTAAAAAGGGAGGAGTTACTGTTCATTGGAACAGTAACTCCTTCCTTGCTTATATATATGGTATATAATATAAACAGTTTTTCTGGGGAATGCGACTGCCCCCTTCTCTCACCCTGGATCCGGCACTGCTTGTAGCTCCTGCAACTTTCGCAAGAACATGGCAATAGTCGTTCCCAACAAACGGTTGAAAAAACCTCGAATCTTAACCTGAACTTTCCTTGATGGTTCCGCATACGATTCATAATTATAAACCCGGTATCGTTTCGGTTACGGTTGAGCAATGTTTACATTTATGGTTTGATCTTTTATGCTTAAAAAAATTAAAAATATATTATTAAACATTTAAAAAAAGTGTAAAAAGTGATTGTTTTGATTAATCATGAAATAAATTTAACTCAAATATATTTAATTAATACATGACACTCAATTTAGTTCAGTAACACATTATATTTTTGAATTCCTGTAATCTCATTTTTACTTATTGTCATTATAACAATGTCGATAATATTTTATTGGACTTTCCCAGTGTCAATGCTATGATGATGAGGAAACAGTTGAACACACATATAATATTCTCGGGGATTTGGCAAATCATTTTCGAAATTTTGATGCTACCGGAGACAGTGTCATGGAAACGACGTCTGTTAAAAGTTGGGGCATCTCTATGGTAGTGCAAAGGGTTACTCTTACTCGGTTATCAAACTTAATATGGATCGTTGCGTCCAGGATAACACAAGGGATTCCTTTATTCGTGAAATTATCCAAGATCACCGATGGAAAATGGTATGAAGATTCCAAGATTTTTTGGGTTTTGGATGTAACCTTCGCACTGAACTTATGGCGATTTTGGCAGGATTGGAGCTTTATCAGTAATTTTTTCTTCTCTGACTAGAAGAAAATTACATAGTTTCCATTTTGATTATCAAATCAAAGCATAAAACATGGGAACTCAATCACATCTTTTGACATGAGATAGCACAAGATAGGATTGGATGTCCATATTTGTGTTCAAAGTCTAAAATGCCAGAAGATTTTATCTTTGCAACTCATGAATATTTAGGGCCAGCAGAATTCACACGAAGAAACTGGATAATAGCAACAAATAGTTAACAATTATATCATTTTTTTTGTCACGAAGACATGTACAGAAACAACCCAACAATTATAGGAGCAAACAGCGTGTCTTCCCACACATTATTTGAGATACAGGAAACGAAGAAAAACCTTATTTTTCTTCACAGATTTCCTGTTAAAATATGCAAAAGTTATTATTCCATGCTTGCTGAATCGTGGATCCAACGACTAGTTGCATCCACAAATGACATAGCATACTGCCCAAAAAACAACTTTCATTGTTTCTTGGCGTGCCTCTTGTAGAAAGCTTTTATTCTTCCAAGGCCATCAACGAGAGATGATGGCTCGACAGCAAATGTTATTCGGAGCCAATTCTTGAGTCCTACTGCAATTCCTGCAAATGAACATTCTCTCCTTATCAAGCTGGCAAATAAACGAATCAAATTTTCACTTGATAGGTGATAAGTGTTAGTGATGAGAAAAAATGAGATAAAGAGGTATCCCACCGGAACTCATAGATTTCACTGAATCATAAACATGCTAGAATTTCCAGAGATCATTTCCAAAAAAAGAAAAAGTTAAAGATGGGTAAACTTGCAAACACATATAGCAGCAATGGCACTTGAGGTACTCTAGTAGTTGTGATTTTAATATTTACCTGGCAGAACTATCACTGATTCTTCTGCGGCCAGCATGCGGCAGAATTCCAAATCATCCTTGATGCCGTCCAGCAGGGGTAGATTGAGTTTGACCTGGCATGCAAAAACTCATTGCATATAATACAATGGATTCTTCGTTATTTAGAAAAAAGTATAAAGCTGTTCTGGCTCTGTTCTGTCTTACCATCAAGAACATGGATCCTTCAGGCTTGCTTGGGCATGTTAAGCAAGGAATTTCCTTGAGTCGATCATACAATGTGTTTGCACATTCCCTAAGTACAACAATGATTTTCTCAAAGAAATCACTTGGGGTATTTTCAAGAATTTGCGGAAGTGCCCCCTGTTCGAAAAAAAACGAAGTTTTATTAATTGATGTTTAACTAAGACGGCCACTGCTTTGCACAGCTTCATTGGGCACTTGGTACCCCCCTAGACCTATGATCACTGGTAAACGACCTTTGCCTTAATTTTGTGACCTTTCGTGCCAGTCAATGCATTTCTTGAGGGCCGAAGTTGAAAGATAAAGAAAAACAAAATAGATGGAGGAACGAGTTATGCTTAACATTGACTGTAAAAGAGAGAACCTGACTAAATGTTGCTGGATCAGAGGAAATATTCAAGAAACCTTTAATGCTATCAACAATCTGCAGAAACAGAAAACTTCCGTGATTGATTTCTGATGAAATTTGATAAGGATTCATAACTCAAATAAGATGGTCCATATGGAGAACATTACCTTTCAAATTGCTTAAATTATTTTAATGTACAAGTAAAAATATAAAGAGCCCTGCTATCAGGTTCCACACCAATCACAGTAAGAAGCTCGAGAGCTAAGTGTGCATTTCAATATATACAATGCTAAAAAGTCCTCCATCCTTCAAGGTGATATTTTCTTTCAGTTAGGCTTAAATTACAAGATGATATGTGGAAATGAAGGAATCTTGCTTTCAGTAGCTGTATAAACAGAAGATCAAGTATATTGTTGACTGTGGCGCAACACATTGTCAGTTGTCGATTTATAGGGCACATTTAGGCACAATGTGCCCTATCAAATAAGTGGAAAATGATATGCTGCAATGGTTGATCTACACCCAGTGGAGCCACAAACATTGGATCCCCTAGGTTTCAGATGATTTCATGCGAGTCCCACGCCATGTTTAGGGGTTTGGTTCCAATGGCTCATGCTCCACCAGGTGAGTGTAGTTAATCCCTGGAGAAGGAGGAGACGTGATCCTGGCAACCAATACCCACATACCCTGAACTTACCGACATGCATGAGAAATTTTTTTCTGGATGATATTAAAGAAGTAGTTCCAGTTAATAAAATTAGTATGGGCAGCAAGTCAAAGTAGCCCAAATCACAAAGAAGTAATTTATTTAACTATGTTAACACTTCACGTAAGTTTCCATGAAACTCTGCTACAATAATGAGAAATGAAATAGTTACAAACCAAAAAAGAGCCCGCTGAGAGTAAATTGAATTTCAAAACTGTTTACGAGTAAGCAAGCTGTACATTTATCAAACAAAACTAAGTAGTTCCAAGAAAATTGAAGGTTTCAATTCCAATGTTTAAAGTTTTACATGCTCAAAATGCAGAATTGCAGAAAACAATTGTGAAGGAAGGAAAAACAGATTTGAGAGATGAAGAAAGTACCCCTTGTTTCATAAGAATGCCATCTGGATCATTAGTAACAAGCCAACCAAGTCTCCACCCAGGAACAATCCATCTCTTTGATATTGACCCAATTGTAACAACCGGAACAATGGATGCGAAGACCCCCATGGGTACAAATGGGCCACTTCCAAATGTAAGATGGTCATATACTTCATCAGATATTACTAAAATTCCAAGTTTTTTAGCAGTCTCCGCGATCTAGGAAATCACATGAGCAGTTCGACGGCGAGACCATCAGCTATGCATTAATTATAATAGTTCTTAACGCCATAACAATGTAGAAATTACACACCTTCTTCAAGTGTTCATACTTGAAAACATTACCGCAAGGATTGCCAGGGTTGATAATTACCATGGCAACTGTATTTTCATCTGACAGAGCCTCAACAGCATCCAAATCAACTTCCCAGCCTTTTTCTGGAACAAGATCATAGTGTCGGACCTCAAGATGAGAAAATCCCGCCCTAGCTTCATAATAAGGAAAGCCTGGACTTGGAAGTAAGATGTTAGAGTTGGGACGAGCGAGGACAGTTACAATGGCTTCTAATGCTTGTGTGCATCCAATAGTAAGGAAAACATCATCAGGGGACAACTTGTACGGAAGATCTTTAGAAAGGTAATCAGCTACTGCACTGTCAAGGGAAAAAAAAGGTTGCTGATACATTGTTATAAACAAGAACGTAAAATGGCAGTACGTTGCGCAATCAGAGAAGGTGAACTTGGCTTTTTCGAAAATATGCATCATACAGTTTTATTTTCCTGTTTACTCAATAACCAGGTGGAAAAACAAGGAGGAAAAATTATAGGCACATACCCAAGTGTGTTGCATGTTCGATTAGGAACTGCAAGTCTCCGCCACCAACACTTTAAAGCGCAACAAATCATAAAATCGCTCGAAACCCAACAAAATTGTTAAAATTAAACTATATATAGAACATATTGAATAACAAGAAAATAGTGTAACAAAAGTTTATCATTTTTAGATCCTCTGTCAAGTGTGTTGCATGTTTAAATGGGAATTGAAAGTCTCCAACCCCAATGCTTTAATGCCAAAAAAAAAAAAAAAATTACAATTAAGATATATTCAGAACAAATCGAATAACAAGAAAACAATGAAACAGTCATCGCTTCCCACAAACTATATTAAGTCATTAAATTGTAACAAAATTTAATCATTTTCAGACGCTAGATAGCGCAACTTTTATGTATGCATGCACCAAAAACTTTAAGAATCAAGAACTCGGTTAATTGAGTGAACTGATGTCAATAATTCAGATGATGTACAGCACCTTCGAGCAGCAGGAATACCCACGGTGGAGGAATAGCCGTTGAAATTCGCGGAGCGGATGGCGGAGCATACGGCATCCACGGCCAAAGAAGTGGTGCGGAATGAAGGAAAGGCGGAGGGATCGCCATGGCCGAGCGGAATAACAGGCCTAGAATCATTTGCATTGAGATTTTCCATGACCATATTGAGCACGCCTCTTACGGTGAACGCCGAAGCTTTTGTAAGCTCCTCGTTACACTTGAAACGCCATTCATTTCTCGATACCCCGCCGTTCTCCATGATTGACAACGATGAATTGGAGATAATTAGTAAGAGACAATGGAGCCTCGCCTGGGTTAATTATGAGGGCAACCCCTGCTCGGCGGCGCCTCATAAAATAAAATATTAAAAAAAAAAGAAATAATTACAATTGCCTCCCATATAAAATATGCTTATTATAATTTTGTGACCTTTAATTTAAATAATAACGGATGAACCCCTATGTTTTGACATAAATTATTTATTCAGCCCGAATATTTAACCAAAAATTAAAATTTGCTGATGTCATCAAGATTTTTTTATGATAATCCTATTTTGTTCTCAACCTTTTTAATTTAAGTATTACGTCAAATATATGGATGATTTTACTCCCGGCATGTGAGGGGTCTATGTAATTTATCAAAACTATAGGGGCTAAGTATAAAAATAAATTGTAATTGTGCATCTGAAAAAAATGTTAATGTGCATTCACATCCCCATGCACACAACCTTACAATTATTCAAAAAAAAAAAAAAAAGATCATAAGCAGCAAACTATCAGAATTGAAGGCCTAAGTTTAATCATATTGAGAAAACACATATGGAGGGGTCATGTCCTGATAAAATTGTTCGGATGACTCATCTTTTCCTTTTGGCAATTCTTGTAACAGATTCAGGTGTATAATCATTCCTTCCAGCACGAGCATCAGGATTTACTCTCTCTTCATTTATTCGGTCATTATTTGCTCTCTCTTCATTTGCACTCTCAAATTCATCTTCGTTGTCTCTTTCATATCTCTCACTATTATAATCCTCTTAAATCCCAATACTTCATCTTCACTTTCATGAATATACTCTTCACCAAGTTCATGACTTAGATCAAACAATAAATCACACAATTTCTGATCAGTACAACCATCTTTTATTGTGTCCATCTCTTTGCCCAACGCTTTTTGAGCTTTGTCCTGATAAAATAAGATGTAACATATAACGTAAATTTGACAATAATTGACAGGAATTCACATCAAGTTATATTTGTAACCTAATTATGATTTATAGTTTCTAAAGAACAACGAATAGTGGAGAAAATAGGAAAAATGTAATTTTTTAAATAAAATATGGAACTCCAAATAAATCTTGTAGGCTCAAGCCCACCATATCCACATCTCGTGTGGAAATATCATATCAAAATAGTGTTTTACTAAGTAGTGACCTCAAAATTTCCCACAATATTCATCTCTCGTGAATTCTAACTAATTTGAGAAGTTTCTCATTTAATAAATAAATTAATCTCCACCAGATTAACTACGTTTAGAACAATAATAGCATAACAGCAAACCATATGACTCAAGCCCAGTAGAAATTAATTCTTCTATCTCAAAATAAAGGGAAATTATTCACATAATTACAGCATGATCAATAGTGAAGTCATAATTGCATGCAAGAAGAAAGAAAAGAGATGATTTTTTATAGCAATATTACGTCATCCATATTCAGATAAAAAATTTCTCAAAACATCCGAGAATATAGTCATTTTAAGATACACCAAGGCTTCGACAAAGAACGAATAACTTTTCATAACTGATGAGTCTTAGAATAATTAAAACATTTCAGACACCAATCCAAATAAATTGATAGATGAAAGCCAAGAGGTTTAACTAATCAGGGAAAATGAGTGGGTAAAATAGATGACACAAACAAGAACTTAAAACTCAGAGGCGGCTAAAAGCAACAGTGAAGAGCACAATATTTGAGAGCTTGGGGAAGAGAATAACTCTTTTAAGCGGGAAGTAAGAAACTTGGAAAAATGAGGTTTTTCATAGGCAAGTGAAGATGTTAATTACATGATAATTATTATTTGAGAAGATGGTAAAATATCATTTTGAATTAATTAAATTTTAAGTGGTATTTTAATTGAAAAGTATAAGGGTATTAATGGTTTTTTACACAAAGTCAAACCTAAAAATATAATAAGAGAGGTAGATGTTATTTTTTAAACTATCGATGCTAAAATAACAAATAGGGCGCTCCGTCACTTCTCTTCGCGCGCTCTGTCGCTTCTCTGTGTGCGCTCTGTCGCTTGTCTTTTTATTCTGTCGTTGGTTCTCCTTTCAGACCGATGGCGTCTTGTTTTTTCTTTCTCCTCTCTCTTGGGTTTCTTCGACTTGCAAATGTTTCCTTTCTGGCTGGTAGCTCTTCTCCTGGTGGTGGTGATTTCCGTGGTTAATCTGGGGGGCCTTGTGAGGTCGGCGTGGTTGGAGGTAGTTTTCGGGGTACTCTTGGTGATGGTTGTGGTTTCGGAGGTGGGGACTGGCTTGACTATGGTTTGGTCAGCCGCGGTGGCTTTGGGCTTCGAGATAGGCGGAGTCTTGGTCGTGTAGGTGGTGGATTAGGTGGCAATGTTGGCAGCGGAGATGGCGGTTTATTTAATTATTATTAACTTAAATTACGAAACTAGTAATTATTATTTAATTACTCTTTGATTGTGCGTTTCTTTTGGCCCAAGTTAAAAACATATATATATATTTATAGTTTCTTAAAGGTGTTTTTTTTAAAAAAAATTTGTGCAGAAATTGAAAAAAAAAAAAATCTCAAACAAATAAAATCACTCCGATGCACATGCAATGTCTCACTGAAGCACATCTACGGCCACGATGAAGCCCTCCCAAGGCATTACAAATCAAGAGCCATCAGATGTGCCTTTAATCTTGCAGGCCCATTCTTTTGTTTAATTAAACCAATAAATTTAACAGACATAAGATTAATTATTATTCAAGAAGTACAATGAACTATAAAGAAATAGTTAATTAATGTAATGTATAAGTAGTATATTGATTTATATTAAATTTTAAAGTACAACCATCATTAAATTTTTTAGGTAATTGCCATAATATTCTTATATAAGAAGGTTTAGTTATTATATATAATATATAAATTTTGGATATCAATGTGTCTATGTACGAACGAATATACAGTAAATATTTATATAAAAACAATATTTTTGTGTGTTTTATATAGAGGAGAACGGGAGATGCACACAAAGCCAGTTCTATAAAACCAAAAATACTTGTCAAAAGGTTTACCAAATACGTATTTATATAAAAAAATAATATTTATCTGATTGATATGATTTGCCACGATAACTTGGTTGGCAAGGCCAACTTTGGAAAGTTGGCCACGACAACTTGGTTGGCGTGTCTTTGGACACGCCAACTCAACTTTTCAAAGTTGGTCCCACCAACTGGGTTGGCGTGACCCCTGAACACGCCAACCCAGTTAGCGTTTTGGTTTAGAAAATTAAGGTTTATATTTTAGGTTATTTTGTTAAATAGTTTTAAAATTAGGTTATTTAATTAAATAACCCTAAGTTTAACATGTAACCATTCTTTTTTCTTGGTCAAACCCTTAAATATTAAATGTAATTTTCGATCAATAATAAATAAAAAAAGTCCCAAATTTGTAATTTCACTTCGAGGGAAAGCCTAAATTGTGAATATTATTTACACTCTACGTTTTATAATATAATAATAATACTTCTACATAACAATATATGTTTTTTAAAAACTTAATAAAAAATTTAAAAATAATTGTACATTAATATGTAACATTACCAATAAATTTTTTTGAGTAATTTAACATCTGTTGTAAGAAAATTATTTTGTCAGATATCCAAAGTAATCGCACCAATATATTTACGAGAACCTTCAAAATAAAACCAAACAGGCCTCGATAATCCAATTGTAAGTGATCTTGCGTAATGCCCATTATTGATATAGTTTGGTTATGAGAATGCCCTAAAAAAGAATTGTTATTTCCGTCGAGAATCAAGCAAATCATCTCAATGATACACAGCATCAATCACATCCATAAAACCAAACAAGCCTCGATAAGCCAAGCACTCATGGACCATGTGGATGGAACCACTGAAATCCCACCCCAATTCATTCCAGAAAACTCACAGACATCAAATGAAAAATATGTGGCGTGGAAACAAACTGACCAACGACTTCTTAGTTTACTCCTATCCTCCCTCACTGAAGAAGCCATGACAGAAGTCATGGGTCTCACCACTTTCAAGCAACGTATGGTTTGCCATCGAAAATACCTCCAGCCACAGATCCAAAGCACGAGAACTTCGTCTCAAAGACAATCTAAAATTGATGAAACGCGGCTCCTGGTCTATTACGGAGTATGCCCGTGCCTTCAAAACCCTCTACGACCAACTGTACGCCATCTTTATGGGTTACCACTCATCTTACAAAGGTTTTTGTTGTCTTGATCCTACCACCTCCAAAATCTATCTTACACGTCATGCCCAATTTGATGAAACTCACTTTCCTTTCACACACACTTCAAAGGCCCAAACACTCTCATCTCTTCAAATCACATATTTTCTGGAACCACATACCACAAACTCAGACACGCCACTTATTTCTCCTGCACCATAACCCCGGCATATTACGCAATCTGGATACACCTCGTATATTATTTGTATTGATCCCGTGGCTAAGTCTTTGCAGGCAGGTGCTTCCCCTACAGGTTCATCCCCAGCATACTCAGAACCTTCACCAGCTTCTCCAGCGCCCGCTCTGAGTCACCCTTGGTGGACACTGTTGGGTTTCCGTACCCCGGCGCCAGATCCAAACGCAGCGGAAATAATACAATAACAGATCTGACCCGGGGACGGTCGATCGCGCCTGATTCATATACTAACATGCAAATATCGAATATTAATGCACGAAAAGGAATTACCGTTCACCGATGTGAATCTGATAGCGGTCACCCTCGAGTCCAACCAACCTGACCAGATCTACAAGCACAACACCAGTGCTAGTGTGATGTCGCCTTTTCTATGAGAGTGTGAATAGAGAGGACAAACTTCTTAACCCTAGAGATATATATGTCATATTTATAGTTGTAATCAGCTAACTGGGCCAGGGTTAATATAAAGCCCATTGGGCCAACGATTGGCTTGTAGGGCATTTATGCTAACAATCTCCCACTTGCCCAAAAGCCAAAACAAAACTACAAACTCATAATCCAAGTAACTCAATCCAATTGAATAACTTGATGTACTACTAATGTACAAAATTATGAGACATTAATATATCAAACGTTTTAATTTAGAACTTTCTACAGATAAAACATTTTCAAATATAGAAACTCCACTAAAGTGAGGAGCTTTCAAAAATTAAATCCATCTCTTCTAAATCACTCAATTTGAGCACTTAACATTTAAGTCTCAATTCTCATCAATAGATCGGCGGCCGGTTGATTGTGACCCAGCGAGGCTCAAGTGTATCATAGCAGTAGGATCACAACCTTTGTGATTTTAGAAGTCAAACACTTCTTTGGGCTTACCCTGAATGCCTCATTGTCAATTAAACTCCTTTAATAGACAATGGCCGAAATACAATTTCAGCAACAACCTACCGATCGTGGGTAGCGCCTAGCATCTGCGCTTCACGAAGACCTAGATACAAATGACTAGCAACGTACGAGAACCTGTCAGTCATAGTTAGCGTGCAGTACATTCCTTTCACTCAATATGTCCCGATTGAATCAAGAGCATTGGTTGATCGAGACCCTTTATGATTTCAATAACTATGTATTTGTTTCACGTTATATGATTCATTTGTGTGCGTATATGAAAAACTCTTTTTTCACAAGCACTACCCACTCTGGCCAGAGATTCCTCGAATCATATATAGAAAAACACATAGGACATCCTGGTTCATCAAGACTAGTGGTGAATCCCCAACGACAATCATAGGCCTCTGACAGCATCACTGAATACCCAAAATAACAACTTTATGACCCGCATGTGATCAGTCATTAAATCAAAGTACACAGCTATCTGTCAAGACCTCAATGATGCCTCGGGTCATGAGGAGTAATGGTGCACAACTATGACTAGAAATTCTATACTCGACAAGTGGTAACCACTTATAGAATTCCGAGTAGGGTCGTTCAGTGAACTCATTCCTAATGAGCACCTATTCATGTGTGCTGACTTCTCCAAGCCAGCGCCGATGAAACGCGGCGCACTACACTAAACACATCATGAATACCAGTCTCTAGCGAGCATATATCGATATCCCATTCTCGAAGGCTCATCGACCAGGAACATTTAGAAATCGCAGTCGAGAATGTATTTCATGGTCACCATCATATGCGTAACCACATTCTATGGACTATAGCAACTTCAAGGACTTCATCAATACATCAAGATGCATGGGTAAACAGATGAAGAAGTGCCATATATATTAATATTCAAACAAAGATTTGTCATAATAAGATTATAAGTACAATCAATCAACTATTGATTTACTTAATCATGTATGACAACAATATCTTTCACTTTCTCAAAGCCAACTACTCATGTGTCTTAAGACCATCTTTCCAAGATGTCTGACAGACACCAATCGTTGTAAAGGCTTTGTCAGTGGATTCACTATATTTTCTGTTGAAGCGATTTTCTCGATAATAATGTCGCGTCTACCATCTATCTCATTAGATGATATTTTCTCAATATATGTTTGGATACTGATGAGATCTTGGCTATTCATAATAGCTCAAATGTTGTCACAGTACCAGGGACTGTGTCAATCGCACTAGAAATTACACCCAACTCTTGGATGAAATTTCTTATCCAAACTGCCTATTTGCTGCATCGTATGCTGCAATGTATTCAGCTTCAGTGGTGGAATCCAAAGTGATGTCTTGCTTGGAACGTTTCCAAGAGACATCACCATCATTGAGCTTAAATACAAATCCGAACATCGATATGGTATCATCTACATCCAATTTAAAAACCAGCATCAGCTTAGCCTTCAACTTTTATTTCTCCACTTACAGATCCAAAAACCATGAACATAATATAAGTTCTTCATAAGAACTTGAGGATTATTTTCACAGTTTTCCAGTGACCTTCACCGGGATCTGTCTGATGTCCGTTCATTACTCTAAGAACATACATCAGGCCAAGTACATAAAATAGCATACATTATGCTATTAAAAGTCGAAACAAAGGTACCAATGCCATCTTTTCTCTCTCCTCATCAATTTTAAGACTCATTGACTCGAGAGATGAATATTATGACATATTGGGAAGTAACTCCTTTTTCGACTATTCCATGTCAAACTCTTTTAGCACAGTGTTTATGTACATAGATTGAGAGATCTCAAACATCCTTTAGATCTATCCATATAGATCCTTACGCTAAGCACGTAGGATGCTTCTCCCAAATCTTTCATGGAGAAATTAGTAGATAATCATGCTTTAATTGATTAATCCAATACCATTCATAATGAGCATGATATAATCAACTTAAAGCATCACAAATGTAACCATGCTCCCACTAATCCTTTTGTACACACATGTCACTTCCGGATTTTTAACAAAACCAAACACTTTGATGATGTTATCAAAACGGAAGTTCAAACTCCGAGATGCCTTCATAGGCCCATAAATGGACCTCTGGAGTTTGAAAACATTTTTCTCACTCCAAGAAGTTGTAAACACATTTGGCTGCTACATTTCTACCTCAATGCCACCACTGAGAAATGTTGTGTTCACATCCATTACTCATATCTCATATTCATAATATAAAGATATAACTAATAAAATCTAAATAGACTATAGCATCATAACCGATGAAAATTTTCTCATAAACAACTCTTTGCCTATGAGAATAATCGTTTCTCACCAGTCAAACTTTGAAGGTCACTACCTTCCCATCCACTCCAAGCTTTCACTTGTAAATCCATGCAGCCAATGGGAACAATTCCCAAAGATGATCTACTAAGGCTCATACCTTATTGGAGTACATGAAGTCCATTTCAGATTTCATGGCATCTTGCCAATGTCCCGAATAAATATCTGACATCGCCTCCTTGAAAGTCCTAGGATCACATCCATGGTCAAAATCATTTTGACTACTTTCTAGGAGTAAATTCAATTTATCAGGAGTTCTTGAAACACTTTCAGATCTCCTTGGTATGTGCAGTTTAAAGGTTATGATTGACTCAATTAATTTCAGCGTTTTCACTTTTCTAGTGGTTTGTGGTTCTTGAACCCTTTCAAGTTATATTATATTATCATTCATTTCTAATAGAAACATTTTCTCTAGAAAGACGGCAATTGCGAAACAAACACTTTGTCTCCATTGGATAATATAAATTTCCACAAAATAACATAAGATGGATCAACTATCCAACTCATCTCCCACTGGCTGCTTCACATAAGCAGAACAATCTCTAATAAAAAATTTGGATTATTTTTCAGTCCATATCGTATATGGAGTTTTGGTCACTGCATTGGTATGAATTATATTCAACAAATATGTAACTTTAGAGAGTTACTCAGAGATCATCTTGCACTAACATTTAGTGCTCCACATACGTCCATATGAATCAAATTCAATGGACATTCAGCACATGCTAAATATATGTTGGATTTAAGTTATCATTCTTTTTATATTCTTTGAATATAATCATACTAATCATTCATAAGTTCACCAGATTCAATAAAATATGCATTCTTAAAAATACTGCAAATCACATTCGCATATTTAAAAGAATATCATTCTCTATCAAAATAGGAACAATTTCATGATTAAATCTAAAACAAATAAATAATTGCTCAAACCAGTTCCTAACCAGTTCTAGATTTTATATTAAATAAATGTTTCAAACAACCTTTGCAACAACTCTTGCTACAATGCTTAGCCTCAGGTAGGTTTCACCTTCCTAGGGCTCTCTACTTCTTCACATCACATGCAACTCTTTGCAAAAATGCGAGCACAACTGGCATCATATACCAAAGAAGTAGAACCAATAGAAACATTTAATTTTAATATATAACATACCCTTTCTAGAACGCTTCTAGTCAAGGTATTCCTTACAATTTTGCGCTAGTGACCAGCAGTGAAAACATAGATGCCTCTCCTTTCTTAGTTGCTACTATATCATTTTTCGTCTTTCAAGGTTGGGAACCATTTCCCTTCCTCTTCTTTATCCTTGAACTCTTCCTACCATTGGTAGAAGATTCGACAAGAAGAACACGTTTCTCCTTTTGAATCAAGGACTCATGAGTTTCCAACATTTTGACTATAAGATCAAATCTATAGCCAGTTAATGAGGATTTGTCACATTCAGATTTTCCAATTTCTCAACAAGAGATATTTTTCTTACACCATCCTCATAGACCGAAGCCCCATCTCGCATGTGAAATGAAAATAGCTCTTTTGAAATCGCGAGTTTCAGTAATCGCGTCCGTTCACCAAACAACATTTGTAGGTGTTGGAAAATATCAGCAATGTGAACGAATTTCTCATATCTGTGTTGAAACTCATTGGTGACATTGATGCTATCATATATCACATAGTCTAGAGATCATCGTCCCATCACTTCTCAAGTGTGGCAATCTCTTCATGAGACGAACCGGGAGACACTTCAACAGGAGGCTCCCACCAAGGGTATATAGCAATCTTTTAGAAGCAATCACTATTTTAAAATTATTAGTCAATCAGAATAATTTGGTACGGTTACTTTGTTTGTATCGAGAATTGATGCAATCGGATTCACGGCAATCACAATACTGAGAATAAACAGAAAATATATGCAAACTGTTTGATTATTAATTTATTCAAAAACTATAGACTTTAGTTATTGAATGCTCCCACTAAATTTTTCGAATTCGTCACCCTCATGACAAATGAACGGAAAATCGCATTTTCTTAGTGGGCTTGGAGTCCAACTAGCTCATGATAGCCCCGGGCGAGGGTCCATGATACTCAAGGTAGCTCACAATTGCATCATATGCAACCCCCAAGATATTCGTCTCGTGATTGACATAACCCGACGGAGGCAGGCCAATTATGCCTTCTCACGTCAAACTAACCCATCCCACGGATGGTAATGTTCGCCAATAAGACCCCACGAGGGTGAGTAATCTTAAAGGTTAACAGAACCCTATCCATAATTAAGTGGCAGTTAAACACACAACTTTCTCATGCCAGATGCCCCCCACGAGGGTGAGACAAGACACCTGACACAAGTAGCGTCTCATGGCTTAACTGTTGATGGAAGACAGGAAGCAACAAACTCCTTTGAGCTCCCTTTACAGTTTGATATTAAAATATTTTGAATCATATTCAAAAGAGGGATTTAATAATTTTCAAATCTCATCAAGTACTTGTTTGTTTGATTGCCGGATTCATGCAACTATGTTTTATTCATGCAGTCATATGTACTAATAAAACATACAAACAAACATTTATCATACATCACATGCATAATAAAAATAAATATGGACGATTACGGCCTTTTCCTAATTGATCCACGTGAGCCATACGTGGATCACAAGTCTGTCTAAGGTGATGCAGGTATGCAATGCAATCCTCTTACATTGTTGCTTCCATTATACATGTCTTGATTCTTGATGCTCCGTCTTCAATCTCGATCTTCTACTAATTCTAATAATTTACATTTAAATCGTGCAAACAAAAGAATAGGGATACAAATTCGGGGTGGGATACATCAGAAAATAGAGAGAGCGGGCTCGCAGGCCCGATAACCAAAAAACACAATAATAATGAAACAATAAAAAACCTAAGCATTCACCTAAACACATTGGTCAAGGCTCGTAATCATCCATCATGCAATCACATCATATGTAATTAAACATTAAACTAAACAATTACATCATATGTAATTGTACTAATCACATCACATGTAATTAGATCACAATAATTAATTTATTCTATCGTTTCCCACTAATCGCATTATTAATTGAAAATAAAATTAACAAATTAAATAAAACCATTTTATTCAATTTCTAATTAATTAAATTTTCAATAAATTGGTAAAATCTCTATTTTACCTTTTAATCATCATATTAATCGAAAATAAAATTAACAAACTAAATGAAACACTTTCATTTAATTTCTAATTAATTAAATTATCAATTAATTGGTAAAATCACTATTTTACCTCAAATCATAATATTAGTGAAAAAATAAAATTAATAAATTAAATGAAACATTTTCATTCAATTTTCAATTAATTAAATTTTCAACTAATTGTAAAATCTACATTATACATTTAATAAATTAAAAATCACATTTTTAATAAATTAAGTATTATGATTTATTATTTCAAAAATAATATCCGGATAAAACATCTAAAATGACCCAAATAATTTATGGACTCCAAACAATTTGGATCCAAAATTAGAAAATCAATTTTCAACCCCAAAATTACCCTTAATTTTCGGATTAAAAACATAATTTTTTTTTTTTTTAAATTTCCGAAAATTACTGTTCATCTTCATCCAAAATCGATTTAGGGTTTCAGATAGTGCAGCGCCGCCACGCCACCATCTCCTGTAGAGCAGCAAATCGCAGAGCACAGCAACAAGCTTGCCGCCTCCACCAGATTTCGCCGATGTCACGCAAGCTTCACAAGCCGCTGAGCCTCTCTACACGATGGTGCTGCTCACGAGAAGATCAAGAAAACCAGTAGCGAAACTGCTCGCAATCGGGAAACTACGCAGCAAATCGTGATTATCCTCATCCTTTGCACATCTGAACAGCCGCTCGGCGCAAATCCTTCGCTGGCAGCGCACAGTGGCGGAGAACCATTCTCCGCCATGTGCACATCCTTGCGTCGATTGCAACGCCGCCGCCACTCATCAGCCGTGTTGATGAAAGAAGACCAGTAACAAAACCAATTCCAAATTTTCTATGTTTTTCCGGATTCAAAAAGTTTACAAAATCTCAAACACGATTAGTATTGATTGGAAACGATCTAATAAAATTAATCATCAAAAATATGAATCAAAGCGACAACCTGGCTCTGATACCACTGTTGGGTTTCCGTACCCCGGCGCCAGATCCAAACGCAGCGGAAATAATACAATAACAGATCTGACCCGGGGACGGTCGATCGCGCCTGATTCATATATTAACATGCAAATATCGAATATTAATGCACGAAAAGGAATTACCGTTCACCGATGTGAATCTGATAGCGGTCACCCTCGAGTCCAACCAACCTGACCAGATCTACAAGCACAACACCAGTGCTAGTGTGATGTCGGCTTTTCTATGAGAGTGTGAATAGAGATGACAAACTTCTTAACCCTAGAGATATATATGTCATATTTATAGTTGTAATCAGCTAACTGGGCCAGGGTTAATATAAAGCCCATTGGGCCAACGATTGGCTTGTAGGGCATTTATGCTAGCCTAAAGGATTCAAAACTGCTGCTAAAAATCCTGCCTGCTGCTATGGATGAAGAAATGCAAGCTCTGCAACACAATCGTACCTGGACCTTAGTTCCTCGACCAACTAATGCGAATATTGTGGGCTCCAAATGGGTTTTCCGAACCAAATGTTTGCCCGATGGATCCGTCGAGCGTGCCTAGTAGCCAAAGGCTACACCCAGGTGCCTGGCCTTGACTACACCGACACCTTTAGTCCGGTCCACAGTTCGTGTTGTTCTCTCTATTGATGTGATCAACAAATACCCCATTCGTCAACTTGATGTTAAAAATGATTTTCTCAATGGCCATCTCAGTGAACATGTCTATATGGAGCTGCCCCCGGCTACATTGATCCTCGTTTTCCAATCATGTATGTCAGTTATAAAGAATATCTACGGTCTCAAACAAGCTCCACGTGCATGATTTCAACGCCTCAGCTCATTTCTTATGAGAATTGGTTTTACAGTCGTGCTGACACATCCCTCTTTGTTTTCCATAAGCATAATTTATTTGTTGATCTATGTTGACGACATCATCATTACCAGAAACAACCCAACCCTTGTCGACAATTTTGCTCGCAAATTAAATTCTGAGTTTGCCACTAAAGATTTGGGCTCCTTAAGTTACTTTCTTGGTCTTGAAGCCACGACCACCTCTATTGACCTCTTTATCAATCAACTGAAATATGCACGTGATATTCTGACACGAGCTCAACTACTTGATAGCAAACCTATCCAGGCTCCCATGGTTGTTTCACAGCACCTCTCTGCTGATGGTCCTTTGTTCTCGGATCCTACACTATACCGCTCTCTTGTTGGTGCCCTCTAGTACCTGACCATCACTCGACTAGATATCACTCATGATGTTAACTCTTTTAGCCAGTTCCTTCACTCCCCGACAGAGGATCACTTTCAGGTCGTCAAATGTATTATTCGCTACGTCAAAGGAACACTTCACCTGGGACTCATATTCCATCCTTAACTTTTCGAGGAATCCTTCATCAGTGGTTGTGAATGACTGATTTTTTCAATCTTTTCAACCTTGGTTCCGTAGGAGCAAGTCAGAAAGATTGAGAAATAGAACCGTCTGATTTAATTCGTTCTTAATAGCCATGAAATGATCATCTTAAGGTGATTCTTTTGTCGACGAATGCTCCTATTACACTCTTAATCTCTGAAGGATGAGAACCAGCAATAGTAGCTTACTCAGATGCCGATTGGGCGGGTTGCCCAGACACTCGCCGATCTACCTGTGGCTATTCTATTTATCTTGGTGGAAACTAGTCTCCTGGAATGCCAAAAAGCAGCCTATCATCTCTCGATCCAGTTGTGAATCTGAGTATCGTGCTTTAGACCTCACTGCCGCGGAACTTATTTGTCTCAACCATCTTCTCAGTGACCTTAAAATTCCACTCTCCCAGCCACCTCTCTTGTTATGTGACAACAAAAGTGCCATCTTCTTGAGCTCAAATCCGATTTCTCACAAACGGACCAAGCATGTTGAGCTAGACTACCACTTCATTCGTGAGCTCGTTCTCACTGTCAAGCTTTGATGTCCCCTCTCATCTTCAAATTGCTGAGATCTTCACTAATGGTGTATCTCGACCTCTTTTTGAACTTTTTCGCTCCAAGCTTCACGTCCGTGCGAATCCGACGCTTAGCTGCATGGGGTGTCGAGAATCAAGCAAATCATCTCAATGATTCACAGCCTCAATCCCATCCATAATTAGAGCTTCTAAATTTATTTGATTTGAATTGATTTGTTCTTTCCATACTTGTAATTACCATACAACCTTGTCTAAATATATGAAACAATATACTCACCAAGTGTGGTGATTTCTCAGTTCTCATAATTTCAACCTTTCATTTTGTAGAATTAGTAATCAAGCACACAAATGATACATATGCATATACTTGATATTTGTATTTAAAAAATTAATGGAAAATTGGATATCAAGGGAAAAACGCAAAAAGTCGGGCTTTAGTTTATTTTTGTTCAATAAGAACGATAGACTAATTAAATGAAATTTGAAGGGAGGAAGTAGACATATTTGAAAGGAAAAATTATAGATGTCTTCCATTTAAAAAAAAAAAATTTATTACAATTTTTAATTTTTAGTTTGAATAATAATGAATCAACCCCATTTATCATAGCTGAATTACACAATCCATCTCCACTACATCCCCTATGATTTAACATAAAAATACGTAGTATGAGATATAAACGTTATTGTTTAAACTAGATATGTTGAATTCGTTATTGTTCAAACTAGGTAATTCACCATATTTTAAAAAAATACAGAAATAAGATTAAATATATTTTTATTTGGTCTCCACTGGTCGGTAAGATTAGAATCCAACACTGCCAAGCAAACACAATTTTTGCGATAAAAATCGGTATTGCCTTGCAAAGAAATAACCTCACTCTGAGACTTGGGCTCACGATGTCATTCTTGAACTGGCACACGATATAGTTGAAGGCCCACCGAAGGAGAGATGTATAATCGATAATATGGCTTCATTTCGATCTCATGGGATTCAATTAGATTAAAGATCCAAACACTTGTATATTTTTATAATTTAATTTTTTTGGTATATAATAAACAGTGAAGCCAGAATTTTAATTAAGCGGGGTCGAAATTTTTTTTAAAAAAATTTAGGTGTTAAAATGTAAAACACTGGCGTTGATTTTAAAAGATTACAAGGTAGATCTCAATCTCGAGTTTTAAAAGATTTCAAGAGGGAGAAAATGCATTTCATGCATAGAGGACTTGTAAAGAATGAGTTGCCGATGACAGTTTGATAGTTGTTAGACTACACAGCCATTGAGAGCATCATTGCATCATAGCCCGAGCAGATATATTCCTACAACTTGGTTCCAAATTATCTAGTGCTCAAAATCTATATTTTAACTTTAGAATTTAACTTTTCATATTGCCACAAACATGATGTCATGACAACTCTAGATTCTTGGAACGGCAGGTACACTAACTCGGTTTTTATAAAGTGTTACGATATCATCAGAACAAATGTTGCTGCCAGAACAATTTTCATGTTAATGTAAATTGCTTTGGCAACAACAGTAATTGGTCTGACGATTAATAATCTTCACACAAACATATAATTTGCTAATAAATAACTATATCCACAGTACAATATCAGTGGAAATAAAATTCCATTAATTTGTTTTGATTTAAGTAGCAATAATCAATTTATATGTATAATGCTTTACCAAATTCTATCACATTTATCAACTCTTTCTAGAGTTAATGCTGTGAAACAACGAGGTCGTGACATTTACCGCTGTAAAAACTCGCTGATACCATTTCAAAAGTATGTTCATCTAGAAGACATGAAGAGAAACATAATGCCACAAGACATCTTTCCAACTGTCCGAAATCTTCTTGACTCTACTCTAGGGTAGTTGAAATCGGTTGGGAAATTTTGGGTTCAATTTATGAAATATTAAACTATTTTATATCTAAAAATATGAAAAACCTTTTCCCAAAATTTTAAGAATTTTGATAATAAATATGCATGAGAAAAATAAATAATGTTTTTATAACATTTGATTTCATTTTTTTAGTAGGAAAGTAAAATATATTAGAAATACGACAAAGTCCAACTAAAATGCAGTCGAAACCCCCAACTAAACAACCTTAAATAATCTAACCATCATATGATGATAACTAAAGTACAATTAAGTAATCGCTCCTTAAGAGTGTATAACTTGAAGAAAAATACTTAGGTGAACCCAGTGTATCAAAACACTAACACACATACTTATGTCACGGGCGACTGAAGCCTAAAACCACTAAAGCTTTTGCCTTAGGCCCCATTTGACAATAAGGCCTGTATTTTTAGGGTTAGTAATTATATTGTTACTGTTTTCCCTCATTTTTCTCTCGGTTTTCTCTCTTTCTCTACGCATCTAATGATTCTCACCATTCAAATTTGCCCCTCTCTCGTCTCTCGGTTCTCTCTCTTTCTTTCTACCATTCAAATTAATCTCCATCATTAATCAGATTTATTTGTTGCCTGTGGTTATTGGTTGATAAAAGTTAGGATGCACGTGGTTGAATCCTTTGGATCAATTAGATTTTATGTCGGCCAAGATTGGATGTTGAAAATCAAATCTTTGGCATGATATCACCTTAGAAATTAAGATGACATTATGACTTTAATACAACATTTTTTACAATCTTTCGACGTCTTTTATATGTATTTACTGGCTGTTGTTTTAATTAGTTTCCTGCTTAGGATTGTCTAGTTACTTTCACTCTTGTTTGTACTTGCCATCTTGACGACTCTTTAGTTAATATTTTGTTTATAAAAAAAATATTAGCTCATGAGTTGATGTACGTTTGGTGATTGATCACCCCGATTAGTAAATAGTTCATTTTTATAACTTGTCTAAAGCCTTGTAAAATGTTTGAGCCGCCCCTGACTTATATATATATATAGATTGATATGTGAGATGATGTTTGGTACATCGAATATACTGCAACGTTTCTCTAACTTGGACGAAGAGAGTACGAACTGCTATATTATTGTCAGAAAATTAGAAGCCGCCACATAAACAAATGTTGACTTGTGCTAATAAAAAAGAAATAAAAAAATAAAATGAAAGGGAAGGGAAGTGTAAGTCAGTAGCCGCCCCTGTAAGCGTGTTTGTTGTGAGTGTAAATGTGGTAATTAAAAGACGGCACATGAGACGTGGCGATTTATTGCGCACCTTCCAAGAAACAGCGAGGACCCTACATGACAAGTTGATCCGACGGTGCCGGCCCAGGCGGCGCTTGTCCTACACAGGACACGTGGCCAGTAGATCTGTGTTGTTTCACGAGCTAACGCTAAGAATATGTTGGTCCATCATATTTATTTTAATAAGAATCCAATACTTTATAGAGTTAAATTATATATAGCGTCATTATACTTTGAATAATTATAAATTTTTTTCTATGGCTTAAATCATGTCTTATTTATTTTTGGTACTTGAAATTTCTTCCAAATGGTCTGTATTTTAATATTGTGCAATAAGAATAATAAGTAATAATAGATATTTTGGCTTGCTTTTAACATTCGAACAAAATTAGTAATTATCTTGAAAAATTGGACTTTATTTTTTTAAATAACAAAACGAAAAATAAAAATTTTGCCTTTGAAAGAGTTTTTAGCATAAATGTACAGAAAACTGTTTCCAAAAAATATAAATTTATTTATTTTGATATTGGGGGAGGGGGAATTTACATCGAATTGTTCAGAGCTTGTCCCGAAATGTGCTCTATTGAGCGAAGAAGTACCATATGGCCATGGACAACGATCTTGATGCCACGAGAGAGTGGTTTGTTTAATGATGTTTTTAAGGTAGTGCCTTTAAGGGAATCATCATCATTCAAATAAAATTTTTTTTAAAAAAAAAAGAAAACAAGATTTGATTTGGATGATGAATGTTATTTCTGATAGCAGCGCTCTTAAGGACAGCAACAAAGTTACTGAGAGAATAGCACTATTGAGTCTACGCCTATAGTTGTACACTTGTAGGTTTGCATGCCAAGTAGGAAACCAAGTGTACTCCACAATTTCCGCCGACGCTTAATTGTTGAGCCCACCGAAAGCGGCAGCGGAACCGCGACATCTCAAATTCTCAATCGTGGACCCCGCCGCCCTTTCATCCTCCCACCCTCCACGCGCCTCGTGTTCTAAAATATTTATCCACTTTTCCTATCTCTAAATTATTTTATTTATTGTTTTGATAGAGAAATAGTGTGTTCGAATATATCAGAACTCAAGAGTTAGAATACAAATTTATTTGTAACTGGTCGAAATAAATATAATATTAACGGACTATATATATATTCACTTTGTTCAAAATTTTCTAATTGATGGCACATTTCGACTGACCTGTGATTACTAGTAATTTCGATTTCATGGAGGCGAGTTGAAGCCTATAATCCAAATTAAGGATGGGTTTATGGGGTTTTTTATGAGATAACGATCCTTTGTCCCGACAATCATATCTAGCAATGTTCACTAATATTTTTTTAAAAAAATAATAGACTCAAGATTTCTTGTTGCCGCTAATTTTATATTCGCCGCCACGTTAGACACGACATGTACCCCGTCAACACGTAATTCAAATGGCTGTGGGCTCCAAGCCAACGAGCGATTTAAATTGACGATTATAATATTAGAATAATCGTTAAATATTCAGATCTGATAAACCGTAGAGACATTACATGAAAAAGCAAACCTTCTGAAAATTACAACAATTTTCTATGTTTCTTTCAAATTAACATAACCCGTTGACAAAAGTAACAACTAGAGAAATTACAATGATTTCTCAAAGCTGCAAAAAACATTAAACGGCCATGGAAAATATAAATCTACAAATCAAAAGGTGAGTTGCCCCATTAAGCTGTTAAAAGTTATCTTAATTGATTAGGAATTCAGATTCAATCACGCATCCATAGGAGGCGGTAGGTTAAGATCAAGATCCAGTCCCCTCTTCCCATCAGATCCGTCAAAATGATTCTCATCCACAACAGTTGAAGAATCGGAGTCGCTATGAGCGTTGGCGGCGGCCCAGGCGTTCCGAAACCCAACAGCCATCGGGTTCAGGCAGTAAGACGGCGGTACCCCCAGAGGCTCATATATCAAAACCGGTTGCCCATTTGGCAGCATCGCCATCGAGGGTTGCCTCTGGAAAAACTGAAAACCATCCATCGGGGTTGCATCAGCGGTTGCGGACTGGCGGCGCGTGAGATCCAGATCGACCGGAACACGCCGGTTAAGGTCCCCGCTGGATGACTCGACCGTGCTGCTGTGGCTGGGGCTGCGAACCTCGGCCGAGAGAGGGAAGTTTGTTTTGGCCTTGGTCCCCCGGAATTCACGCGCCGCAGCGTCGTAGGCACGCGCCGCATCTTCAGCGGTGTCGAAGGTGCCCAACCAGACTCGGCTCTTCTTGCAGGGATCACGGATTTCCGCGGCGTAACGGCCCCACGGCCTCTTCCTAACGCCTCTGAAGTGCAACTCCTTGACGCCGTGGACCACGGTATTGCCGTTACCTCCGGCCATAACGCCATTAGCCTTCTCCTTCATCGCCGTCATTATGTTTCTGAGAAATATTGCCGGAGAATATATATTGTAGGTTGTGAAGCGAATGGAGCTACGAAGAAATGGTGAGGAAACGTTATATATAGAGCAGGCGGCTAGAGAGAGAGAGTGGGCACGGTCAACAAGGGATTTGACTGGAAGAGGTGGCGCCGCCCAAGCACATAGATGAAAGATATTAATAATTTAATATACATAAATCTTTTTTCATAAATTCTCTATAGATAGGGTATTTAATTAATTGAAATTATTAATCCTTACTATTACTTGCATATTGTGTCATGATTTTCCCCATCAAACACAGCGTTTGAATCTGAACAAAGAACTGGAAAAAAAATTGAAGTGTTTTACGTTATTTTCTGTTGCACTTATTTTACCGATTACCGAAAATATTGAATCATATATACAATGTTTTTCAATTCATTTTCTAAATAATATGTTAGCAGTGTTATTAGAGTTTCATATCCTCAAAAGTAAAACTAATTTAAGTGGCATTAACTCTTTTCTTCTTTTTTGGACGTCAACAATACTATTTTTTTAAAATAATAAGATGCTATAAAATATTATTCAATAAAAAATGGCATACACTCGCATGCACTATTAAATCTACTAGTAAATCTGTTTAGAATAACTTTTTTTGTGGAAAGTTTAGTATAACTATTATGTTTGATGATATGTGGGAGAAGGTGTCAGCATAGAAGTGGTGCCTATTTTGTTCAAAAATAGAAGTGTTACTTATTTCTTAGTATCAAGAATTTTATCTAAAATGTATGGTTGGTTTGATATTGCACATAAGATCACTATCAAGAGCACCATCTTTAGGGGTACATTAAACCATTAGATGAGAGTATTTCCATTCAACTTAAATGTAAATATTATCATTAAATGATTATAAATAACAAACAACCAAAACTCATACATACAGGGTTGGGGAAGTAAGTTCACTGTTTGCCAAATAAGTTGCACAAATTAAAAATGAAATGACATTGTTACCTGAAAATATGGTATGGGTGTTTTCAAAGTAAACAATAGCTCTCCCTTGAAAGTAGGATGTGATATCCTGCAAACAAGATGTTAGACGAGAGCCGGAGAGGAGTTCTCCGGCAAAACCCTTGCGACGATCAATTCAGCATTGAAAAAGAAAGTAGCAAAAATAATAGAATCAACTTGCATGATAAAAAAAATCCAGCTATTCAAAATAACAAACCTCAGATTTATAAGACAAGAGTGAACAACCTAACAGCTTGCATAGGACTTAGGGGACAATACCTGCTGTTGGGGGGCAGGGATGAGAGCCACATGTGAGGGGACCACAGACAACGATTACATACTCTGTCTATACTCGGTGTACTTGATCGTCTCCTGATTGGTTGATGGATGTAGCCTTGCTTTAATAGGTGCCCAACTCTTGTAGCCCTATTCCTGGTACCCAGAACCACCGTAGGTGTGTCAGATGGCCACAACCCGGGAAGATGGATAGGGCTAAGCCCGGGGCCGTCCAGATGACTCATGATTGCCTCGATGGGAGATAAATGTTTAGCCTCGGGTCGGGCAAAATCACCTCGGCTGATGGTTTGAAATTGACGGCCTTTCACCTCAGCTGCCGAGGTGATGCGCGCCTCTGGGCCGGACTCGGCTACGGAGGATGAGGGTGGCACTCAGCATGGGTACCGATTCTACGAGTAACTGGACCCTCCCGAGATTGTGCTTAAACGGCCCAACAAAGTTCGGGTCCAAAAGAGGTACTGGGCCTCCACCAAAGACGTTGATTTGGCGGCCAATTAGATAGGATGTCACCCCTATTTCTATTCAAATTCTCGTTTACGAAACATATATTCTTTCGGTACACTTGCTAAGTCCTGCCCAGAGTTTTGTTAAATATCACCACTAATGGAAATATTATCATTATATAATTAAAAATCACGAAAAGTTTATACAAGAGTAACTTATTTCAGTACATACAATCATTAGTCATCGCATATAATCTATATATATGTTGAGATATGACTTGTTCAAACACGAGTTGTTAAGTTGTTAAAAGTAGTGTCTACCTCTACTGCTCCACAACCTAACCAACCTATTTCAAAATATGTTGGGTTTTCTTGATGCACTAAAGACAGTCCTCTTAATAACATAAAAAATCCTTCAAAATCTTTAAAACTTGGACTGTGGTTAGCATAATTTTTTTTTCTTAAATCACATCATATCGAAGTTATTTAAAGGGATCACATTACGAAAAAAAGAATTTTCAATTTTTATTATCTTCATCACTACCAGGGTTTATTCGATGTTATCCTTAATGACACTGTCTTTAAAGATATATCTTACCATTCAAATGAAATATTCCCAATATATATTGGATAGAACCCTAAAAATAATATCATATGATAGCATCAAAAAATCCTAATATAGCAACCAACTTTTAGTGGATGGGAACGATGGGCGTGTTGCACCCGACACGTATCCACATGCTCCTTTCTAGCGTCTGCCTAACAAGCCGGCGCACACATTATTATTATTTTACACTGCCTTCTTAGGCATAATTATTCATTTTCATGGGAAAATGTTTGTATTGTACGAGCTTTATCCAGGACTAACTTAATATTATTTATTCTTTAATTTATGCATTTTTATTTAAAAATTATTTTATTTTAATATTTAAATTGTATATAAGTGATGTTGATATTTCTTGGTCGGGAGTTTACATCCGACTCCACATCCCAATAGTCAACCTCGATATTATTATATAAAATTTTAAATTTTTATGTATTATGTTGTTTAAGATTCAAGTTTATCCATTTTAAAAATATTTAATGTACATCCACCACATTTATCCATCCTAAAGGTCCATTCAATATGATGGTTAATATCTTTTACGTCTGAGAAAACAATACTGTTACCTCATTTTTTGGTTCGATTTGATAACAAATGAATAAATATACGGAAATAAATTAACAACAAGATTTTTTACGTGGAAAACCCCGAAAGGAAAAACCACGGGACCTAGTCCAGTATGAATCTTTACTATAATATCAAGAGTTTACAATACTTGTTCTGCCATGGAAGAGGAAGCAAGAATGGAGAATAAAAAATGGGGAAGAGGCAGCAGCTTCTCAGCCGAAGAAGAAGATCCCTCCTCAACCTACTATTCATCTTTTTATAATAATTCAATGGGCTTTTTTCCTTTAAGGCCTTTAATTAGGGCCCTTTATTAATTAATTAAATGGGCCACAAAATGGGCCTGGGCCATGAAAATGGGCCTGGGCCATGAAAATGGGCCCTAGTATTTTACGAGATCGGGTCGAGCCCATCCAAACCGCACCGGGACAATTATCGGGGTATCATGAGTATCCCCCTCTAGTCGAGCTAGAGTAGCGCTGTATCGACTCCAACTGGTTAGGTGAGGACCCAGATCGACAGTCATTTAAATGCCAAACCATGATGCGACCTTGCGTCGTGTTGAGTTCCCAACTCATGCTGTCGGTAGAGCCATGACAATTCGCCGACCCTTGATAAAGTAGGCGGCTCGTATAGCCCATACGAGGAACCGGTGTAATCACGGTACAGAGTATTCAAACCTTGCAGGTGACGGAGAGCAAGCAATGAATGTTTCCAGTATTCCGACTCTCACATATTTCAGCTTAATGATCATCAGAGATAAATTTAAAAAATAGATGCATGAACTGTGAGGAATTTCTATCTTTCTTTCTTAGACATGTAATCTCTAAATCAATCTCACAAAAAACCCATTTATGCATAGATGAGCAAAGGGTTAAGTGTTGATAGCAATTAGATTCTTGCTTATGGATTGATTTGTCCATACTGAAACTGAATGAAATCTACTTGCTGCATATAAATAAAAAAGCAAAAGTTTAAGTCAAAGATTTGAATTATACCACCATATATATGAAGGTGACAATAGATGCTCCAATGACATCTCAACAAGAAATTTGTGGGGCCATTTTCTTGTGCTTCTCTCGATAACACCCCTAGGAACAACAAGAACTTGTGTTTCTTTCAATGGTGGTTGGGAAGAATCCATCCATGCATTAACAATAGTAGCACTTAAAGGAGAAGCTTCAGCTGCTGAGGAATCATCCTCTCCAAGCGTCACAGAAATGCAGGCATTGCATCGAACAAGTTGCATGCAGTAAACAAGAGTGAGTTGATATGTAAAAACAGATAAGATCGAGTCCAACCAATATACATAAACCAGTTCAAATTCAATCAAAGTTGCACAAAATTCGCCAGAAACTTTAGATAATCAATGAATAAAAGATATATTCAGAGAAGCCTTTCTTGTATATTTGTATAAGCCATAGATGAGAATATCATATGCGAATCGGGAATTCGCAGATCATATAAGTTAATCGATATAGAATAAGATAATGAGCTGAAAAATACTAATGTAACCGTAGTTTATCAATCGAGTAAGACCCAGTCGCAACAGACTTGAAATCGCACCATCCTCCAAAAATCGCACCTGCACAGCTGCTGTCCCGAGCTGCTTCGCGAACCTCCACCTCATCTTTCTCGATGCCACCAAGAGACCCTGCGACCCTTCTCGCTCACCACCCGAGCTGCCGCATGAAGCTCACCCCCGAGCTGCCGCATGAAGTTCACCCCAAAAACCAGTCCAAGAAAAAATCGACGTCCTAGCTACATGTTCATCGATTAAAGTTGTATTGATCAAGAAAGTTTCCTTCATTTTTTTTTCTTTGCAGACCCGCTCCTCCCCTTTTTTTTCTGCCATTGATTCGAAAATACAAAGCGTTGGTGAAGAAGAACAAAGAAATGATTTAACCCAGAAACAGAGGTGAATGCATTGGAAATTAGAGCTGGGTCTTCTTTCTCGTTCTCATCTAGCCTGGCCCGAGATGAAGATCAACAACTCCTGCATCATCGGCCGAGCTGAAGAGGTTGGAAGAGAGCTTGAAAGTCCGTCGCTCAAAACTGTCGTCCTAACCCCCCCCCCCCCCACTTTTTTTTTTCCAGACGATAAAACTACAAATATCAACGCCCTAGCTCGATTTCCCACAGACGGCGCCAATTTGTTACCTCATTTTTTGGTTCGATTTGATAACAAATGAATAAATATACGGAAATAAATTAACAACAAGATTTTTTACGTGGAAAACCCCGAAAGAAAAACTACGGGACCTAGTCCAGTATGAATCTTCACTATAATATCAAGAGTTTACAATACTTGTTCTGCCATGGAAGAGGAAGCAAGAATGGAGAATAAAAAATGGGGAAGAGGCAGCAACTTCTCAGCCGAAGAAGAAGATCCCTCCTCAACCTACTATTCATCTTTTTATAATAATTCAATGGGCTTTTTTTCCTTTAAGACCTTTAATTAGGGCCCTTTATTAATTAATTAAATGGGCCACAAAATGAGTCTGGGCCATGAAAATGGGCCCTAGTATTTTACGAGACCGGGTCGAGCCCATAGAGCTCGGGTCCAAACCTCACCGGGATAAGTATCGGGGTATCAAATACGAAGATTTATTCCCAGGCACTGATATGCCTTGAGCGTGTGACGTTTATTGATTTAGGCCTCTAACTAGGGGTATTTAACGGGCCAGGTCAAATCGGATCCGGTCCAAAATCGGACCGATTAGCCCGATTCAGAACCGAAATCGGGCTAACCGGTTTCGAATCGGTAAGATACCGTTCCGGATCGGTTCTATCGTTCCGAAACCGGTATCTGACCAGTTCCAGATTGAACGGATCCGGTTCCGGATTGAACCGGAACTGGATCCATTTTTTGTAATTATGTAATTTTTTTTGTTTAAGCTAATATCAGTTACATTTTTTGAAAAAAAAAAAATTCAAACAACCTGGTTCTGGGTTGGAACCGGTCCAACCTTGAACCGGTTGGACCGAAACCGGATCTGAACCAGTTCCTTAACGGATCAGATCGATTCTGGGATTATCGAATCCGAAACCGTCCGGACCGGATCATCCGTTAACCATCTCTACCTCTAACGTATATTTTCTAAATAGTACTTATATATCTATTAGGAATATTGACAAATTTTAGAAACAAAAAACATAATTTTCCATACTTTTATTAGTACAAATCTGATATGCTGTCAAATACATATATATCCAGTAAAATTTTAGGGTCTGTTGGGTCTCCAATCTATACCCACTCCTAAAAAATTATTGGGCTGCGGTTTTTATTCCAGTGGGCTTGTAAGAATTCTATTGTGGGCTGATTTTCCCTCGGTTTTGTTACCTATAAATTTCTTGGGGTCTTCTGAAGAAAGACAAAAATACAAGATACTCGAAATAATTTACACTTTTGTTTTTTTTCAATTTGTGCAAATGATATTTTTTTAGAGGGGAGAAGCTAAATACTTTTTCGTATATCGAGGGATTCAAGCTTAAGTCTTTTTAAAGTGGAGGTGAGCTCTGGTAAGACCCATGAGCTATTTTTTACTGGTAAACTCTATTTTTTATATATAATAATAATAATAAATTATAGTATTTAAGCACAATAATTCCATCTACTTCACTTAACTAACAAATAAAAAAAGGTGGTTTTGTAATTATTTTAGTTCAAACTCTACTTATTAGTATTTACAATACTTAAAATACCTTTAATGGGGTAAATTCTTTATAGTATATTTATACGAAAAATAGCATTTAATTAGTAAGTATTTTTTGAGATAATTATCCAAACATATTTTAAAAAAACCCGGGGGTAGTTTTGTACTTGTGCCCTTCTCTTGGGCACAAAGTTTCTGCTTCTCTTTCTTGTGCAAACCCTTCGCTTCCTCGCACATTTCAATTTCATAGATTCAATCAATCGGAACTGAGAAGTATAATCCAGAATGAGCCGTGGAAGTGGAGGTGGATATGATCGGCATATAACGATCTTCTCTCCTGAAGGTCGTCTCTATCAAGTTGGTATGCTTTTTTACTTGTTTGCATTAGATTTTGTTCTCTCCTCATTTTCAATTCTTTATTCATTTTCAGCTGTCGCTGTATATTTTTCCTGGGGATTAGGTTTTGATTCTTTTTTTTTGCGAATAAACCATGTAGAGTATGCTTTCAAAGCTGTCAAAGCTGCCGGAATTACCTCTATTGGCGTTCGCGGGTCAGATTCCGTTTGCGTTGTAACTCAGAAGAAAGTTCCGGTTAGTTTTGGGAAAAATTCCTAATATTTGTCAGTATTTTTATTTGCGAGTAGCTTTTCAGTTGTTAAACTTGATGTATGTGGACGAGTGTGCAGGACAAGCTTTTAGATCAGACGAGCGTCTCCCATTTGTTTCCAATCACCAAGTACCTTGGATTGTTGGCTACAGGCATGACAGGTAACTGGTGGGTTAAGATTATAGATATGAGTTGATAATCCTTGTAGATGAGAAATTAATTTTTAACCGTACGGGAATTACTCGTTCATTTTTGTAGTTATCTGGTATGCAAAGCCTGTGGTTACATGGTGTTGGTCATAGCAATATATTTATTTTAGCCTTAGTGACCGAGCTGTACAATAAGTAATTATTGAATTAAATCCTATTTACAGTAAATTTTATGAACACAGTTTATCATGTGAGTACTCGAAAGAAGACACTGCTGTTTAAGCCTGGGAAATTGTTTGTTTTGGCCATTCTTGCAATTTGGGTTGAAAATCCATATTTTTTTTATATGAAGAAGCTTGATGTTCTTTCATATAATTTTTATCGGCAAAAGTTGGTTTTCCTTTGATCCCTTTTGTTGGTCTCCTCCCAGCTGATGCAAGGACTTTGGTTCAACAAGCAAGGAATGAGGCTGCCGATTTTCGGTTTAGATATGGATATGAAATGCCTGTTGATGCATTGGCTCGATGGTATGTTTATTCGAATACTTTTTTCATTGAAATCCCATACAATTTGATGGTGCATTGGTTCTATTCTTTTGTTGAGGCCAAGTGCTTTTGTTGATAAATCATTTGTTCCTGATGATATAATGCTCATATGTTCTGTGGAGACATTTAGCCTAAATGTAACGTTAGGATTGTGTGATGAATTACCAGCCAATTATACAAAACTATTCCAATTTTGTAATTAATTTTTTTTTCCTTATATGAATAAAATATTGTGATGAACGTTTTCTTGAGTTGTTTAATTTTCCAAATTTTCCAGTTTCACACTAATCATAGTGCTATATGTGTCAATGCTACAGGATTGCTGACAAGTCTCAGGTTTACACGCAGCATGCCTATATGAGACCTCTTGGAGTCGGTTAGTTGCAAATTATTTCTTCTCCTACAAATACGTCTTTGTAGAATGTCTTGCAGTATAATAAGTTCTGTTTATTGATATGTCTTTTAACATGGCAGTTGCTATGGTTTTGGGTATCGATGAAGAGAAAGGTCCTCAGCTTTTCAAATGTGATCCTGCCGGTCATTTCTTTGGTCACAAGGTAATTTGGAGGTTCCATCGTTTGAAATGAATGTGAAAGACGCTTGTCATTTCTGTTTTCTATTTTTGTTATATTTGATTGCTAATAACTATCATTCTTTTATCTTGTTACTTAATATAGAACTATGCATACACCTTTCTCGAATCTTTGTGGATTCAAGAAACCAATGTTCTACTGAACTTCGAACCCCTGAGGACATCTAATGCAGTATCTTCTCACAAAAATAATCCAGGAATTCTAAAACCTCCAACAAGGGGATTTTCAAACATAGAAATTGAAATGGTCATTATAGTTTTTCTTAAGTCTTCACTATATTATATGATAGTTAGCTAGATGAGGCATTCTTAATTACATTCTCCATAGGCATTTTTAATGTCTGCAAACTTGTGGCTTGGCCTAGACTCGGCAGTGTATGATCTGGCGAACATGGCTTTTCGAGCTTTGGTATCACTATTCAAAAAAATAGTTTTAAGTGACTTTCCTTAAGTCTCTTTGGCTTTGTGAATTTAATATTTTCAGGTCTGTTATTATCTTAAAATCTTTCAAGCTTGTCAAGAGTGACTGGATTTCCTTCAAACTTGAGGGCGGCAACCAGGACCGCATACTACATCTGTGATATTGGATGAATGATGATGTCTGACTGAGTAGTAATTCAGAGAATTTATTTTAAGTTAATACACATTGTTGATTGGTGTCTTTTCATACCCTTTGTTTAGTCCCCTCTATGTTTGTTTCGGATTTAATGTGTAGTGTTTTACGTTGCTTCCTAAAGAATAGCTTCCCATGGTCAAGAGTACAGTCTGCCTTATCAAGCAAATGATTCTGTTTGATTGCCATGGAAATTTTTAGTTGGAAGTCAATTGTATACCGTAACTTAACCTGTGGCATTTAGTTGTGGATTGACATGAGTTTTTGTGATAGATCATAGGGTTACTGTGATTTTCTTTTTCTGTGGTTACTATCTGGTGTTGCAATGGGTATTACCTTCTATTTATATCTGGCAGGCGACAAGTGCTGGAGCAAAAGATCAAGAAGCCATTAATTTTTTAGAGAAGAAAATGAAAAATGATCAGGCATTCTCCTATGAAGAAACTGTACGGGTAAAAATAATACGCTTATTGCAGATGCTCCACATTAATAATGCTTGCATTTTTGTTTATGCTTGGTTAAATTTAGGGCAAGGCCCATTTTGGATGAACTTAGTGTTTGATCGAAAGGTTTCACTAAAACAGCTGGTGTTGGCTATTGCTCTTGATTATATTATTGATCTTGAAAACTTGTGTTCTAATGTTGCAATGCCTTCTATTGTAGACAACAATTTCCGCCCTGCAGTCTGTTCTACAGGAGGATTTCAAGGCTAATGAGATCGAGGTAGTATTTTCGTTGTATTCATATTTTTGGAACTTGAGGATGCTCGTTTTAATATTTTCATTCGTTCTTCTGTATTTTATTAACTACTTGTCTACGCCCGTGGCTCCACCTGTCAGACAAATTACTCATAATGTAAACTTAACTATTGAGAAAATGAAAGCAAAACCTATTGTATACTTTGCTCAAGGGACGATGCCTTATTTGTAAATATAGTTTGTTCACTCTAGAAGAAAATCGACTTTGTACATGTCTTTATCGGATTGTCCAAAACTTCAGTATGGCACATTCTTATTGTATCTTTCTGAGAGGTGAGACTTTCTGATAAATCTCTTGATGTTTATACCAGGTGGGTGTTGTGAGGAAAGACGATCCAGTATTTAAAGTATTGTCGACTGAAGAGATTGAAGAGCACTTGACTGCCATTAGCGAGCGTGACTGATCCTTTCGAGGTTATCCAGATCTACACTTATTTCGATTTAAACGTGTATCTCTGTTTGATTCGTAGGCAAAAGACTGATTATGGAACCTTAAAATATGCCCCCCCACCCCACCCCACCTCTCCTTTTTCTGCATTCATCTTTACGGAATATGTTCCATGTTTGACTTTAGATTCATCTCACACTCAATTGTTTCTTTATGTTATTGTTCAATTTACACAAAACTAGGCTGTGAAGTATAATTTTTTCTCTATGGTTTGGTGAAGCATTAAAACGATGCAAGAAATAATCAACTTGCACCTGCGTTCCTCAATCAAACGCTGATATAATTATTATTTATAGAAGTACGTATGTAATATGTGATATATCTCAGTCAGATTGAGTTATCTCATAACTTGTGAATCCAGCAGCAAGAGAGAGTTGTTCCCAATGTTTTTCATTTATCTTTATCATTGAACAAAGTCGACATTTGCATGTAAGAGAAGTAATATTAATTATGCAAGATGTTGTGATATTGTGAGTGGAAAATAGAACATAACATATAACGTTAATTAGTTCAAATTAATGACTATATAGATATATTTTCTTGCTCCTTTCAGCTCTTTTTCTCTATTTTTTTTTTGAATTTTCTCTTTTTCTTTTTTTCTTAACTTCTCAATTTCCATTATCCACTTATCTCTTCGACTTCAAGAGTGATTGCATTTAGCTTTTGAAACTTCAGTTTATTCAATCTTCTCAAAGAGATAATTAGGAAAAAGAAAAGTATTCTCAACATCCAACGAAATACTGTGAGTTATTTTGTTCATAATATTTCCCACGTCATATAGTTTACACAATAATATCACACACACACACACACACATATATATATATATATATATATATGGGACCATGTATATGGAGGACAGGGTAGTATAATCAGGGATAAACTTCAATGACAGACCTCAATCCTAAGGCACGGGTAATCTTATAACTTGTGAATCCAGCAGCAAGAAACAACTTTTTCCACTCTTTCTCCGTTCTCTGTTTTGCGGCAAACATAGTCAACATTTGCAGATCAAAGAGGAGTTGAGTTTGAATTGCACTGGTTTCTTTCTGATCTTGCAAAACCATATCAACAATAATAACTTTCCCCCCCTCATCTTTGCTTGGAATTGCTTCTTTGCATTTCTTCAATAACTTAACACACTCTTCATCGCCCCAGTTGTGCAATATCCACTGCTCCATATTTAATTAAATCATCTAACTTGCTTGAAAATATAAAACACAATATCGAAACGGACCACGACGGACACTTGACTGCAAAATGGATGCTATATATGTTGATTCTATATATTATGTAATACACAAATTCAATAGTTCTTCACACAAAAATATATAAGGACTATTAGCTATAAAGAATGCATGCCTAGCAAGTATGAAATTTCATTTCTGGTTAATCAAATGTTCCAGTTGTAACGTAGTTGCTAGATTTTCGAAAACATGGTTCTCTGAAATTCACCAACCATTTATCCAATTAAGAGAATTTTTTCTTGCATATGGTGTATCAGGAAAATCAATCATATAATTGAGTTAACAACACAACGGATATCACAAATACGTAATCAACAATTGAACAAGATGAAGATCAGCATTTATAAACCCTCAAGATGATTATTTCTTTATTGATAACAAAGATGACAAAAGAATTGAGAATATTAAGTATTTCACTAAGGACACTCTATTTCTTATTCACTTTATCTCCACTAATCATATTCATTCCAATGATAACACTCTCCTTACGAATTTGTCTCACTCAATCTAGCACCTCTACACTTATGCTTGTAGAATAGAGGACTTGTGTTTTTGGATGGTTATAGAATGAAGAATGTGTGTATTTATAGGTGGAGATAGAAAAAAACAAAAGAAACAAAATTAAACCTTATACTCAAACTCAAACACCATTTTTCTTCCTTTCTATCTTCTCTTTCCATCCACTTCGAAAGACTTCCGATTCCCACTATCCGCCTAAGATAAAAGTAATTTTTTCCCTGTAAATCTATTGCTTTCATCGAAATAAGGAAGGGCTTTTCATTCTGTTTTATAGAGACCCGAGGAGGAAATTTTCATAATTATTTGGCAGATATTGTATGCTTGAAGTCAAAATGTGTTGGCTTGATAATCAACACAATTAATGAAACAAAAGACGGAAAAGTACTGATACTTTCTCTGTGTTGCCATGGGAAAACACTTCCCTACACCGGGTGACGCAAAATGTATTGTGGGGCCCACACTTGTGAGACACTCGGTGTAGGGGTGGGCCCCACACCGGGTGTAGGAAAGCATTTTTCATTGCGATGCTATAATTTTCCTACTTGTCATCCGTCGCCAGAAGTTTAACACATTGCGATTAAATAACATTATATCTTACTTTAGTTAAGAATAATCATACCTTGAGAAATACAGCATCAGCAGGAGGAATAAACTGGAACATATCTCCTCCCACAAAATTCAAATTCTCACTCCCTTCCAATCCCGCAACAACATGCGGCAAATCAAGCACAAAACACTTCAACCCCGGGAACTCATCGGCAATAATGTTAACCGCCGTTCCCACATTGCCTCCCACATCAACCATTGATTTCACCCCCACAAAAACTTCCCTACAATCTTTAACAAGAACCTTGATCACAAGTCTTGTATCGCTAGCCATGAATTCATTAATGAATCGATTGATCTCCAGCTCCCGCCCGGTAAGCTCATACATTTGCATCCCATGAGCAGTGAAGAACGCCGTGGGGTGATCATTTTTGAACCATTCTGCCACGTGATGCCACGGGTCCATCAGAATCGGGTCAAGTATGCCAAATGCAAATGGTGCAGCGGTTAGGGGGTTCGCTTTTAAGAGGAGACGAGAAGCTGGAGTTAGCCAATAGCCGTCGTTCTCTTCATCATTGGGGGTGGGCGACGCTACTTTAACAAAGAAATCTGAATGGAGGAGGAGACGCATTAGGCTATGGATATTATGGGATTTCTGTTTGTTGATAGGGAGTTGTTGAGTTAGTTCTTGTAGTGTGATAGGTTTGCCATGTTTGTGGATGATATCTGGAATGCCCAGTTGAATTACACACTTTACAGACATGGAGATTATGAAGCTGTATACAAGGTTCCACACATGGCCTTGAGCTTGGAGTAGTTCTTCAGAAGATAATTCTTCATTAAGTGAAGCCATTGATCAATTTTGTTGAAAACGAAAATTTTCTGTGTTGAAAGGATCAAGTGAATTTCTTGTAGCTGGTTGCTAGGATTACAGCTAGTATTTTATAGGGCTCAAACAATATACTACTCCATTAAATTAAGTTTTTTTTCGGGTTATCTCAGTTTTTTGTTTGTTTTCCATCACTTTCAGGTAACAATTTGTGGGTTTCTTGTAGCTGGTTGTTTGATTCATTTCGTCGAAGCTTTGCAGGCGTGTCGAACAGTTTGTTAAGTTTGTCAATCAAATTGTTTCATATTTCGGTTCCCAACTTGATGTCATTGATAGCCATAATTACTTTATTCGTTAAAAGATCTGTCTACTGCCAAACAGTTTGTTATATCTGTAAAGTTATCAAATGCTTTCATTTTTTAAAGTTCCTGTCTTCAATTCGATGACAAAGACTACTACTCTTTAGCCATAACTTATTTTCTTTTTAAGGGTGTTTTCTTCTAAAAACTAGACAACGTAATTAGGGTAATCATCGATTCTAAAAAAAACATTGCACACCAAACATTTTAGGGTTTTTTTAATTAATTAACCCAAATTTTAACAGTATTTATAAAAATAATCAAATTTTTGTTTCTTCTGAAACTAACCGATGTTGTTGACGCCATCTCAGAAGGCGACTACGGACATCTCAGAAGGCGACTACGGACAATATTTTATTAATGTCGCCTTCTGAGATGGAGACCACCAATTTTTTTTTTTTTATTGTTGTCGCCGTCTGAATCTCAGATGGCGACACCCTTTACAATACTTTCCCTACCCTTTTTTTATAAACAACATGCTACCTCAGACATTCCACATTTGAAGCGCGAGAGACGAACGAAAATTGCAGAGCAAAATAATCTAGATCTTCCATTTTTTTCCCAAATTTCCAAATTATTTAAGGTAAGTAAGTTGGTTGTTTTTGTTATTATTTGATGTTAGATAAATTATATTTGATGTTATTAAATTATGATGTTGATATATATATATATATATATATATATATATATATATATATATATATATATTTATTGGGAGTAGATTTTTTGATGGCAATGTGGACGGTCAAATTTCACCACGCCGGAGGGCGGCGACCGCGAGGCGTCGATGGAGTGCGGCGGTCGTGGACAGCCGACGGCGAGTGGTTGTAATGTTGAGATTAATGTTGATAATTTTTTGTATTATATTTTCAGGATGGATCAAATGAGATAACCAGACCCGGTTGACACACATCTTTTGTCATTGTAGTCTTCACATCGATCTGAGGATGTATGAGTAGGTGATATGGATAACACACTTCGTGCGAGAAACCCAAATAGTTATTTTTGAGAAATGTGTCCACTAGATATACGTGTTGTTAATTTGTTGCACGTGATTGGATTTTATGGTATATATAGTTGTGGTAAGATTGAGCTTGACATGTGTAATGCCTCGATTTGTTATGGCGTAATTTTGAATAATTACGGTACGATGTGGACTCGGGTTCGGGTTGAACCGAGGGTTAATACTCACATACATGAAATGAATAGTAGATATATGACAAGGAAAGAAACATGATGCACAAGATGTAGTGCATAGAAATGACTTGAATGAAATCAAGTGTAGTGGCATATCAAGCAACATGGACTAGTATGCATTTGAATTGAATTTCATATGCCTTTGCCTTTCATTTAAAGTTGCATTAGCATGTGAATTTGAGTTTGGATTTACATGTTTATGTTAATTGGCATGGTATTATAACAAGTGGCTATATTAAGGGGATTAATGAACTTAAACTCACAATACACCATTTTACACCTACAAATCTCTACCAAGCTCCTCTCCATCTCTTTCAAGTTCTTTGTGGTTTGAGCTTGGGATTCACTTGTAAATTGAGCTAGGAAGTTGTGTGAAGTGCCTTCTTAATATCTTGGTAAGGAATTCATGGTTTTACACTTGAATTATGTACTTGAAGTTGATGTATGAGAAGTGGAATATAACATGTTCATGTGAAGAATTATAACATGTTTATATGCCAAGAATTGGATTCTAAGATGGTGGAAACATGTTGTTATGGTAGTAGAGAATGCATGAAACTTGTTTACATGTTAAATTTCGAGTTGTAGGAGAAGAGCTAGGAAGATAAGCTCAAAATCGCCATGTTCTGAACTTTCTGGACATCGGCGATCGATCGCAAGCTTTGTGGCGATCGATCGCCGAGACAGGGCAAAATATAAGGCGGTTTATACATGTAGCGATCGATCGGTGAAAATGTGGCGATCGATCGCGAGCAACAGAACACTTTGGCGATCGATCGCGAGGTATGGCGATCGATCGCGAGGGGGGCAGAACAGTATAGCGATCGATCGGTGAGAAGTAGCGATCGATCGCCAGTGCCAGAATGTTGAAAAATGTTATATTTTTGTAGAATTTGATTTTAATGCCTATGATAACATGATATATTGTTGGCATTGTTGTAGCATCATCACAGGGGACAAGGCAAAGAGGCAATTAACCATTGACGACTGATGTATCTGGTTTGTGTCGCTTTACAGGTACGTGTTGACGTACGGAGTATAGCTATGATGTGATGATGATGTTATGGTTTTGATATCATATGATTTATGTTAGCTTTATGTCATATGATTGGTAGTATCATATGCATGTACATACATGGATTTCATATGATTGTGATGGATGCCTTGATAGATATGTGTATATGCTTTGGTGCGATCATTGCCTTGATAGATATGCCTGGTGTGGTATATGCTTTGGCTGGGATCGTTGCCACGATAGATATACTCCATATGCTTTGGCTTGAGAGATATACGCCTGGTTTGGGTATATGCTCGGTTTTGTATTTGAGATATACGCCTGGTTTGGGTATATGCTCGGTTATGTATTTGAGATATACGTCTGGTTTGGGTATATGCTCGGTTATGCTATATAGAGATATACGCCGGTTTTTGGGTATATGCTCTGGCTATTATCACAGATGAGTATGGTACTATGATATGTGCTGCTAATATGAAGATGTGATGTGGTTCCACTGACATATTGAGCTGAATAGGCATATCATATGGGGCTCGTGATAATAGGGTGATTGTTGAGATATGTCATGACATAATGCATTTGTTGATGCATGATACAGAGCATTCACATTTGATGTTTATTATTGTGCTTTATCATTAATGTATTTGTTTTGATATTGCACTGAGATAGTTGTTGTCTATACTCACGTTTTGTGAATGTTTCTGTAGGGACTCATAGACGTGGGGAGACGGGATGTGAGTCATTTTCCGCTGCGAGCTGAACCACTGCTTAGGAGTAATCTTGGATTAGGTTATTACTTGTACATGTGATACATATGATGTATAGTTGGTTAGGTTTTTATAACCTTGTAACAACTTATCTAGTAAGATACTCTTAATCAGTGCATATTTTTACTTAATTCAGACTCACGTATGTATGTTAACATGATACATAATGGATTAAGTAACGAGAACCCCACATTAGTGGTATCAGAGCAGTGGTTCGAGAACGGGATAAACAAGGGTAGAGGAAGTGAGTTAGGGAGTTACCTAATCACTTAAAGGCATGTGATACTTATAATCTAGTGTCTGGGAACATGCTTTGTATTTGTGTCTATTATTGTTAACCCTTGTTTTGCAGGATGGTAGTATGACTTGGTATGAATCCTTATGCGTGACATAAGTGATGTTGTGGGTGTAACTGTGATTGGTACACCGGATTTCTGTACTATCATTTGACAAGGGAAACATGATAGGTTTTGCGGGAGCTATTCCACTGATTTCGTGGTAATGGTATGTCGGTCGATACTAAATCGGAGGAGTCAGTTGTACATTGGTTGGAGCGTGAAAAGCAAGGCTTGATATCAGCTCCATGTGCAAAGTCAGCCTGCATGAGATTGTGTATCAGACCTAATGATGGACTGTCCGCTGACACAGGATGTGTGAATGGAAGTGAAGATACAGGTTATTGATTACTGTATCTAGTTCAGGGGCAAGTCTTGATATTGCAATCTGTGGTTGCATTATCAGTTTGACATGTATGGCTTGATGGGAATGTAATCCTTTGCTCTTGATTTGTGGATAGTATGGCTAACGCAGTGTGATTACATTGGGAGATGATGCAGACATGGGTTACTTGTGGTACTCAGATGGTACATGTAGCGAATGTGAGATTGGTGTACAATAATAGTATTCCTTAGGATTGTATTCCACAGGGGTAATTGGTGATTTGTGAGATCACCGTGGTGATGATTTTCTTGTCAGGGTATCATCTGTGTATAGTTCTCTGGTGTGTATGTGTATGTTGATCTCTATGTTTGTTGTCATGGAATTGGCAAGGAACATGAAATTGGGAGAGTTCAAAGATAGTGACGCTGAGGCGTATTGATGGAGCAGTACAATCACAGTAACTGTGAGTTAACTGTTAGACTATTATGTCGTTGAGTCACTCGTGTTTTGGTGACTGATTCACAGACTGTTTGATCCTTTCTGTGTATTAGCTTCTTGTGTTCGTTCTTGTGGTATCATATGGATTTGAGCATGGAAGTCTTTCAGATTGAAAGAAAATGAGTACCGGCGGAGATTGCAGTGATGCAATGATCAACGGCAAAGATTGATGTGACGTCTGCACATGTGATCTTTGTGATGGCTGTACTGGAACATACATGGTGCTGTGTGGCCATGTAGTATATCTGGTTAGTGCATAGTACAGAAATGAATGGATATCATTGGTTTGATGTGAATTCCGTCCGAGCTATAAGGTTGTCCGTATGAGACTCTATGTATGTGGTATGTGTGGCAGCCATGGGTGTCTTTGATTGACACGAGATACCTCCAGTGCATACCCTTGTGTATGGGATGTTGCATATGAACATCTAGTTCTGTGTTTGTGAACTGCATTGATGAGGCTAAAATTGATTGGTCTGCTTTGAACAGAGTGTGAGTATCGATGTTGTTGCTGAGAGCATTGGATGTTTGTATGACTTCTGGATATAGAAAAGAACGTCATGAGAGACATCCGTAAAATGGTTCTTTAGTGGAATTGTGTATGACATCTTGTCATATTTTGGATTATTGCAGGATAGTAGTGATCTGTACACGTGAGACCAACAGAGAGTGGTTGGCAATGTGAGACCAACAGAGATTGGTTGGCAATCCGGTAAGCATTGAGTGTGAGCTATTGTATGATAGCATAGCTTGGTGGCTATGATGTATGGTTCACAAGTCTGATGTTGAATGTCCAAGTTATCCAGATTGATAAGGAAGTTTGAGTTTCCGTAGATTGCTTGTACACTGCGACTGTAGTGCTGATGCAATCAGAGTTTCCGTTGTGTTGTGATGGTACTATGCGTTTGACATGAAATTCATATATTCTTGAGTCAGGACGGAAGATGTATGAGTGATAGGATCGTGATTGTGATATACCGATCTCGTTATGCGATTGGTTTGCATCGTTGATTGGTTTTCATTTTGTGCTCGATAGATGTTGGGTTGATATCTATTGATGGACAGTCTGCGCATATGTTTCATGAGGAAACAGTATAGTTGGTATACTAAACCATGTAATGGTTAATGAACCATGTGATGGTTGATGACTATTGAAATCAGATGATGGTTGATTACAAGCAGATGGTTATGAGACGGATGAAGAAACTCACACGTATGAAGTAGTGTGATGGGAATTGATTTATCCATGAAATGAATTATCTCTTGAGCTTGGTTGTACACATATGTGTATGGCATTGAAGTGTGTGTCATGTTATAGTGGTACGACCACTATGAGACTGATTTGATGTATACCAGATGGTGACTGATATTTTGCTATATGGTTGTACTTGAGTATTCTGATATGAGATCCTTTGATTGTACACGGAACGTGTACTAGGAACATCTACGGTTACCGTATTGTGCAGCTATCATTGGCAATGTTATATGATATGACAATTCCTTTGGGTCCGATTGCAGAGTCATAGTGCCAGAATGACCATGAGTGGGATGATAATTTGATTGTTATTCATGTCAACAATAGTGTGTGGATTGTTGTGATTGCAGTTGAGTTGGAATTTGTTACCTTCCATATATGGTTGGATTGGTTATTCCTGCATGAACCAGAGGTGATAACGATTTGCTGGGAGCAATCGTGTTTAGCAATGAATATGGCGAGGTAAACAACTGTTGATTTCGAGTATGTACTATCTTCGATCATGTGATATAGCTAAGTGATATATTCGATCATGTGATATATCTAAGTGATATATTCGATCATGTGATATAGTCGGGTAATCTCTTCGATTGTGTGATCTATCCGGGTGATATGATAATCCGTATGGATAGGTTCTTGAAGCAGAACAGAATGGGTTATCAGGTACCTGTGATGTGTGGAACTTGTTGGTGTCATCCATGTAGCAAGTGCATTGCACATGCGTGGAAAACGTGTTGGTTTCCCCTGCTACATGATATTTGTGTTGATCATTACAGGGAGCAGTGAATAGGAAGTAATGAATCGTTGTAAAAACTTGTCATACTCAAGATGGTAGTCTTTGGGGGGGACAGTTGCTACAACGACTGACATTTCCGGTACAGGGGTCAGAAGAGGGAATATTGAACCACACAAATGGTGTGGAGATAATCATCTAATCATAGAGAGACATATGTATTGTACATGGTTTAATGTACAGTATGCATTGATGTGGATTTCTTCTTGTGACTTGTATCGTGTTCAGTGTTTAATCTAGACTGAGAAGTCTGGCATGGAAGATTAGTATGCAAATGATAGATGGATATATTGGATCTATCACATTGTGTAATGACATACTATAACAATACACAACGCGGGTATGTGTGTTGCTGTGTTTCTAAAGTGTGGCATAATGTGAATGTGTATGGAAAAGGCGTACTACCATGATTTGAACCATTGACTGTATTACAATGTGGTGACTAGTTGTCCAAAGAGAAACGGATGTATTAGACATTAGACGAACAGATGCTCCATTGGGGATCATTTGGAGGCATCCAGCAGGAATGTGAGTGGGCAGTGACTTGGGTATGGGTATTCACCGTACAATGAGTTGTATGAGCTCAAGTCAATTTGATGGCTACTGTTGTGTATAACAGGATCTGTATATGTGCCAATATTCGGACATGATTTCTGGAGTATTCACTGATACTAGTGAAATGTTTGTCTGTTGATGGTTTTACAACAAGATATACATACTATCTATGCCTGACTGGTGTAGAGTGTTGTGAGCATATGGCTACGTGGACAAAAAGCAAATAGTAACAAGCTGGTATAAGTGGTATGCGAGAACATGAGTATGCAGTAGAATCCAAAGTGCAATGTCTGGTATGTTTGCATTTGATTTCTTATACTGCTAATTTTGTAAGTATCTGCTAGTTGAGCATGTTGAGTATGTAGCAGATTTACTTTTGATTATTTGTTCCGGCAGGCAAATAATGTTGCATTTATAATGCATGTTTGTGCAAATCTTATTTGCCACTATTTGATTATTCCTTGTAGTATTGCTAATAGGGTTGAAGCTTATGACTTTCTGTATGTGATTCATATGATACATGAGATTCATATGTTGTATATGCAATTTCGAGGACGCAATTCAATGAGTGGGGGAGAATTGTAATGCCTCGATTTGTTATGGCGTAATTTTGAATAATTACGGTACGATGTGGACTCGGGTTCGGGTTGAACCAAGGGTTAATACTCACATACATGAAATGAATAGTAGATATATGACAAGGAAAGAAACATGATGCACAAGATGTAGTGCATAGAAATGACTTGAATGAAATCAAGTGTAGTGGCATATCAAGCAACATGGACTAGTATGCATTTGAATTGAATTTCATATGCCTTTGCCTTTCATTTAAAGTTGCATTAGCATGTGAATTTGAGTTTGGATTTACATGTTTATGTTAATTGGCATGGTATTATAACAAGTGGCTATATTAAGGGGATTAATGAACTTAAACTCACAATACACCATTTTACACCTACAAATCTCTACCAAGCTCCTCTCCATCTCTTTCAAGTTCTTTGTGGTTTGAGCTTGGGATTCACTTGTAAATTGAGCTAGGAAGTTGTGTGAAGTTCCTTCTTAATATCTTGGTAAGGAATTCATGGTTTTACACTTGAATTATGTACTTGAAGTTGATGTATGAGAAGTGGAATATAACATGTTCATGTGAAGAATTATAACATGTTTATATGCCAAGAATTGGATTCTAAGATGGTGGAAACATGTTGTTATGGTAGTAGAGAATGCATGAAACTTGTTTACATGTTAAATTTCGAGTTGTAGGAGAAGAGCTAGGAAGATAAGCTCAAAATCGCCATGTTCTGAACTTTCTGGACATCGGCGATCGATCGCAAGCTTTGTGGCGATCGATCGCCGAGACAGGGCAAAATATAAGGCGGTTTATACATGTAGCGATCGATCGGTGAAAATGTGGCGATCGATCGCGAGCAACAGAACACTTTGGCGATCGATCGCGAGGTATGGCGATCGATCGCGAGGGGGGCAGAACAGTATAGCGATCGATCGGTGAGAAGTAGCGATCGATCGCCAGTGCCAGAATGTTGAAAAATGTTATATTTTTGTAGAATTTGATTTTAATGCCTATGATAACATGATATATTGTTGGCATTGTTGTAGCATCATCACAGGGGACAAGGCAAAGAGGCAATTAACCATTGACGACTGATGTATCTGGTTTGTGTCGCTTTACAGGTACGTGTTGACGTACGGAGTATAGCTATGATGTGATGATGATGTTATGGTTTTGATATCATATGATTTATGTTAGCTTTATGTCATATGATTGGTAGTATCATATGCATGTACATACATGGATTTCATATGATTGTGATGGATGCCTTGATAGATATGTGTATATGCTTTGGTGCGATCATTGCCTTGATAGATATGCCTGGTGTGGTATATGCTTTGGCTGGGATCGTTGCCACGATAGATATACTCCATATGCTTTGGCTTGAGAGATATACGCCTGGTTTGGGTATATGCTCGGTTTTGTATTTGAGATATACGCCTGGTTTGGGTATATGCTCGGTTATGTATTTGAGATATACGTCTGGTTTGGGTATATGCTCGGTTATGCTATATAAAGATATACGCCGGTTTTTGGGTATATGCTCTGGCTATTATCACAGATGAGTATGGTACTATGATATGTGCTGCTAATATGAAGATGTGATGTGGTTCCACTGACATATTGAGCTGAATAGGCATATCATATGGGGCTCGTGATAATAGGGTGATTGTTGAGATATGTCATGACATAATGCATTTGTTGATGCATGATACAGAGCATTCACATTTGATGTTTGTTATTGTGCTTTATCATTAATGTATTTGTTTTGATATTGCACTGAGATAGTTGTTGTCTATACTCACGTTTTGTGAATGTTTCTGTAGGGACTCATAGACGTGGGGAGACGGGATGTGAGTCATTTTCCGCTGCGAGCTGAACCACTGCTTAGGAGTAATCTTGGATTAGGTTATTACTTGTACATGTGATACATATGATGTATAGTTGGTTAGGTTTTTATAACCTTGTAACAACTTATCTAGTAAGATACTCTTAATCATTGCATATTTTTACTTAATTCAGACTCACCTATGTATGTTAACATGATACATAATGGATTAAGTAACGAGGACCCCACAACATGCACCTGATCACGGCTTTAGTTGAGAGTGGCGACATGAAACACACACATTTCATCTTAGATCGGGAGAGACGTCTATCACACTGCAAGACATTGCAGTACTATGGTCATTGTCAGTAGATGACATTATAGTGTCGGTGATAGATTATGATAGGAGTCTAGCCGAATGGCAAGAATATTGACATACGTATTTAGGATTCACACTAGATATCAAAGACTTTAAATGTGCGAGGTTGAGATTAGTTGCTTTGAAAAATCATTTGTTGCTCAATCCCTTGAAAATACATAGTACGCCAAAAAATTTTATGTTTCATACAAATTTTATACATACTTAATACCGAAGTTGTATAACTTTCATACAAATTTTATGTATACTTAGTACCAAAACTGTATAGGTTTCATACCAACTTCACGTGTAATAATTACCAAAATAGTATATGTTTCATACTAATTTAAAGTGTAACAAGTACCAAAATTGTATAGGTTTTATACCAACTTCATATGTAACTAGTACCAATATTGTATAGGTTCCGTACCAACTTCACGTGTCAGAAAGCAAGGGTATTTTAGTATTTTTAGGTGATTAGAGAGTTAGAACTAATGCAATTTATGGATTGGGGACTGACACCAATTTTTTTTTTTACACAGTGACTGATCTTTAAATTTAGTTTGGCTTTGGGGATTTATTCTGAATTTGCCCTTGAAATAACTGCTATGTTAATTTATATATTTTTATTTAAATATAATTTAATATAATATTTAATTGATACATAAATGATGTTCAAATCATGTATATATAAGTATTTTTTTAATCGTGGATTTATAACACATTGTGTTGGAACCGAAGAGGGGAGGTAAATGAGGTTCCTTGGCTACTTTAGCGATTTAAAGTGATTTTGCAAAAGTCGAGTTTTCGTTGCGGAAGACTTGATGTCAATCGAATAATGAACAATAAGAAATAATAAAGTAAATGCGTAATGTAAATAAAGCAATAAAGAACACAGGTATTTGTTATAGAAGTTCGGCGATGAATCGCCTACGTCTCCTCTTCCCGGTTAGAAACGTCCAACCGAGGTTCCACTAGAACACTTTGATCTTGGCCTTGAGGGCTCCAAGTTAGCCACAAACAAACTCTTCCCGAGTCACACACTCTTCACGAGTCTTCTTGGCCTTAAAGGGCTCCAAGGATAGCCACAACATACACCAATTTCACTTGTTGATGACTTATATAATTTCCAACTTGTGTCAGTATTTGAGGACCTTACAACGATTCAAATAACACCTTCACGGTGTAACCAAATGAAGAACAAAAGCTCTCACACAATAAATGAATTACAAACTCTCAATACAACACGAATGTATGAAGTTTGCAATGCTAGATTGAATTTAATTGAACAAAGCTTTCTTGTATTGTATCCTCTTATTTCTTGTCTTCAACTTGAGCCAAATCATCCATATTTATAGTGTATGAGACACCCAATTGTCATACTAGCCGTTAACAACATTTAGGGCCAAAATCGCTTCTGCATCGCCTAAAACTATCTTGGATCGCCTCAGCCCAACAGTCAAAATATTTGAAAAATCACCAAGATCGCCTCAGGTGATCACCCCATCGCCTGGAGCGATCTTCAATGAAAAACAAGGCCGTAGGAAAGTTTCTGGATTGCCTGGGGCGACCATGCCATTGCCTGGGGCAATCTGGATCCCCAGGGCGCGCCCGTGCCATCGCTTGGGTCGATGGTGCATGGCGTTGGCACGCGTGGCTCGGATCGCCTGAGGTGATGGCCCGGATTGCCTGAAACTATCTGCCAGATTTCAACACTCTCAAACTTTGCACTTTTCGACCATCTTAAGCTCGTTTATGAAAAACCTGGTGGACATCAAAGTTGTAGAATATCCTCTTAGCTACGCGTGGACACCGAAATCATTGAATTTCATTAAGTTATGAAGAAGTTAGGCAGCCGCTCAAACCTTGCTACAATCTGCACTTGCTATGACTTCCATGCCATTTTGCTCCATGATGCAATCCGAATTGGACTGAGATGCTTGAAATATGAAATCTATAATTTTTGGTTTGCTTTCCAATCTATTTGGATTCATGTCATTCGGATCATCGAACTAAGAGATATAATCAAAATATTGCACTGCGCTCCAAGTGGATTCCATACGAATTTACCCATCAACGGACTATTGGTTCGTGTGTCTTCATCCCAACATAAAATATTGTTTCAACATCATTCCACACATATTGAACACTAATTTTGGTCGTTCATAGATGTTTCCTCTTGTTAACTTCCTTGATAAAGTCCACGGTGTCCTATAAACTCGCAAATGACATTGTGTAACTTGGGTCCTCTTTCATTGGTCTTGTCATCCAATTTGTCCATATAACCATGTACACTAAGTAGACACATTAGTACAACAAATATAAGTTTTGTTGATCTTCAAAAACCATAAATAATTTGGAGATTAATTAAGCATTAAACTCAACAATACGTTTAAGGCTCAACACATTGCCCATCCCAACCTCAATATTATATAGGGGCACTTGTAAGCCGATATCATTTGGTGGACAATAATTTGACCTAGTCCACCAAAAAAACAGCAATTCATTTACGTCCATTTCCTCTTGAAATGACATTAATAACCCCCGCGCTGTTACTGTAGCGCGTACATCACCGTTGCTGTAGCACGTGTACCAACAGGCCAAAACAATCGTGCACCCACAGGCAAAAAATTGTGCACCCACATGCCAAAAAATTATGCACCCACAGGCCAAATAAATCGTGCAACCACATGCTAAATTAAATCGTGCACCCACATGCCAAAAAATTATGCACCCACAGGCCAAATAAATCGTGCAACCACATGCTAAATTAAATCGTGCACCCACCGGCCCAAAAAAAAGCGTGCATCACCATAAATTTTGGAAATTTCAAATGAAATTTGAATTTTTTACATAATCGGTGCATCATGCTTTTACATAATCGTGCATCATACATTTGAAATTTGTTACATAATCGTGCATCACATTTGAAAAACTGTTGTGATGCACGATTTTCAAAATTTCAAAAATTTTGGTGCAAGGTTCAAGAATTTCAGATTTTTTACCCTTGATGCACTTTATTTTTTGCCCCAAAATTTCTTAAAATTTTGTCAAGTGCAGCACGATTTTGCCCCCAACAAGTCTAAGTTTTTTGAACGTTAACCGTGCATCAACTTCCCACATGATGCATGATTTTTTACCCACGATTCAAGTTACCCATGATGTACAATTTTTTTGCCCCAAAATTTCTTAAAACTTTGTCAAGTGCTGCACGATTTTGCTCCCAACAAGTCTGAATTTTTTGAACGTGAGCCGTGCACTAAACTTCCCGTGATGCACGATTTTTTTGCCCCACAAGACCAAATTTCCAGAATTTTTGGGGTTAAAATTGTGCACCACTGGTCCAAATTTCAAAATTTAATAATTTTTGTGGCAAAAATCGTACACCAAATTTTACATAATCATGCATCATACATTTGAAATTTTGGAAATTTCAAATGAAATTTTAAATTTTTACATAATCGTGCATCATACATTTGAAATTTTTTACATAATCGTGCATCATACATTTGAATTTTTTTACATAATCGTGCATCACTTTTGAAAAAGTGTTGTGATGCACGATTTTTGAAATTTCAAAAATTATGGTGCACGGTTCAAGAATTTCAACCTCAAAACATACATTGAATTGCTCTGTAACCCAGATCTCATATCCCCTAGCCCGACTTCTCGGGTACGTTGATATGACTACATGTACAGAATGAAGCAGAAGAGAAATGAAGCATGCTAAGAAGAATGAAGACTGAAGGGACCTCCAAAGCATTTGATAGATTACATTGTAAATAATAATAGCATAAAAAATGAAATAAACAAACAAAGAAAATTGATACAATCCGCGCAAAATTATTCACTCCCGAACTCTTCTTCTTCAACTTATGCTTCAAATTATTCATCATCTTCTGTTTCCTCTGTAAATTTTTCTATTTACGTCTACGTCACTGAGATGTATTTTTGAATTTTTATGCAATGTTGAATTTTTCCTTGACTAATTTGAATTTTTGTTTTATAATTGGTACCATTATGTATTTTTCCCTATTATATGTATAGTTTTAAACTTTTATGTATAATATTGTTTAAAATTCAAGTATATCCATTTTAGACATTTATTGAACTTCAACCACTTTGTATTTCGTTATCCATCCTAAAGGTCCACTCAATATAATATTTAATATATTTTTTCAATATTAAGAGTGATGATTTTTTACTTGGGTTTAGAACCTAAGATCGTCTTGATATCACTAGAAAATGTGATCTTGATCGATATTTAATCTCTTTTACGTCTGAGAAAACAATGCAAAGATTTATCCGCAGGCATTGATACTATGCCTTGAGCGTGTGATGTTTATTTATGATACAATTTTTAGGCTCTAACATATATTTTCTAAATTTTGACAAATTTTAAAAAAAATTGTCCAAAATTTTATTAATTCAAAATCTGATATGGTGCCAAATATATATCCAGTAAAATTTTAGGGTATGTGTTGGGTCTCCAATCTATTCCGTCTGTCAAATATATTGGGCCGTGGTTTTGCTTCCATTGGGCTTGTAAGATTTCTGCTATTGAAGAAAAAGACAAGGGTAAAAATAGGGCCGATATCAAAAGGTAAAAAGTTTTTACGGCACGGTCCACCAAAAAAATATCAATTCACTTAGGTTCATTTCATGATCAAAAGACACTAATAACTCTCGTGAGGGTACTGTAACACGTCCATCGCGGGTACTGTAGCACGTGTATCGCAAAATTCGGAATTTTTTGGCCAAAAAATCATGCACCAAAACCAATTTTTGTGCATCAATGTCCAATTTTAGTGTATCCAATGTCCAATTTTAGTGCACCAATGTCCAATTTTAGTGCACCAAAGTAAAATTTGCGTGCACCAATGTCCAAAAAAACGTGCACTAATGCACAAAAACCATGCACCAATGTACAAAAAAATGTGCATCAATGTACAATTTTAGTGCATCCAATGTCCAATTTATTGCATCCAATGTCCATTTTAGTGCACCAATGTTTAATTTTAGTGCACCAATGTCCAATTTTAGTTCATCTAATGTCCAAATTTTAGTTGACCAATGTCCAGTTTTAGTGCACCAAATGTAAAATTGCATGCTTCCAATATCCAATTTTAGTGCACTAATGTCCAATTTTAGTGCACCAAATGTAAAATTATGTGCACCAACATCCAAAAAAACGTGTACCACAAAAATCATGCACCAGTGTACAAAAAATCGTGCATCAATGTACAATTTTAGTGCATCAAATACCCAATTTTAGTGCATCCAATGTCTATTTTTAGTGCAACAAACGTAAAATTGTGTGCATCCAATGTCCAATTTTAGTGCATACAATGTCCAATTTTAGCACGTGCATCACGGGTATTGTAAGTGCACCTTTGCCTCTGATTTTGTTGAAGGACCGGTGCACGTCCAATTTTATGGAGAAAAATAACATGCGCACGTCCAATATACCGATGGTAAAGGAGTTCACGTGCACCTCATTCACATCATACCATTTCACGTGTGCGGCCGCCCCTTCCAATTTCCTTTCCAACGTGCACCATACCAATGTTCACCACCATTCCATGCAACAAAAGCCTGCAATTTAGATTGCATTCTTTCAACCTAAGTCCATGGATAGATGATTCAAACTTTGGAACAAGAAAAGAAAAAATTGATTCCTCCACAAGTCATATTGTGCCCATAAAAAATAAGAAAACTGTCGAATCTCCATGAATATGCAAAACAAAGAAATCCTGTGGAGCAATACAAAAAGCCAAAAAAAATTGCACGCAACAGTGTTTGTCAATATCATACACATCAAATCTCATACACATCAGCAGTTCTCCTCCTCATCACAGCGGTGTACGCATCAGTGTTTGGTCAATCTCATACACATCGCCGAATTTTAAACCCATTTTTACAGAAGATTTGATGGCACTGCGCGGATATCCTCATCATCATGTCTTCACCGTCGCCACTTTTTCTGTAGGTGGTGTTGGTTCTACGGCGGCAGCGGACTATCAACTCGGTTGTAAAAAGGAGGCTTGGTACAAATCGATGGAGAAGAAAAACAAAAGCCTAAATGTCAGCAACCTATTTTATACTATTGTGGTGGTGACTGGCGGCCTTGGCTTCCATGAAGGATGAGGTTAGGGTTTGATGGTGAGATTAGCAAGATGAAGCTTGGGATATGAGAGGGAGGGAAGAGGTTTTGAACTAATTTTTTGAAATGAGGGGTAATTTGGTCCAAAAAAGGTTTGAATTTTAAAAAATGGACTAATCTGAATATTGTTCCTGAAAAATGATTTTTCATGGCATATTGATGTTTTCTCAGATTTAGTTGAATTATTTTGCAACTGGTATCATTTGATAATTTTCTCAGAAGACAATAATAGAAGATACTCATAATTGTTGTATTTTGTTGATCCTCTTTCTTGTTCAAAGTTTGAGTGTTTTTTAAACCTTTATGGTTAAAGAATTCGTGATTTAAAGTGTTTTTATCACGAATCATAGTCGTTGTATCTTGGGAATAATGAATCATGAGCACCATAGCGGGACAATATCGTATCAAGAACAAATAGTTGAACTTCATCTCGACAATCAAAATCATTTGCTATCTTGCTTACTATACCAAAAGATTTATCCTGATATATCTACGGCTACAGTTTGTCAATCAAATTGTTTCATATTTCGGTACCCAACTTGATGTAATTGATTACCATAATTATATTATTCGTTAAAGATTTGTCTACTGCCAAACAGTTTGTTAAATCTGTAAATTTATCAAATGGTTTCAAGCAAATTAATTAAATAATATTAAAAATTAAAAATTAAAAAAATAAGGTAATAAAAAAAATATTTACGATTTTAGCATGAATCACAATCCAGGATCGCGATTTTTCAAAAGTCTATTAAAAAAAATGAGAGAGACTCTTTCCTATTTTTTAATAGGAGAGTGAAATTTGGCTCACGTTACTCTCTCATATTTTTTAATAGCAGAGAGAAACGTTCATACTCCTCAATTTTTAGCATTTCTCTCTCCTCGATCTTTTAATGTTTCTCTCTCATCCACCATTTTTTTCACTTTAAAGTAGCATTGTGATATTGTTAATATTCCGATGTGTGAGATAAAGATGTGTGAAATAAAGTTTAAAAATATTAAAAATATTTTAGATTTTAAAGTTTTGATATTTTTTATTTCAAAAATTATTTAGCAATATTTATTAAAAAATGAATATGTCAGAATTCTTTTTCCAAAATATATTTGACTTGTTTGTAACAAAATTAGTATGAGCTATTAAACAATTGTATTTTTTTATATTTCGTACATCAATATATTTCAAACTTTATAACTAGATTAGTTAATCAATTATATTAATATTAATATATATTAAATTGTTCATATCTTACTCATATCATGCCTAAAAAATATAATTGTCCAAACTCTAAAGAGTGTCATTTAAAAAATAAAAAAAAACTAAAACTAAAATTTGAGATTTGTGATTTAAATATATTGTTATTGAATAGTGTCAATTAAAAATATATAAACTAAAACTAAAAAAATCAATATATAACATGGGAGGGTCCGTGGCGGGTTTGGCCAAACCCGAGACCAACCCTGCCCCGCTTTAATAGGAGAAAGAAAAGCAAACTTGGTTCATGTTTCTCTATCCTGCTCAAGAATCGAGATCTTGGATCGCAATTAACGTTAGAATCATAAATATTTTTTTATTATCTTATTTTTTAAATTTTTACTTTTTTAATATTACTTATTTAAATTTGCCAATAGTTTCATGTTTAAAACTTCCTGTCTTCAATCGATGACAAAGGCTAATCTTTAGCCATAACTAATTTCCTTTTTAAGGGTGTTTTTTTCTAAAAACTAAATACAGTTAAACCTTGATAAATAAATGTTCGATAAAGTAATAATCTCATTATATAATTTCTTTTGGTCTCAACTTGGGCCAATGGACTAAAGTAATAAACTCGCTAAATGCATTAAATAATAAAATATTTAAATCCTTAAGGGCCCAATGAAAATATAAATTATAATTATTGATATATATATATATATATATATATATATATATATATATATATATATATATATATATATATATACCAAAATCTTTCATTCAATCAAAAATACTCAAACAAGAAGTCATTTCTTCTGAAAAATATATCTATAGTTGATTGTTTTTTCTTTCCACATGAACCAAAATTAACATTATTCTCAACTTTTTGTAGTGCATACACAATTTCTGGTATATTTTGCTCATGTTGTAGTAAGTAGTTGTTTAAGGTGAACATTGCTTGAAAGTCCTCTTTTGATGATAACGACAACGCGACTATCATTGTTCATTACTAACTGGATAATTTCTTTGTCTGTAGACGATTCCATAACTACATCATTTTCGCTAGGATAGTTCAAAAGATGTTCGACATCTATCACATTTCTATAGCGTAAATTAGAAAATGACATCACTTAATCGTTGTATGTCTTCATCTAATTGACCAACTGTAGTTGGAATATATCTTCTACCTTTTTATAGTTAAAGTCTAAACATTTTCATATTCTACAAATAAGTTAAAAGAATGTATGTATATGAACTTAGTTTTCAATGCATTAAGTTTTACCAAAAAAATTGAACTTCTCTAGATTCAAGTAATACTTTAATTGCTGTCTTTCAATTTTTCTTACCACAAACAATATATGCATTTTACAATGAAAAACTATCTATAAAATAATAAATATTGATTACCGATAAATGAATAATTTATTCATTTATCGATAAATAAATAATCTCGTTAAATGAATATTTAGTTTTGGTCTCAATGCTATGTATTTATCGAGGTTTTACTGTAATGTAATTAGGGTAATCATCGGTTCTAAAAAAACATTGCACACCTAACAGTTTATGTCCAACAATTCTAAACTCAACTTAAAATGAATATTTCCTGCAACCTTATTTATAACAATTAAATTATTCAGAAATATTTAATTAGAAATGTATTAAAATACACATTTCTATTACTTATTAATTATGGGAGAAACTGTAGAGTAACTAATTTTGGTTTGTTTGGTGAAATATTTTTTTCACTTTATCTAAAAATACCCTCATTGTTTAAAACTTCAGAAAACTAATAACTACTTTTAAAATTATTTTATAGTTATCTATCATTTTAAATTTTATTTTATTTCTTTATGATATATATTTTTTGTAGTAATATTTCTTCAGTTTAATTTATATTGTAAAAGTTAAAATATGAATTACTTATATGAGTTTATATGTCATCAACTATTTTATGTCATATGTATGTTGAAATACTAGTATTAAATTTGAACTCGAATGATTTATACAATTAATTAAGGAAAATATTTAATTACTTTTTATGTATAACAATACTCATTTTCACAATTTTCGAACATTTTTAAAATGTTCAGAAAATATTTTCTAGAAAAACAGATTTATTTAAAAAAAAAAAAAAAAAAAAAGAGAGCACAAAGAAATATTTCCTATTTTGTAGTCTTCATTTCTTCTTCCAAGCAGTCAGATACTGGAAAATTTGAGCAACAATGCTCAGCATTTGAACTCAACATTGAAGCCCAATTGTGCATTTCATTCAAGCTCTTGATTACCACGAAACTCTGAAAATCTCATGCCATAAAACTGTTCCGACTTCTGATTGAAAGAGACAAACACAATGAAGAAACAAATGGGATGCGCAAAACAGGCCATGTAATTAATTTCAAATCAGTTTCGGCCACATTAAAATCATTGTAAATCTGCATATATACAACCATGACTCTGTTCTCGTCCCACCACAAGCAACGTTCTAAACATAAGCTTCTAACAGAGGGTGGTAGAAAATTTGAATTTCTTCAAAACATAAATAACATAATTAGCCATCAAAGCAGAGTACATAGAGTAACTGCATCTCAAATCCGAATCAACAATCTATAATAATTTTGTCTCAATTTTACTAACTAAATACTCTTTTAAAAAACGTAAGATCACAATATGAAAATTTGATGACGTGATGAAAGCCATACTCTGAGGGGTATAATATCTTCTTAAGCCGAACAAGTTTGTGTACGCCAACGAGTTTGACTTTTGGGGGCAAATAATCCAAGTGATCAATGTATACAATGAAATCATCCAACAGAATACTAGAATATAAAAACTCACTAAAAAACATGTAGCTGCATTGAGTTGTTAGCTTTCTTCTAAGAAGAGCAACACCCAGATTTCTTTACCGCTGAAACATCATCCTTTGAGCCAACGTTTATGGTCTGTCCCTTGGGTAAAGTAGCCGGATCATCACTAGCCTCAAGAGCTTTTCTGCTGACGACACGATGTATCTGAGTTAACACTTCTGTGAAGGCATTTTCCACGTTCATTGATTCCAGGGCAGAAGTTTCCATGAAAAAAGTGTTCTCCTTCTCAGCAAAAGCTGTTGCATCTTCAGTGGAAACAGCACGCAGATGACGTAAATCAGCCTTGTTTCCAACAAGCATGATGACAATGCTTGAATCTGTATGATCCCTCAGTTCCTTCAACCATCTCTCAACATTTTCGAACGTTACATGGCGCGTAACATCATAAACAAGCAATGCACCAACAGCTCCTCGATAGTAGGCACTTGTGATAGCACGATATCTTCAACAAATAGCACATGCGAGATTAGGTTTGATATAGCGGAAATAAGAGTTAGATTTACATTTGCTAAGCCAAAACAAACAATTAGGGAAATGGGCACTTCTTATTTATATTGTAAAACTCAAAAAATGTGAGATGATGATAAAACCTTGTCATCATATACATAGATTTATAAGCATTCTACCATGAAGATCATAGCTTTATTACTTTTTAAAACATTGACAGCTCTTTAACATCACACGATCAATAGTTACACATAGCTAAATGCTAATAGCACAATAACTCAATGTCTTCCGTAGCAACTCTGGCAAAAGGAAATCATAAAAGCAGGGAAAAAAAATTTCCACGTAACGTTCTTGTATTTGGAATACCAAAATTGCACATAGGTAATTATAAATACAACAAATTGCAAGCCAAGGATTTAAAAATTGTAGTGTACCAGAACACTGACTGATGACTTATCTTGGTTCCACACAAAAACATTCTCCAGAAAGTCAATGTTGTGGGCTTCAGCTCATCCCAAATTTTCAGAACTTTAATCGTTAAATCATTAACAAATCTAATGTCTAATGCAACACATATGGGGGGAAAGTCATCACGTCTGATAAAATCTGACGTTCTTGAACAAAATATATAGAACTTTGAAGTTATAATAAACAGTTGAGCTGAATCCAATAGCTTTTAAAATAGCTAAGACATTACAAAATACGGGCAGATCTAAACTTAAAAAAGTGTCGGATCTAATCCTTATACTAACAGCAACAAACAGATCATGATATTTTTCTAAACCCTAGATCTAAAAAAACTACAAGGATCGACAACGAAAATAAACATTGCAACAATCAAACCAGAGATCTCAAATCAAAAGAGCACTGATCTCAATGCAAGCCTCCACAGAAGATCACTCATGTCCACATAAATTTAGAACGCGAAGTAATAATACCGTTCTTGACCAGCGGTGTCCCAAATCTGAGCCTTGACAACTTTATCATCGACGCGGATGCTTCTAGTGGCGAATTCGACGCCAATAGTAGACTTGGACTCCAAACTGAACTCGTTGCGAGTAAATCTGGAGAGCAAATTGGATTTTCCAACACCGGAATCGCCGATGAGTACAACCTTGAACAAGTAATCATAGTCATCGTCTGCTCGATACGCACCCATGATTGTGTGTGTTATATTTGGGAGAGAGAGAGTAAAGAGATGTTAAAGGGTGTGCCCCGTTTTCGGAGAGAGGGACAGAGAGAAGACCGAAGATCTATTCAAAGCTTTATATAGCAGCATCATTAGCTAACCCAACTCTTTTTTTCTTCCCATTTATTAAAAAAATTAAAATTTAGTTTAATTTTCTTTTTAATGACACTAAAAGGCTTGTATTAATGGTGTCACCTTCCTTCTTTAAAAAATAATTCAAGTTCGAGTCTGTATAAAACACTTTAAAAATCTTCGTCATGATAAAAAAAAAAAATCTGAAGTAAAAATAATAGTTGTTTATGTATAATTGACATTAAAATATATAATATGAGAGATAAATGTTATTTTTAAACTAAAGATAATTGTTCAAAGTAGACCAATGTTTTCAAAATAAAATCGTATATGAAACCAATGCCCACACTTGTTGCGGGTTCGATCGGTTCGACCGGTTAAACCACTGGTTCAACCGGTGATGATGTCATCATTATGTAATATTTATTTTAATTTTTGTAAAATATATATATGATGAATTTGCTATAGTTTCAAGTTGATCACAATAAAAAAATTATCATTACATCAATATAACATGTCAAACTTCAAAAATCAGATCAAACCAAATGTCCAAAATAAATAATAATAATAATAATAAGATATCACAAAAAACAAGTAATGTCAAAAAAGAACAATATCCTAAGAAAATATTTAAATAAAACTATGAAATGATTCACATTTTTTTATAATTTACGTGAAACTAAACATGTTTATATATAATATACAAGATATCTTTATGGAAATATATGAGTTTTTTGATAAATACATGCATAAAATATTATTTTGTAACTATTTCAATAACAATAAATTATATAAAACATATTTTTGTTCTGAAAACTTGATTTATAATATTAACAAAAATTAAGAATTAAAAAAATTAAAAAAAGAAAGATAAATGAAGGAACATGCCGGTTCAACTATCGACCGGTTCATTGGTTGAATGGGTTTTTTACCGATTTAATCCATTCCCACCGATTTTTTAGCAGGATGGTTTTAGAGGGTAACCGCACCGGACCAAGCAACGGTAACCGGTTAAATGGTTGAACCGATCGGTCAGTTCCGATTTTCAAAACACTGAGGTAGACGGATTGATTTATATATAATTCACATGTGAATTCATTGTTTGGCCAACACCCCATGGTCTACGGTGTCACGTCTCAAGACCGGGACTGATGACACCGGCGTTGTTCCCAAATTAAAAATTCGAAAACAACAAGCATCGGATACAGATCTCAAATAAACACGTCTTTCATTCCATAAACAAACTTTAATTGTCTTTACAACTGAACTGATACTAAATTAAGACTGATTTACAACAGATTGAAAATACAAAATGGTACGGAAGCATAAACTAATAAAACTAATTTAATCATCAGTAGCGGAAGACTTCATGTCAGCAGGAATAGATCCACATCCCCAAAACTGATATTGTTCATCGTCTTCTACCTCAGACTCAATCTTATCTAGGGATGGCGTAAGGGGTGAGTGTTTTGGGAAACACCCAGCAAGCGAGGGCCAATCGATATGACAATATAATACATATTCATATTTTTTTCAAAACATATGTCATATTCGAAACATAAACTGTTATGAATGCCTCTTAACATAATTGCTCTCATCGAGCCATAATTTATCATAATTTCTCCCATCGAGCCATAACATAACATATCATAGCATCAGTATTTTTCATATACGTTAAGCATAATAAATCCTCTAGTTTCTTTTTGGTATTGATATCAGTCTCTAGACTTAACCTTTCTATAGATGAGATCATAACATCGGATCACCCACGAATAAAGAGTCTGGAGAACAACGATTAACCATTGTATCAGGTCAAAAAATAGTTATAATCCCACCGCATCATGGCCATAAAGAATTCCTTCCAGTCAGATTTCGAAATTTAGAGTGCTTAAAAAAATATAATTTTCATCAGAACTGCATAGTTTCAATATAACTCACGTATTCGATTGAAGTTTCAAAACATGTGATTTTTCAAAAACGAAACGAGTATATAACAAAAGCCCACTTACAGAAATTATCTCAGAAATTGATGCGAAAGCTTTGAAATCGGGTCTTCTTCCTAACTTAAACATGATCGCTGCTACTGTGTGAAAATATGAAGAGTTTTTTGTAATTCTTGCTTTGGGAATGCTCGGATATTTATAGGGTTAAAAGTCAGGGTGTTACAATCCATGATCTATATTAACTCTGCTATAATTCCACTTCAATGCCAAACCCCTGAAATTTTGTAACCGTAGCCTCTATTATCATTCTTTGTAAATGAAGGGGTTAGTGGGGTTGACTAAGTCTCTTGGTCTGATTTAGATCAGTAGAGCTAATGGTTATCTTCATAGGTTGAGCTGGGGCATTGCTTAAGTAAAGCTTATTTAAGCATCGGTTGAGTTTACGGATCAGTAGAGTCTATGGATCGGTAGTGTATATGGATCAGTAGAGTACTCGAACCGGTAGAGTCTTCGGTACAGTAGAGTAAATTCTCATAGGTTCAGCAGGTTTGATACATCTGCTGAGCTAGTTCTTAAACGTCTGCTGAATTGATTTAAGTGTGGATTTCGGGTCTTCACATCCCTCCCTCCTTATTTGAAGTTTCATCCTCGAAACTCGAATCTGCTTGGTCTTGGAAAAGGTAGGGGTATTTCTCTCGCATCAATTCTTCTACTTCCCATGTAACTTCTCTTCCGTATAGTTTGACCATTGTCCTTCATCTCAGAACTTGGTTTTTGGAACCACAATACGGATGGGGATTTCTTCGTACTTCAAAATATCATCCAAGCTCCCTTGAGCCACTAGGGGTTCTGCTTCAAGCACATGATTTGTGTCGGCAATGTATTTCCTTAGTTGTGATACGTGGAAGACATTGTGAATTCTTGACAGATTTGGTGGTAGTGCTACTTTATAAGCTAGTGTTCCCACATTTTCTAGAACTTCGAATGGTCCCACATATATCGGACTCAACTTTCCCCTTTGTCAAATCGAATAACTCCTTTCATTGGTGAAATTTTTACATAGACTGTTTTATCAATCTCAATATCTACTGATATCTCTTCATATCAGCTCATTTCTCTGTCGATCCTGGGCTGCCTTGATTCTGTCTCTGATGATAGAGATCTCGTATGTAGTAGCTTGCACTAACTCAGGTCCTGTGATAGCTCTTTCTCCTACCTCGTTCCAGTATAACGGTGATCAATATTTGCACCCATAGAGTGCTTCGTAGTATGACATCCCAATACTACTATGGTAGCTGTTGTTATAAGCAAACTCAAATAGATGCAAAAGTTCACTCCAATTTTCAGTGAAATCCAAGGTACGAGCTCTTAGCTTATCCTCGAGAGTTTGGATAGTTCTCTCTATCTGGCCACCGGTCTGTGGGTGATAGGCCGTACTAAGCGTTTCTTTACTTCTCATAGCCTGCTGAAAACGTTTCCAGAAGCGTGATACGAACCTAGGATATCTGTCATATAGGATGCTCACTGAGACTCCATGCAGTCTCACTATATTGTCCATGTATAGAGTTGCCAACTTGTCCAAGTTATAATTCATATGAACATGTAGAAAATGTGCTGATTTAGTTAGTCTATCCACGATTACCCATATTCCATCATGGCTCTGCCGTGATTTTGGTAGACCTACTACGAAGTCCATAGAGATGTGTTCCCATTTCCATTCAGGAATTTCCAGAGGTTTAAGAAGTCAGTCGGGTTTTTGGTGTTCAGCCTTAACTTGTTGACATACTAAGCATCGGGCGACGAATTCTGCAACATCTTTCTTCATTGCATTCCACCAGAAACATTCCTTCAAAGCCTTGTACATTTTTGTACATTCTGGGTAGACTGAAAATTTTGATTTATGAGCTTCAGACATCACCTCTTGTCTAACGTTGTCCACTTTCGGCACGCACAGTCATCCCTTCATCCACAGAATTCCATCACTATCAGTCTCGAAGTCAGTGATTTTCCCCTCTTTGACTTGTTTTTTTTAACTTCGTTAGACTAGGGTCTCGATCTTGACTTAATTTGATGGTCTCTCGGATACAAGGTTGGCCTGAGAGCGAAGCGAGGATCATTTTTCCTTTACCTTTTCGGCTCAATGCGTCTGCCACTTTGTTTGCTTTGTCGAGATGGTAGTTAATTGTGAGATCGTAGTTCTTCAGGAGTTCAATCCATCGTCTCTGCCTCATTTTCAATTCTTTCTGAGTAAATAAAAATTTAAGGCTTTGATGGTCCGTGAAAACTTCACACTTGGCGCCATAAAGGTAATACCTCCAAATTTTTAAGGCGAAAACCACTGCGGCTAATTCGAGGTCATGTGTAGGGTAGTTCTGCTCGTTTGGCTTAAGTTGCCTTGAGGCATAAGCATACTCTTCTTTCTTGCACAAGTACACATACCAGTCCTTCTTTCGATGCATCATGCTTTCAGTCAGTAGTACTAATACTGGTGAAGATGAAAGCTTTTTTCTTCAAAGTCTTAAAACTTTCTCACACTCTTTATTCCAGATGAATTTTGAGTTCTTTTGTGTGAGCCTTGTAAGGGGTATTGCTATTGAGGAAAATCTTTCGACAAACTTCCGGTAATAACCAGCTAGCCCCAAAAAGCTTCGAATTTCTATCACTGTCGTGGCCTTTGCAAACTCCAAAACTGCATCTACCTTCTTAGGATCTATGGACACACCTGCCCTTGATATTATGTGCCCTAAGAAACAGATGCTCTCTAGCCAAAATTCACATTATTTAAATTTGGCGTAGAGTTCTTTCTCTCTTAATGTCTGGCGAGTGATGCGAAGATGTTGTTCGTGTTCCTCTTTGCTCGATGAATAAATGTGAATATCTTTGATGAACACCACCACAAAGTTATCTAGGAGTGTCTTGAATATTCGATTCATAAAATCCATGAATACTGCTGGAGCATTTGTCAAGCCAAATAGCATCACCATGAACTCGTAATGCCCATACCTCGTTCTGAAGATGGTTTTGGGGTAGTTTGTATGGGCAATGAAGGACTATCCAAGGTTGTCGGAAAAGGAGATGTGAGCCTGACTACCATGGAGGGCTCGACACTGGTTTTGAAAGACGTCAGGCACGTACTTGAAATGCGCCTGAGTATAATTTAACTCAAAAGTCTCGATAATGAAGGTTTCTGCACCATCTTCCATAAAGGATTATGCAATATTCTCAAAGGGTAACTTGTAGTGGCGACGGGATAAAGATGTCAAAGTTGTACGTGGTACAGGAAAAATCTTCTGAGAGCGTGAATTACACAGCAGAAGAAAAAGACTCGACAGAGTTGTGGCATCAATGTCTAGCCTACATCAGTGAGAAGAAGTGTAGAACGACGAGGTTGAGGTTCCACCTGATGATGATCCTATAGAGAATGCAAATGCCTGTGTTCATGACAAACCACCAGTGAAGGGTTCTAGTGGTAGCATGACCACACGATCTGGAAGAGCAGTGCCAAACTCTACCAGGTATTTCTCATGTTCTGCTAACTAATGGGGAAGAACCAGAAAGCTTCAAGGTAGCTATTGCGGGTGAACACGGAGTAAATGAAAGCCATGCAGGGTGAGATGAAGTCCCTTCATGATGAGCTGGTGAAGTTGCTGAAAGGCAAGGAAGCTTTGATGAATATGTGGGTGTTCAGGTTGAAGCACGAGAAACACTGTAGTCAACCAAGATTCAAAGTTAGGATAATCGTCAAAGGTTTCAGTTAGAAACAAGGGGCCGACTTTGAAGAGATTTTCTCACCTATGGTGAAGCTGACATCCATCCGGATTGTGCTGAGGTTAGCAGCAGGCTCGATCTGGAGGTGGAATAAATGGATGTCAAGACCGCTCCTTTCATGAGATTTGGAGGAAAATATTTACATGGAGCAATCAGAGGGTTTTTCATGGAGAAGAGGAAGAGGACCTCATGTGCAGACGGAAGCAGAGTCTGTATTGTCTCAAACAAGCATTGAGACAGTGGTATGAGAAGTTTGAATCTGAAATAACATGATAGGATTCAAGAAGACTATTGTAGACCATTGTGTTTGTCAGGAAAACCTCTGAGATGATGGTGCTTCTGCTCTATGTAAATGATATACTGCTTGTTGGCAAAAAAGATGATTATGACATCAAAGGCCTAAAGGAGCGTCTAAGCAAGTCTTTATCGATGAAAGACTTGGGGCCAACGAAGAGAATCCTAGCCATGGAAATCCACTGTGATAGTTATGCCAAGAGAGTCTGGTGGTCATAGGATAAGTATAATTGAAAATATACTTCAAAGGTTCAACATGGACTAGACGAAAATGGTTGGATGTCCTCTTGACAACAATCTCAAGTTGAACAAGTTAAATATTGAAACAGTTCCATATTCTTCAGTTGTTAGAAGTCTGATGAGTGCCATGGTTTGTACTCGGCCGGACATCGCTCAAGCTGTTGGAGTGATATGCAGATTCCTTTCAAAACCTGAAAATGATCATTGAGCCGCAGTTGGGTGTATATTTAGATATCTACGGGGCACTTCCAATCTGGGATTACAATATGGAAGATTCAAACTTGAACGTATGGGTTACACGGAAAGATATAGAATAGTTGCTAGAATGATGAAATGATGATGTTGGAATATCAAGTTAGGTTGACAAACAACATAATTGCCAAACATTCAAAGTTAGAAATCAAACTTTGAATTATGTTGTCAAACTCTGAAACTTTGAATTAGGTTGCCAAACATTTGAATTTTGTTTGAATCTTTGGCTATGAATAGATGGTATGAAAACCGTTTGCAATATCAATTCATAAACTCATCAAAGGTTGATCAAACCATCAACAAGTAAGAGTTGATCCAACAAGAGTGATACATAGTGGCGAAGTCTCTTTGTGAGTGATTAATCCTTGGAATGAATATGATTGTGAGTGAAACAAAGTATTTGCGTGTGTTGTCTATGTATTCTCAAATCTCTTGGTTTTCTCATTAATAAAAGAAAACATCTCATTGAGAGCTTCGAAGTGGACGTAACCAGAGTTCTGGTGAACCAATATAAATACTTGTGTCCTTATATTGAGTACCCGATTCATGTATTGTTTGTGTTTATTCCACTGCACGTGATTCGTGTATATTGGCTTCCCTGATATCCCCAACATATACATGGGCCATTCTACAAATACAAGTACCAAATGATTAGTGTTTACATTTGCATACAAGACCCATTGTACAAGTGGTCGCCTCCCTTCATTTGAAATTATTATTATTTATGATTCGACCAAATACGAATGCTAATACAAATTAATGCTGGTGAATTTGAGGCCTTTCATATGGCTGAATTATAGTAGACACTTATTGGTGTCTTATCATGCATGTATTTCGTTTACATTTCATTTCAGTTTACAATGATAAATTACTTCATATTTATCCCCTGTATTTAGTTAAATCAGTTTATATTTTCATTAGTAAAAAAACAGACACTCCCAACGTTCACCATCTTTATCACTTCACCCCCTAACATTGCAAAACATTCACTAACCACATGAACAATTTTAAGTAGTGCACTTAACCCCTAAACAATATTCGGGAATAATTTTCCTAAATATTCTGGCTGCAAATTCCATCATGTGCGTCGCACATGCCACAGTCGAGAGTATGCATGTCTTTTTATGTATTTTCTACATGAATTTTACGAGTATACCCATAAAAAAAATATATGAAAAGAAATTTTAAGAGTATACACACGATCGAGGAATTTTACCTGCAGAAAATACATAAAAAGACGTACATACTCTCGACCGTGGCATGTGAGACACATGTTAGAAGTGAGAGACTTTGCAACCAGAATATTCGGGAAAATTATTCCTGAATATTGTTTATGGGTTAAGTGCATTACTTAAAATTATTCAGGAGGTTAAGTGCTTATTTTGAAAGGTTAAGATATGAAGTGGTGAAGGGGAAGACATTGGGGGTATCCGCTACCCAATTTTAAATCTGTATATCTCCAATGTCAATTGTTAACTTGATTACGATTAATTTTCTGAAATTATCTAAATTCATTTTACATATATGTTTTTGGAATTATGATGGTAAATACAATTCAATTATCTAAAGTCTTTAATGAATCCTTATGTAAAGAAGATATTGCACAATTATGCTATTGTAGTAAACTGATAGAGGTGTTAAAATGAGCCAACTACGTCGGGCTGGCCCAACCTGTTTATGTCGTGGGTTTTGGACCTGCATTTTTTGGCCAGTTGGAAGGCTGGCCTATACAGTCCAACCCGTTTTGGCAGCAGGCTTAGGCGTGTTGGCCCGAGGGTTGATCCGTTTTTTCCTTCTTAAAAAAGGTTATTCCATTTTTATAGCTTCAAATTCAAAATAGGAACTCAATATTACATTGAAGAATCTGATCTACTATATATTTTTCACTTGGTCGTGCTTAAAAGTTACAACATGTATTTCAAACTTGAGTAAAATATTGATTTCCTAGTCAAATGTTTTTAGTAACATGGTTAATGTTTAGATAACCTAAAGTAAGTTTCAGTATTCTTCTAGCATCAATTACAAACTCGGCAAGTTCAATTCGAATTCCTTTTCGAAGTTTTTTTTTTTAAAAAATTCTGCAGGTTGGTCCTCCTTAGGTTGAGGTTTTCTAAATCCCCGTGGAGGCGGGCCCCAAAGGACTGGGGCTTGTTTGGGCTGTCGGTTAGGCGGGCCAACCCGTTTAGGTTGGGCTGGCCCGTTTACGTTGGGCTATATAAACTTATATTTAATAACAATTTATCATAATTTGAGGGGCCGGGCTGCAATATACCGTCCCTCACCAAAGTAAGTTTGTAATAACACAAACAATACACGTGCGTCTGCTCGGTTCTCAGTGAAACCCCAACGGTCGCATTTCCCGCAGATTAAAAACCGCTGTATATTCCATCATTCATAACGTCTATCACTATTTTCTTCTACTTCAACTTCAATTGTCCACTCTTCCACTTCTCACTCTCTACGCATGGGTCCTGTGATTTTCTTACTTTGTCTCAGCTCCGCCGTGTCGGCTGCGCAAGGAGGCGGAGGGGCGTCGGTGGAGCTGTGGTGCGTTGCAAAGAACAACGAGGAGGACACGGCCCTGCAGTCGGCCCTCGATTGGGCGTGTGGGCCTGGAGGAGCGAATTGTGCGCCGATTCAAAATGGTGGGCCATGCTACGATTCTTCGAACCTCCTGCATATGGCTTCGTTTGCCTTCAATGATTACTTCATAAAAAATGGTCTTACCGATGATAGCTGTAATTTTAGTAACACTGCTGCTCTCACTTCCTTAAACCCAAGTAAGCTCAGGTACATTTTCTCTCTTTTGTTTTATGTTCTCAATTTTTGTTTGTTTAATTTGGGTTTTCATATCGTTTCAGGTTATAAAAACTGCAAATTTTCATCCAGGTAAAGCACTGTGCGGAATTTATATCAATCCTCATTACAAATTTTCTTTTTTTATTGCTTTAATTTTTACCTCATGAGAACGTTGAGTTCTCTGATCGTTCTTTTAGTCGGTTAACTGCATGATTTCTTTGCTATCTGCGCTGCTGTAAGTGGATTTCCTTCTCTCAATACATATGGTTAGATGAGATGTTAGAGTGTATGATGCCATGAATATTTGGATGTTCCACCCCACATTATCATTTCAAGTAGATGTTAGGACACATTCGAGAGAAAATCCCAACTCCAAAGTCTAGTTCATTAGGCATCGGAGTTTTCAAGTCATTTCACATTTTGATCCGGAGCATGTAAGATGATCGTATATAGCTTGAGAACTTGTTATAAATTCTCATTTTAAAAGTTTTGGTTGTGTTTTTGATGCAGTTTCAGCAAGGGCAATGTGAACTTTAATGGTTCAGTGACAGCAGGGACAGCTAGCTCAGATATGAGCGCCAGCAATTCAATCGCAAGACCATGGGATTGGAGATCGATCTCGATTCATCTCTTATTTGCGATCCCACCAGTAATATTGTAACGAAAACATGATTGATTGGATGCAATGATTTATTCTATGTAACAATCCTTCTTGTTCAGATATCATATCGATATTTCTTTATCAATCCCACTCTGAAATAATCACCAAGTCCTGTTCTGTTAAACAAACTCATTTCTCGACTCTTCGTGGTTCGCTGTTGCATAGTGTCCTAAATTTTCGATATAATCCTCATTGTACTTTCGTCAGCTTATCGATTTTTTGCAGGCCTTTCTTGTTTTGTTCAAATATATGGGATAAACCAGGATGGAACCCGAATTATGATTTAGGAATAAGGGAGCGAGCATGTGGTAAAATTGCAGATACATCACAAATGAACTCGTTCATAACTCCTTTGTAAATAACCATCCTCGAGTATGAGTCAGCTCTGTTTTTTTTTTTTCAATGTATGAATTAATTGTTGGGTTTTCGTACCCCGGCGTCAGATCCAAACGTAGTGAAAATAAACATAAACAGATCTGACCCGATGACGAATCGATCGCGCCTGATTCATATATTAACATGCATAAATCGAATATAAATGAACGAAAAGAGATTACCGTTCACCGATGTAATTCTGACGGCAGTGACCCTCGAGTCCAACCAACCTGACCAGATCTACAAGTAGGGGTGAGTATTTTCGGTTCGGTTACCAACCGAACCGAATTTCTGAAAATCGAACCGAACCGATTTTTAAAACTGTAACCGAACCAACCGATTTTTTTTAAAACCGAACCGATAAAAAATCTGTTATTTTGGTCGCTAACCGAATTAACCGATATTTTTTTTAAAAAAATAAAATAAATTTAAAAAATTAGAAAATGTGATTTTAAAAATTAAAATAACTAGATTATTTGATTTTAAAAATTAAAAAAAGTAAAATTTAAATAAAGAATGATATTAATTGATTTTTTAAAAAAATAAATAAAAATTTATTTTTTAAAAAAATATTAAAAAATTAAAAATTTGGGTTTATTCGGTTAACCGATATTTTAAAAATGAAAACCGAAACCTGTAGGATCGAGCGCTTACCGCTTTACCAATAACTATAGTTAAGGGTAATGGTGCAACATCAATCTTTTCAACCATACACTGGCACAAGCGCCACGTGTTCGACTGATCACAAAGCAGAGGCAATTGTTGAACCCCAACAATCCCTCCCCCAATAATTGCACTCTCTGCAACTCATGGGAATCGAACACGCGACCTTGGCTCTGATACCAATTGTAGGATCGAGCGCTTACCGCTTTACCAATAACTATAGTTAAGGGTAATGGTGCAATATCAATCTTTTCAACCATACACTGGCACAAGCGCCACGTGTTCGACTGATCACAAAGCAGAGGCAATTGTTGAACCCCAACAAAACCAAACCGAATTAACCGAATTAACCGATTTTTTAAAAAATCAAAACCGAATTTCTGAAATAACCGAACCGATTTTCCAAAATATTTTGATTTTTTCGGTTTGTTCGGTTTAACCGAACTTTTGCTCATCCCTATCTACAAGCCCAGCACCAGTGCTAGTGTGACGACTTTTCTATGAGAATGAGTGTATTGAGTGGTCATTTTTTAACCCTAGGGTGATGTTATATTTATAGTTGTAATTAGCTTATTTGGTTCATGATTAATATAAAGCCCATCGGGCCAACGTTTGGCTTGTAGGGCATTTATGCTAACATTAATGCCTCATCCAAGCATCATTCAAAGTAATCCAGATCAACTTGCTCTATATTAAACTTGTTAAGAATAAATAGGATTCCAACTTGATGTGATCCGTTATTTTACGTGTTTGGTAGAATTAAATGTTTACGAAAAATAAAAGAAATACACCAAGATTTTTACGTGGAAAACCCTCAAATTAAGAGAAAAACCACGGGACCTAGTCCAGTATAAAGCTTTACTATAAATATCGATGATTTACAAGATGATCTGGATACAAAAATAATCACTCAATGACTTTCACGACTACTGTTAGAGAAATTATATAAAAAAGACCGAACAGACTCAAGTTTGCTCTCTTCGGAGTCTTTTTGCCCAGAAAAATCCAACCCTCTCTGTGATGACATCCGTGGGTATTTATAGGACTGTTCCTAGTGATTGACTCGCGGGAGGTCCGGAACACGATGTCACATGATCGTGGCTTAACTGGAGCCTCACGCGTCCGAGATATCCGCGCCCCATTACTACATGTTCATTCACGCCGGTTAATTTGTTAGTTACTCCCGAGTTTTCCGCTAATCTTTGACCAGAAAACCGAGGAGGGTTAGCAGATGTTCGGTAAAACCCTGCTCGGTGCTAGCTGTTCGGTGCACTCTGTTCGGTATATGACTTGTTCGGCGCTTGCGGGGATTTTACCCGAGGAGGTCAATATTTCATATGACATCACCTCACCCCCCTAAAGTAAAGCAAGCGAGACTTTTGAAGTCTTGTTTTATTGCTTTCGGGTAAAATCCAAACTTAACCTGCTCGGGATATTTTGCCGCCCTTTTTTCCCTCCCAAATATTTCAAATGCCGCGCGACGTTTCGTTTCCCGAGGCTCCTTTATAACCGTCCATTCCCTTATTTTTGGACGGTAAGGATTAAATGACTGTTCACATGGTCCCCGCTATAAATACCCCTCCATTTTCTTCATTTGTTTTTACTTTACTGCATTCTGCTTCCGAGCTAGCACCAGACGGTCGAACAACTTGTCTCACCAGTTCCCTTCTTTTTTAATCACCTAAGTATGGTTTCTTCCTCAGCCGATTCTTCATTGCAAGCTATAGATAGGTTTACCGAAGGAGATGCTCTTAGCCCCTCTCCTCAAGCCTCTTCCTCTTTTGATAGTGACAAAACCCTAAGCTCTTCTGCTGCGTCGGCTGCTCATAAACAAGAGCAGAAACGTGCTACGGAGCGAGATTTAGTTAAAGCCAAGGTTCCTTGGTTCGAGATCTTCGAGTCTGAGGTTAAATTGCCTCAGCAACTCATCAATATCCGAACTAAATGGGGGATTTCTGAGGGGACTTCTATTATTGCTCCCCCTTCTGGATCTCGTCCCCACTTACCCCCTAAGGGGTATTTTCCTTTCTATATAGACCAACTCCGAGGAGGGCTCCGTTTTCCCGTCCCTTCTTTCTTTATTGAAGTGGCCTCCTACTTCTGCGTTTCCCTTAGTCAATTATTTCCCAATAGCTATAGGTTATTAGCAGGCTTCTTCATAGTTCTTTCTTATCTGGGTTTTATCCCTACTCCACAGCTTTTTCATTGTTTCTTCCAACTGAACAAGAAAGAGATCGGGCTTTTTTACTTTTCCTCAAGGACAGGGGTTGGCTTCCTCAAAAAATACCCCTCGTCTATAAAAAATTGGAAAAACTCTTACTTCTTTGCTCGTCCCCTCCAACCTTGGGATTGCCCTATGGAGTGGAGGGAAAATCTCCCGAGGGGGAAATCGATCAAGGGTCACCTTGAGGAGGAACCGTATTTGTCGGTTCGTCGTGCACTTGGCGATCAGTGTTTTAATTTGATGGAGCTGATTGACGACGGACTGCTATACTTGTTCCAATTGAGCCCCAAGGGTGTATCCTTGAACATGCCCCTCGGTGAGTGTTTTCCAAGTAATCTTCTTCGTTTAACCTTTAACTTATCATGTTCGGACTAATATTTCTCTGCGTTTTTCAGAAACAAAAATGATGAAGGCAATGATAGCCGAGAAGCTAAGGGAGAAGAGCCAAAAAGGCCAAACTTCTAAGGCTGCTGCTACTCCTGCACCTCCCCCTTCTATTGAGATTTTGACTCCTTCTGAGGAGAAGGCTTCACCTGAGAAGACTCATGCTCTTCATCGCAAGAGAAAGACTACTCCCGAAGGTCCAAGTTCTTCGCCCCAAGCACCTCCTACTAAGAAAACTTCTTCTTCCCTCATCCCTTCCGAACCTCGAGCCTCCTCTCAACCCGCTCTCGGTGTCTCCCGGTGTAAGGACCCCAAGCCCTTAACCCTTAATTAGTGTATTAACCATTATGTGTGGCACATGCTTTCAATAAAAAGTCAATCGGGAAGCTCAAATGATGCTTACAAAATTCCTTTAATATACAACGTTATAAGATCATCTCTACTAACATATAGACTCATAGAGTTGCCCATTACCATCCCCATTTTGCCACTTTTCACATTGTGGACTTTTATAAAAATTTGGGCAGAGTCTCCCCGTAAATTGAGCTATCCCAAAACAAAAGCACATCATATAATATAATTCCCGGCCAGGGAATACACAATACCCAACAGAATACTGAACACAAAGTAAATCCCAGCCAGGGAAGACACCACACATAAGACGACAAAAGTGGGTTTCAACACCCACATAATACACTAACGACTCTCATATCATTAGCAATTCTACCACAATTGCATGCAACATATAATGAAAGAGAGAAAGGCTCATGCCTTTATATACAACCCATATACAAGAATATCCATGCTCACAAGCGAGCATCATAAATGTGTATATAAACCTCGGGTGTATATAAGTACTCTATACGATACCGTGCTCCATCAAGCCCTGGTACCACGATCCTGTGAGTGCATCCAATCAACAGCTCGAGCCCAGCTCCATAGCCATCGATGCACCTGTTCACCTGCCCCAACAGAGACAGCCCCCAACGGGGTGAGCATACTAATACACAAAATCTCATAATCACAATAATGAAATTCATAATTTACAACACAAGTAAATATTAATGAATTTTAAATGATACTCCCTGGATGGCAACATCCTCATCCGGGATTAGGGCTGCTTACCGGGCCGGGTCAAACCGGACCCGGCCCGGATTCGGACCGTTAAGTCCGGTCCGAAACCGGAACCGGACTTAACGGTTCCGGTTCGCCCCGGAACCGGTTAGAAACCGGTCCGGGGCGGTTCCGAAGAACCAAACCGGTAGGACCACCGGTTCCGGTCCTACCGGTCCGGTTCCGGTTCCGTAACCGGAACCGGTAGATTTTTAAAAAAAAAATAAAATAAAAAAAAAAAAATAAATTGTTGAAGGCAACGTTAACATTTGTTAACGTTGCCTTCAACGTTAACAATGTTAACGTTGGCAACGGCTCTTAGCCGTTGCCAACGTTAACTTTTATTTTTTTTTTTTTTAAAATTTTTAATAAAAAAAAAAAAAACTATAAATAGGGGATGTTGTGTTGTGTATTATTTCATAACAATTCTTGTAACGAAAATTACTTCACTCTCATATTTTCCTCTCAATTGTGCTATTTACAATTTATTTATAGTCTTATATCATAATGGCATCTTCATCTAGCAGTGGTGCTGGTCGTAGCCGGGGTCGTAGTCGGGGTCTCGTTCCGGGTCGTCTATCACTGAGTTCATCTTCTGCAATGAATTTGCCTGTGCCAATTCCTGAGTTAAATGAAAGTTATGATTTTTTTGCTGATCGTAGCCAGAGACGTGTATGCTGTACAAGCTTCAAGCGTCGCTTCTGAATCGGCATTCTCAACATGCGGCCGTATTATTGGAGACTACAGAAGTAGTCTATCAGCTGATTCGTTATGCATGCTCACGTTACTTAAAGATTGGTTTGAAGCAGAATGCAAAAATAGAAGAGATGGGACGGTTGACGAATTCGTAAATCATTATGACGAGCAAGAAGAAGAGATAGCCAAAACAATACTTATCAATTATGAAGACTGTTAAGTACTAAATTGTAATATTTTTTTATTTAGATTTTCAATTGTCATGTCTTTACAATTATTTGTATGCTAGAAATATTTAAACACATAGACATGTTTAAATAACCCATAAAAATTGTTAAATTTCTAAACCTTTATTTAATTTCCACTTTATTTAGAATTTTTTTTTTTTTTTTTAAAGGAGGCGTAACTACGCCACTTTGGAGGCGTAGTTACGCCTCTTAAATAAAAAAAAGCCGTAGCTTAGGCGTAACTACGCCTGAATGGGGCGTAGTTACGCCTCCGAAAAAAAAAAAAAAAAAAAAAAAGGAAAAATCCGATAAACCACCGAATCAAACCGGAACCGGTTGGAACCGGAACCGGTTCGATCCGGTTCCTTACCGGACCGGACCGGTTCCGCCCATAACGGGGCCGGAACCGGCCGGTTCCGGACCGGACCGGACCGGTTCCAACCGGTAAGCACCCCTATCCGGGATTCCGTGTACTGTCCCTGTTCTCACAATCATCAAACTCATCAAATCTCATAAATCAGTAAATCAACACATTGATTTAACTCATAGCATGCCTGATTCTCAAGTATCAATAATCAATGATTCCAAGTTCATTATACATACAAATATAGATATCTCAATATCTAGTACTGATTTCTCAGTTTCGCTATCAATCATAGATAGCTCAAATGCCTAGCATTTATTTTACCAATTTTCCATTATACCTAGACATCTCACATGTCTTATAATGAGTACATGATCCCACGATCATTCTCAGGCATCTCAAATGCCGTACAATAGTCATATAGGCCCAGTACCCCATATATATCAACACATAAATATAGCCATGCGCACAACCATCGATGAAGTCAATATACATTATGCATTTCACAAATGCTCTCATATAAAGAAATGCTCGTACGTCGCACGTACCTTAAATCTCCGAAGTCCGAGCCAAACCTTGCTCGAGTTCCATGCTCCGAGGAACGATGTGCTAACACGATAAATTAATTCACAATTAATTACGAACATGCAACCCATGCTCAAGCACACCCATAACCCTCAAAAATATTGTCAACACACGACAATAAACCAATATCGAAAATTGCTCAAGAATTCCCCACAAATTTTCGAACCTTCACAACACAAATCGAACCCAATTAAACACCATAATTCATCTAAACATGAATTAATCAATCAACAACATGAATAATCGCCCCACATGCCAAAACCCCCAAAATTCGAATTCAAAGCCCTAAATTCGAATCCAATTCCTCAATTTCGAACACAATCAAGCATCATAATGCATCTAAAACATGAATTAATCAATTACTAACAAGAATCATCACTCCTTGTCAAAAGCCCCAATTTTTCGAACCCTAACTCACGAAAATAGGGCTGAAATTCGAACCAAATGCAACAAATATTTTCGAACCAAAAAGTCTGAAATCATCGACTCAAAAACAGCTCAAAAACGCCCCAAAAACACCAGAATAATCGTACCAAAAACATACCAAAATCGAGCCCCAAAAATCGGATGAACTCCAGTTTTCGAACCCTACGCTTTCTGCAGAAATCCGAGCTCAAATCGCGACCAAACTTCAAATTGATGGTATGGGTAGGAGCGCCTGGAAGAGACGAATCCAACGGCGGGTCGCACGCGCCGAACGGCGGCCGGACGGCGGCGGGCGCACGCCTGGAAGCGGCGGGGGTCAAAGGGGATCGGGAAAGCTCGCGCGCGGGGAGAGAGAAGGAAGGTGGGGAAAAATGGTTCCGATAATTAAAATCTCGAGTTCAACTGGTATTTATAGTAAAAATACCCCGAAATACTAATAGTCCCACAAATACATCATGATTCATTAAAAATCATCTGTTTTCAAAAACTCTCTCTCTAACTCAAAAATCCCCTACCGGTGCCCACACCAAGCACCCGAGATTCCGAGTCACACTAAAAACCCAACTCACAGGTTTTCACCGAAATGAGAATACGATCTCAACCTCGGGATCCAACGATCCCAACTACTCAAATAGACGAGCCCAGAAGGCCCAACACCTCGATTAAACTCCAATTGTCACGTAAAACAACTTTACGGGTTATTAACACTCCGGGATTAACATCCCTAATCTCTGGTCATCGCAATATCCCCCACTAAAAGAATTTCGTCCTCGAAATTAGCACCGGTGTATCACGTAACACCCGGGCTACACAACTACATGAAGTCATAACCTCGATTCCTGACCATATCAGAATCGTCTTAAAAACCTCGAGAATACTTACCTCACATCGAACTCTGAAACAGAGCGACATACCAAAACCAACACCAACTCATCACCCAAGAGGCAAAACGTACCTCGATGCGGTTCATCCCAAAAGTCAGTCCCTCATGACTGCAAAACAACCAATATTTACGACCGTAGATCGGACAGTCATCCTTCGTTCTAATACCACTAGTAAGAACGCATCATGAATGACACCTCAACCGTGAGAACGTTGACTTCGTGTCAAACTCTGGAGTGGAATAGACTTCCAAATCCATCATAACGTCAAAGAGCGTCAGCACCACTCAACGCTAATAATCCAAAAGCAGTTAGGCAACTGAAACTGCAAGGATTCGAATCGCTCCCGATTCCATCGTAGATATCGTTCAATGATATCTTTATCATGACTCACGATGTCTAACATACATCGTTACGAGGGAAACATTAGCATACCACGGTGCACACATACCAAACCTGGTTTCCACTTTCAAACCTCCTCCATCGAATGAGCAGTCGCATCATTGCAACTCAATTTGGGCAACTCACGGCCACAGATTCACACAGAAGACATCTCACAAGACACCCACCTCCGGATATTCCAAGGATCACATCCTGATCATAAACAAACCATCGAGACTCCACAGAGTTCAAATTCTGAAAGGACATGCAATAAACCCATTGCATCCTCAACGCTTGTATCGGCAGCGACACCCAACCAATCTGAATTCCTGCCATCCCTTGGCAATCCTAGGATTTAACAATCCAAACTTGGGAAGGCTATCGTATAACTCGAAGGGAAACACCAACCAGGGAACATCTCAACCCACACAAGATAATCCCTCCTCAAGGGAAGTCAACTAACTTCACGATTATCCCTCATAATCATCGTGCCATGGAGATTCCCAATCTCAAGGTGTTCCATATCTCTCATCAGATATTTAACCATCCAAAAGTAGCATAACTCTATGCTTGACAAGAAGGAAATCAATAACTGGCATCCGTATACTCGCCGGTATACTGCATAAGCACTGACATCACATGCATACTCAATGCACTTGGCTCGGGTATCTACAACATACCCCTAAGCCCCAAACACAACTATCAATTCTGAGTCATTCCATTGCAGTGGAGAATGATAATCGACGATCAACAACACGGCGTGATTCCCAAAATCAACACCACACGTACCAACTTACCGAATCCTTCAAAGATTCCCAAATAGGTATAATACTACCTCTTCCCCACAAGGGAAGTGCTATCGAACTCGAGATCCACTAGTCTCGAACCACCGTTCGGAAAAACTGGATACAATAACACCCGTTGTATCCCAACTACACGGATTCCCTCAGATCGAGTCAATAACGACCTGATGACTCTCTTGTTGGTACTCCCACATTATGAGCTGCCCCAGACAAATCCCTCAAAACAATAGATGTATAAACGTTCTCATGGGGTGCCACATGCCTCAACATCATGCTACAAAGGGACAATCAAAAGCCTGCCAAAAGCTTTCATCGTATCATCATACGATTCACCAAACTCGGTTCCATCGTGCAGTATCATGGCTCCAACAATCACACTATATCATTACCACGATATCTGGCTAGCAAAGCACTGTCTCCATAGGCTCGTACCAGCTTATCGACGTGACACACGTCCCAATCCGGTATACCATACCGTACAAATTATTAGAGTTGTGGGTCATCGCCCAGCATATCTCTAAAATACCAAGCACAATGGACAACCCGGTGTCCTTGCTCACTTATGATGCAATCATAATCCGTTAAGACTTATCCCACACCCTCAGGGTGGGTGCAACCATGTCTACCCTACATCACAACACAAGCGAGTAGTTTCCTCAATGACTACTCTTACCACCAATCACTTGGCCCTAGCCAAACCAACGAGCATACCCAAGGGTATCATTGCTCGACAAATATATACTTCGAATATGTGCTGCGGTATAATTCCTATACGGCGCACCCAATAGTTCCTCGAGCAACTTGCTCGGCATAATGGTCTCGTCAACTAGTGACTCAGACACTACCATGTGCCCACCAAGGCACTCAAACCATATAACCAAATACATAACATAAATGTATTAATCATCAAAACGACGCCACACGTCTACATTGAACATCAACTATGTCATCGTCATCCCGTGACTGCATATGTCAACATATGACATCCAACTAACATCGTCAAACATACGACGGTACATGGCAATACACGACATCCATAATCTCATCGTCAAACACATGGCATATATATAGCAACACATAGTATCCACAATAATGCTAACACAAGTAATATGCCATACCTCATCGCTATCAATATAGCGGCATACCTGTCTCCGTCGCTCACGTAGTCAGCACCCATCGCTCGAAGGCGGCAAAATCCTGTGCTGAGCACATAGCGGCACAATCCATCGCTATAGAATCGACGGCATGATACCTCGTCATATAATAAGTGGCATGAAACCTCGCTATACACCTGAGCATGAATCATCGTCCACATAATAGCGGAAAGAGGCATCGCTAGCAATATATCCGGCGGCAAGAACCATCGCCAATCAATATAGCGGAATGAACCATCGCTATCCATATACATGGCGGCAAGAACCATCGCCAGTCAATATAGCGGAATAAACCATCGCTATCAATATCCATGGCGGCAAGAACCATCGCCAGTCAATATAGCGGCATGAACCATCGCTATCAATATACATGGCGGCAAGAACCATCGCCAGTCAATATAGCGGCATGAACCATCGCTATCAATATACATGGCGGCAAGAACCATCGCCAGTCAATATAGCGGCATGAACCATCGCTATCAATATACATGGCGGCAAGAACCATCGCCAGTCAATATAGCCGATCCCTAGTCATTGTCACGGTAGTGTATTTTAATGCCCCTCGCTCAAGTAAAAACATGCGGTACTCCCACCCCTCGCTTCACATATAGGCGGCATAGAATAACCTCGCTTAAATGGACATGCGGTACTCCCACCCCTCGCCTCACATTTTAGCGGCAAATATTCTTTCCTCGCCTCATATGCTAACCACGCTTCAATGTGACATGCGGCGCTCCCACCCCTCGCTTCACATTTTAGCGGCACAAAAATAATAAATAGCGGCAAGCATTTAAAATCATCACTCATCCATAACAATGACTCATGGGATATTCACCAAGTATTTCATCCATACCTGCATCACAAAGCATAATCCATATACCAACATACATCATCATGAGTGTATTTTAATGCACCTCGCTCAAATGCGACATGCGGTACTCCCACCCCTCGCTTCAACATTTGGCGGCAAAGCATTAAAATCATCACTACATGTATACATGCAACCACAATGCATAATTCCAGGATGTATATAAAATGCAGGTTACCGTTTCGTGTCTTTTCAACCATGGCCTTAGCCTTTCCACGTCATAGTGTCCCTACAAGAACAATTCCAAACCATGAGCATACGATAATCCATATTCCACACAATATGATTATAATGAGTAAATGCATAAACTATGAGTACAAAGTACTTCCTGTATCCCAATGCATTTCAAAATGCTCCACTTGGTTGTCCCTGTGTCACAACTCACAATCATAATCAACAAGTTATATTATGATTCTATAGATGTCATGACATATAATCGTTTCACTATGATCACATATCACAAATGCACATAAGCAAAATAGTTGTGTCACACCACACTAACTACTATCATGCATAAATATGTGCTACTCATCCCTATCAGCATGTTCCAGGCCCTCAACAGCCCCAAAGAGCTAACCACTGCTCTGATACCACTAATGTAAGGACCCCAAGCCCTTAACCCTTAATTAGTGTATTAACCATTATGTGTGGCACATGCTTTCAATAAAAAGTCAATCGGGAAGCTCAAATGATGCTTACAAAATTCCTTTAATATACAACGTTATAAGATCATCTCTACTAACATATAGACTCATAGAGTTGCCCATTACCATCCCCATTTTGCCACTTTTCACATTGTGGACTTTTATAAAAATTTGGGCAGAGTCTCCCCGTAAATTGAGCTATCCCAAAACAAAAGTACATCATATAATATAATTCCCGGCCAGGGAATACACAATACCCAACAGAATACTGAACACAAAGTAAATTCCCAGCCAGGGAAGACACCACACATAAGACGACAAAAGTGGGTTTCAACACCCACATAATACACTAACGACTCTCATATCATTAGCAATTCTACCACAATTGCATGCAACATATAATGAAAGAGAGAAAGGCTCATGCCTTTATATACAACCCATATACAAGAATATCCATGCTCACAAGCGAGCATCATAAATGTGTATATAAACCTCGGGTGTATATAAGTACTCTATACGATACCGTGCTCCATCAAGCCCTGGTACCACGATCATGTGAGTGCATCCAATCAACAGCTCAAGCCCAGCTCCATAGCCATCGATGCACCTATTCACCTGCCCCAACAGAGACAGACCCCAACGGGGTGAGCATACCAATACACAAAATCTCATAATCACAATAATGAAATTCATAATTTACAACACAAGTAAATATTAATGAATTTTAAATGATACTCCCTGGATGGCAACATCCTCATCCGGGATTCCGTGTACTGTCCATGTTCTCACAATCATCAAACTCATCAAATCTCATAAATCAGTAAATCAACACATTGATTTAACTCATAGCATGCCTGATTCTCAAGTATCAATAATCAATGATTCCAAGTTCATTATACATACAAATATAGATATCTCAATATCTAGTACTGATTTCTCAGTTTCGCTATCAATCATAGATAGCTCAAATGCCTAGCATTTATTTTACCAATTTTCCATTATACCTAGACATCTCACATGTCTTATAATGAGTACATGATCCCACGATCATTCTCAGGCATCTCAAATGCCGTACAATAGTCATATAGGCCCAGTACCCCATATATATCAACACATAAATATAGCCATGCGCACAACCATCGATGAAGTCAATATACATTATGCATTTCACAAATGCTCTCATATAAAGAAATGCTCGTACGTCGCACGTACCTTAAATCTCCGAAGTCCGAGCCAAACCTTGCTCGAGTTCCATGCTCCGAGGAACGATGTGCTAACACGATAAATTAATTCACAATTAATTACGAACATGCAACCCATGCTCAAGCACACCCATAACCCTCAAAAATATTGTCAACACACGACAATAAACCAATATCGAAAATTGCTCAAGAATTCCCCACAAATTTTCGAACCTTCACAACACAAATCGAACCCAATTAAACACCATAATTCATCTAAACATGAATTAATCAATCAACAACATGAATAATCGCCCCACATGCCAAAACCCCAAAATTCGAATTCAAAGCCCTAAATTCGAATCCAATTCCTCAATTTCGAACACAATCAAGCATCATAATGCATCTAAAACATGAATTAATCAATTACTAACAAGAATCATCACTCCTTGTCAAAAGCCCCAATTTTTCGAACCCTAACTCACGAAAATAGGGCTGAAATTCGAACCAAATGCAACAAATATTTTCGAACCAAAAAGTCTGAAATCATCGACTCAAAAACAGCTCAAAAACGCCCCAAAAACACCAGAATAATCGTACCAAAAACATACCAAAATCGAGCCCCAAAAATCGGATGAACTCCAGTTTTTGAACCCTACGCTTTCTGCAGAAATCCGAGCTCAAATCGCGACCAAACTTCAAATTGATGGTATGGGTAGGAGCGCCTGGAAGAGACGAATCCAACGGCGGGTCGCACGCGCCGAACGGCGGCCGGACGGCGGCGGGCGCACGCCTGGAAGCGGCGGGGGTCAAAGGGGATCGGGAAAGCTCGCGCGCGGGGAGAGAGAAGGAAGGTGGGGAAAAATGGTTCCGATAATTAAAATCTCGAGTTCAACTGGTATTTATAGTAAAAATACCCCGAAATACTAATAGTCCCACAAATACATCATGATTCATTAAAAATCATCTGTTTTCAAAAACTCTCTCTCTAACTCAAAAATCCCCTACCGGTGCCCACACCAAGCACCCGAGATTCCGAGTCACACTAAAAACCCAACTCACAGGTTTTCACCGAAATGAGAATACGATCTCAACCTCGGGATCCAACGATCCCAACTACTCAAATAGACGAGCCCAGAAGGCCCAACACCTCGATTAAACTCCAATTGTCACGTAAAACAACTTTACGGGTTATTAACACTCCGGGATTAACATCCCTAATCTCTGGTCATCACAATATCCCCCACTAAAAGAATTTCGTCCTCGAAATTAGCACCGGTGTATCACGTAACACCCGGGCTACACAACTACATGAAGTCATAACCTCGATTCCTGACCATATCAGAATCGTCTTAAAAACCTCGAGAATACTTACCTCACATCGAACTCTGAAACAGAGCGACATACCAAACCAACACCAACTCATCACCCAAGAGGCAAAACGTACCTCGATGCGGTTCATCCCAAAAGTCAGTCCCTCATGACTGCAAAACAACCAATATTTACGACCGTAGATCGGACAGTCATCCTTCGTTCTAATACCACTAGTAAGAACGCATCATGAATGACACCTCAACCGTGAGAACGTTGACTTCGTGTCAAACTCTGGAGTGGAATAGACTTCCAAATCCATCATAACGTCAAAGAGCGTCAGCACCACTCAACGCTAATAATCCAAAAGCAGTTAGGCAACTGAAACTGCAAGGATTCGAATCGCTCCCGATTCCATCGTAGATATCGTCCAATGATATCTTTATCATGACTCACGATGTCTAACATACATCGTTACGAGGGAAACATTAGCATACCACGGTGCACACATACCAAACCTGGTTTCCACTTTCAAACCTCCTCCATCGAATGAGCAGTCGCATCATTGCAACTCAATTTGGGCAACTCACGGCCACAGATTCACACAGAAGACATCTCACAAGACACCCACCTCCGGATATTCCAAGGATCACATCCTGATCATAAACAAACCATCGAGACTCCACAGAGTTCAAATTCTGAAAGGACATGCAATAAACCCATTGCATCCTCAACGCTTGTATCGGCAGCGACACCCAACCAATCTGAATTCCTGCCATCCCTTGGCAATCCTAGGATTTAACAATCCAAACTTGGGAAGGCTATCGTATAACTCGAAGGGAAACACCAACCAGGGAACATCTCAACCCACACAAGATAATCCCTCCTCAAGGGAAGTCAACTAACTTCACGATTATCCCTCATAATCATCGTGCCATGGAGATTCCCAATCTCAAGGTGTTCCATATCTCTCATCAGATATTTAACCATCCAAAAGTAGCATAACTCTATGCTTGACAAGAAGGAAATCAATAACTGGCATCCGTATACTCGCCGGTATACTGCATAAGCACTGACATCACATGCATACTCAATGCACTTGGCTCGGGTATCTACAACATACCCCTAAGCCCCAAACACAACTATCAATTCTGAGTCATTCCATTGCAGTGGAGAATGATAATCGACGATCAACAACACGGCGTGATTCCCAAAATCAACACCACACGTACCAACTTACCGAATCCTTCAAAGATTCCCAAATAGGTATAATACTACCTCTTCCCCACAAGGGAAGTGCTATCGAACTCGAGATCCACTAGTCTCGAACCACCGTTCGGAAAAACTGGATACAATAACACCCGTTGTATCCCAACTACACGGATTCCCTCAGATCGAGTCAATAACGACCTGATGACTCTCTTGTTGGTACTCCCACATTATGAGCTGCCCCAGACAAATCCCTCAAAACAATAGATGTATAAACGTTCTCATGGGGTGCCACATGCCTCAACATCATGCTACAAAGGGACAATCAAAAGCCTGCCAAAAGCTTTCATCGTATCATCATACGATTCACCAAACTCGGTTCCATCGTGCAGTATCATGGCTCCAACAATCACACTATATCATTACCACGATATCTGGCTAGCAAAGCACTGTCTCCATAGGCTCGTACCAGCTTATCGACGTGACACACGTCCCAATCCGGTATACCATACCGTACAAATTATTAGAGTTGTGGGTCATCGCCCAGCATATCTCTAAAATACCAAGCACAATGGACAACCCGGTGTCCTTGCTCACTTATGATGCAATCATAATCCGTTAAGACTTATCCCACACCCTCAGGGTGGGTGCAACCATGTCTACCCTACATCACAACACAAGCGAGTAGTTTCCTCAATGACTACTCTTACCACCAATCACTTGGCCCTAGCCAAACCAACGAGCATACCCAAGGGTATCATTGCTCGACAAATATATACTTCGAATATGTGCTGCGGTATAATTCTATACGGCGCACCCAATAGTTCCTCGAGCAACTTGCTCGGCATAATGGTCTCGTCAACTAGTGACTCAGACACTACCATGTGCCCACCAAGGCACTCAAACCATATAACCAAATACATAACATAAATGTATTAATCATCAAAACGACGCCACACGTCTACATTGAACATCAACTATGTCATCGTCATCCCGTGACGGCATATGTCAACATATGACATCCAACTAACATCGTCAAACATACGACGGTACATGGCAATACACGACATCCATAATCTCATCGTCAAACACATGGCATATATATAGCAACACATAGTATCCACAATAATGCTAACACAAGTAATATGCCATACCTCATCGCTATCAATATAGCGGCATACCTGTCTCCGTCGCTCACGTAGTCAGCACCCATCGCTCGAAGGCGGCAAAATCCTGTGCTGAGCACATAGCGGCACAATCCATCGCTATAGAATCGACGGCATGATACCTCGTCATATAATAAGTGGCATGAAACCTCGCTATACACCTGAGCATGAATCATCGTCCACATAATAGCGGAAAGAGGCATCGCTAGCAATATATCCGGCGGCAAGAACCATCGCCAATCAATATAGCGGAATGAACCATCGCTATCCATATACATGGCGGCAAGAACCATCGCCAGTCAATATAGCGGAATAAACCATCGCTATCAATATCCATGGCGGCAAGAACCATCGCCAGTCAATATAGCGGCATGAACCATCGCTATCAATATACATGGCGGCAAGAACCATCGCCAGTCAATATAGCGGCATGAACCATCGCTATCAATATACATGGCGGCAAGAACCATCGCCAGTCAATATAGCGGCATGAACCATCGCTATCAATATACATGGCGGCAAGAACCATCGCCAGTCAATATAGCCGATCCCTAGTCATTGTCACGGTAGTGTATTTTAATGCCCCTCGCTCAAGTAAAAACATGCGGTACTCCCACCCCTCGCTTCACATATAGGCGGCATAGAATAACCTCGCTTAAATGGACATGCGGTACTCCCACCCCTCGCCTCACATTTTAGCGGCAAATATTCTTTCCTCGCCTCATATGCTAACCACGCTTCAATGTGACATGCGGCGCTCCCACCCCTCGCTTCACATTTTAGCGGCACAAAAATAATAAATAGCGGCAAGCATTTAAAATCATCACTCATCCATAACAATGACTCATGGGATATTCACCAAGTATTTCATCCATACCTGCATCACAAAGCATAATCCATATACCAACATACATCATCATGAGTGTATTTTAATGCACCTCGCTCAAATGCGACATGCGGTACTCCCACCCCTCGCTTCAACATTTGGCGGCAAAGCATTAAAATCATCACTACATGTATACATGCAACCACAATGCATAATTCCAGGATGTATATAAAATGCAGGTTACCGTTTCGTGTCTTTTCAACCATGGCCTTAGCCTTTCCACGTCATAGTGTCCCTACAAGAACAATTCCAAACCATGAGCATACGATAATCCATATTCCACACAATATGATTATAATGAGTAAATGCATAAACTATGAGTACAAAGTACTTCCTGTATCCCAATGCATTTCAAAATGCTCCACTTGGTTGTCCCTGTGTCACAACTCACAATCATAATCAACAAGTTATATTATGATTCTATAGATGTCATGACATATAATCGTTTCACTATGATCACATATCACAAATGCACATAAGCAAAATAGTTGTGTCACACCACACTAACTACTATCATGCATAAATATGTGCTACTCATCCCTATCAGCATGTTCCAGGCCCTCAACAGCCCCAAAGAGCTAACCACTGCTCTGATACCACTAATGTAAGGACCCCAAGCCCTTAACCCTTAATTAGTGTATTAACCATTATGTGTGGCACATGCTTTCAATAAAAAGTCAATCGGGAAGCTCAAATGATGCTTACAAAATTCCTTTAATATACAACGTTATAAGATCATCTCTACTAACATATAGACTCATAGAGTTGCCCATTACCATCCCCATTTTGCCACTTTTCACATTGTGGACTTTTATAAAAATTTGGGCAGAGTCTCCCCGTAAATTGAGCTATCCCAAAACAAAAGCACATCATATAATATAATTCCCGGCCAGGGAATACACAATACCCAACAGAATACTGAACACAAAGTAAATTCCCAGCCAGGGAAGACACCACACATAAGACGACAAAAGTGGGTTTCAACACCCACATAATACACTAACGACTCTCATATCATTAGCAATTCTACCACAATTGCATGCAACATATAATGAAAGAGAGAAAGGCTCATGCCTTTATATACAACCCATATACAAGAATATCCATGCTCACAAGCGAGCATCATAAATGTGTATATAAACCTCGGGTGTATATAAGTACTCTAACGATACCGTGCTCCATCAAGCCCTGGTACCACGATCCTGTGAGTGCATCCAATCAACAGCTCAAGCCCAGCTCCATGCCATCGATGCACCTATTCACCTGCCCCAACAGAGACAGACCCCAACGGGGTGAGCATACCAATACACAAAATCTCATAATCACAATAATGAAATTCATAATTTACAACACAAGTATATATTAATGAATTTTAAATGATACTCCCTGGATGGCAACATCCTCATCCGGGATTCCGTGTACTGTCCCTGTTCTCACAATCATCAAACTCATCAAATCTCATAAATCAGTAAATCAACACATTGATTTAACTCATAGCATGCCTGATTCTCAAGTATCAATAATCAATGATTCCAAGTTCATTATACATACAAATATAGATATCTCAATATCTAGTACTGAGTTCTCAGTTTCGCTATCAATCATAGATAGCTCAAATGCCTAGCATTTATTTTACCAATTTTCCATTATACCTAGACATCTCACATGTCTTATAATGAGTATATGATCCCACGATCATTCTCAGGCATCTCAAATGCCGTACAATAGTCATATAGGCCCAGTACCCCATATATATCAACACATAAATATAGCCATGCGCACAACCATCGATGAAGTCAATATACATTATGCATTTCACAAATGCTCTCATATAAAGAAATGCTCGTACGTCGCACGTACCTTAAATCTCCGAAGTCCGAGCCAAACCTTGCTCGAGTTCCATGCTCCGAGGAACGATGTGCTAACACGATAAATTAATTCACAATTAATTACGAACATGCAACCCATGCTCAAGCACACCCATAACCCTCAAAAATATTGTCAACACACGACAATAAACCAATATCGAAAATTGCTCAAGAATTCCCCACAAATTTTCGAACCTTCACAACACAAATCGAACCCAATTAAACACCATAATTCATCTAAACATGAATTAATCAATCAACAACATGAATAATCGCCCCACATGCCAAAACCCCCAAAATTCGAATTCAAAGCCCTAAATTCGAATCCAATTCCTCAATTTCGAACACAATCAAGCATCATAATGCATCTAAAACATGAATTAATCAATTACTAACAAGAATCATCACTCCTTGTCAAAAGCCCCAATTTTTCGAACCCTAACTCACGAAAATAGGGCTGAAATTCGAACCAAATGCAACAAATATTTTCGAACCAAAAAGTCTGAAATCATCGACTCAAAAACAGCTCAAAAACGCCCCAAAAACACCAGAATAATCGTACCAAAAACATACCAAAATCGAGCCCCAAAAATCGGATGAACTCCAGTTTTCGAACCCTACGCTTTCTGCAGAAATCCGAGCTCAAATCGCGACCAAACTTCAAATTGATGGTATGGGTAGGAGCGCCTGGAATAGACGAATCCAACGGCGGGTCGCACGCGCCGAACGGCGGCCGGACGGCGGCGGGCGCACGCCTGGAAGCGGCGGGGGTCAAAGGGGATCGGGAAAGCTCGCGCGCGGGGAGAGAGAAGGAAGGTGGGGAAAAATGGTTCCGATAATTAAAATCTCGAGTTCAACTGGTATTTATAGTAAAAATACCCCGAAATACTAATAGTCCCACAAATACATCATGATTCATTAAAAATCATCTGTTTTCAAAAACTCTCTCTCTAACTCAAAAATCCCCTACCGGTGCCCACACCAAGCACCCGAGATTCCGAGTCACACTAAAAACCCAACTCACAGGTTTTCACCGAAATGAGAATACGATCTCAACCTCGGGATCCAACGATCCCAACTACTCAAATAGACGAGCCCAGAAGGCCCAACACCTCGATTAAACTCCAATTATCACGCAAAACAACTTTATGGGTTATTAACACTCCGGGATTAACATCCCTAATCTCTGGTCATCACACCCGGCCTTCCTCGAGATACCATATCCCCTCGTGGACTTACTCCCCCACTGTTCCACTACTGAAAAAACCCGATCCCAAAGCCTCCCATTCCATGTTGTGCTATACCCCCAACCCTGCTGATCGAAAATACCTCGGGGAGCTGGCTTTCAGCAACTTGGTGAATGATTTCTCCTCCTCCTTTACTCAGGTAAATGTTTATACCCATTAATTTGCTCCGTTTGTCTTTTTTCAATACCTTCATTTGTTATTTTTACTTTATATATGATCTGATGCAGGCCCACATGATGGCGGGTGAACTTCTCCATCGCTTTCATTCAGTCGATTGGCTGATGGGCAAAATCAGAAGCGCATCCGGCAGTTAGAGAGTATGGGTGAGGAGTTGAAGAAAACAGTGAGCCTTTTGGAGGAGCGGCACTCGGCCCTGGTATCAGCTCGGGACAAGGCGGAGCAGGTCCTGGCAGAGGAGCGGACAAAGTTTGTTGCTCTGGAAGATGCTAACTCTACTTTGTCAGAGCAGTATAAAGCCCTGGCTGAGCAACATCCAGCTGTCTCCGAGCAGCTGGCTCAAGAGAAATCTTCCACAGCTGCACGTGCGGAAGAACTATGGCTCTCGAAGAAAGCTGAGTTTTTGAAGTCTCCAGAGTATAGCAGCATGGTGGCTGACCGTGCTTACAAGTTCTTTGATCATGGTTTTGAAGCATGCGTCGGCCAATTTAGATCTCAAGGCTATCCTCCCGAAGAGGCTTCAAAGGACTTCCTTGACGTCAATGCTGCTCTGGAGAGCCTCCCTGATGAGCTATTTCAGCCGTAGGGTAGAGCTTTTACCTTTTATTGTATTTCTTTCTTTTTTATTAATGAAATCATTTGCTTGTATCTTGGAACAAACTCGCTACCCCGAGCGCAAACACTTAGGCAATTTTAGGTTTAAAACGTGGACCAAACATCCCGATCCCACGAGTAAACAACTAAAATTCCGAACAAGCTCGCAACCCCGAGCACAAACACTTAGGCAATTTTAGGTTTAAAACGTGGACCAAACATCCCGATCCCACGAGTAAACAACTAAAATTCCGAACAAGCTCGCAACCCCGAGCACAAACACATAGGCAATTTTAGGTTTAAAACGTGGACCAAACATCCCGATCCCACGAGTAAATAACTAAAATTCCGAACAGCTCGCTACCCCGAGCACAAACACATAGGCAATTTTAGGTAAACGTGGACCAAACATCCCGATCCCACGAGTAAACAACTAAAATTCCGAACAGCTCGCTACACCGAGCACAAACACTTAGGCAATTTTAGGTTTAAAACATGGACCAAACATCCCGATCCCACGAGTAAACAACTAAAATTCCGAACAGCTCGCTACCCCGAGCACAAACACTTAGGCAATTTTAGGTTTAAAACCTGGACCAAACATCCCGATCCCACGAGTAAACAACTAAAATTCCGAACAGGCTCGCAACCCCGAGCACAAACACTTAGGCAATTTTAGGTTTTAAAATGTGGACCAAACATCCCGATCCCATGAGTAAACAACTAAAATTCCGAACAAGCTCGCAACCCCGAGCACAAACACATAGGCAATTTTAGGTTTAAAACGTGGACCAAACATCCCGATCCCACGAGTAAACAACTAAAATTCCGAACAGCTCGCTACCCCGAGCACAAACACTTAGGCAATTTTAGGTTTAAAACATGGACCAAACATCCCGATCCCACGAGTAAACATCTAAAATTCCGAACAGCTCGCTACCCCGAGCACAAACACTTAGGCAATTTTAGGTTTAAAACGTGGACCAAACATCCCGATCCCACGAGTAAACAACTAAAATTCCGAACAGCTCGCTACCCCGAGCACAAACACATAGGCAATTTTAGGTTTAAAACGTGGACCAAACATCCCGATCCCACGAGTAAACAACTAAAATTCCGAACAGCTCGCTACCCCGAGCACAAACACTTAGGCAATTTTAGGTTTAAAACATGGACCAAACATCCCGATCCCACGAGTAAACAACTAAAATTCCGAACAGGCTCGCAACCCCGAGCACAAACACTTAGGCAATTTTAGGTTTTAAAACGTGGACCAAACATCCCGATCCCACGAGTAAACAACTAAAACTCCGAACAGCTCGCTACCCCGAGCACAAACACTTAGGCAATTTTAGGTTTAAAACGTGGACCAAACATCCCGATCCCACGAGTAAATAACTAAAATTCCGAACAGCTCGCTACCCCGAGCACAAACACATAGGCAATTTTAGGTTTAAAACGTGGACCAAACATCCCGATCCCACGAGTAAATAACTAAAATTCCGAACAGCTCGCTACCCCGAGCACAAACACATAGGCAATTTTAGGTTTAAAACGTGGACCAAACATCCCGATCCCACGAGTAAACAACTAAATTCCGAACAGCTCGCTACCCCGAGCACAAACACTTAGGCAATTTTAGGTTTAAAACATGGACCAAACATCCCGATCCCACGAGGTAAACAACTAAAATTCCGAACAGCTCGCTACCCCGAGCACAAACACTTAGGTAATTTTAGGTTTAAAACGTGGACCAAACATCTCGATCCCACGAGTAAACAACTAAAATTCCGAACAGCTCGCTACCCCGAGCACAAACACATAGGCAATTTTAGGTTTAAAACGTGGACCAAACATCCCGATCCCACGAGTAAACAACTAAAATTCCGAACAGCTCGCTACCCCGAGCACAAACACATATGCAATTTTAGGTTTAAAACGTGGACCAAACATCCCGATCCCACGAGTAAACAACTAAAATTCCGAACAGCTCGTTACCCCGAGCACAAACACTTAGGCAATTTTAGGTTTAAAACATGGACAAAACATCCCGATCCCACGAGTAAACAACTAAAATTCGGAACAGCTCGCTACCCCGAGCACAAACACTTAGGCAATTTTAGGTTTAAAACGTGGACCAAACATCCCGATCCCACGAGTAAACAACTAAAACTCCGAACAGCTCGCTACCCCGAGCACAAACACATAGGCAATTTTAGGTTTAAAACGTGGACCAAACATCCCGATCCCACGAGTAAACCGATGATACTTTAACGCTTAAACGTGGACCAAACATCCCGATCCCACGAGTAAACCGATGATAATTTAACGTTTAAACGTGGACCAAACATCCCGATCCCACGAGTTAACCGATGATAATTTAACGTTTAAACGTGGACCAAACATCCCGATCCCACGAGTAAACCGATCATAATTTAACGTTTAATTGTGGACCAAACATCCCGATCCCATGAGTAAACCGATGATGATGTAATGTTTAAACGTGGACCAAACATCCCGATCCCACGAGTAAACCATTAGAATTTCGAACAAACTCGATGAATCAAATACTTTCATTTTATTACTGCTGAATTCATAAAACAATAAAAAAAGAAAGATTACACAAAATATTTCTTCAAGTTATGAATGTTCCAAGGTCTTACCAATTTCTGACCTTCATGATCTTCCAGCCTGTATGCTCCTCTTCCGATTACTTCCTTAATTTTGTAAGGACCTTCCCATTTGGGTGCCAACTTTTTCACCTCACCAGCAGGATTTGTTCTTCGTAACACTAAATCACCAACTTGAAATGTTCTTGATCGAACCCTTCGGTTATAGACGTTGGTAATCCTTACTTTATATAGCTCTGTTCTTGCTACAGCTTGTTCTCTTAGCTGATCAATCTCATCTAACTCTTGCATTCTCTTAACCTCGTTCTGCTCTGGATCATAACATTGTACGCGGAGAGACTCAATCCCAATTTCTGCTGGAATGAGAGCCTCTGAACCGTATACTAGACTATATGGAGTTTCCCCTGTAGATACCCGAGGAGTTGTTCGATAAGCCCACAAGACTCCAGGTAGTTCATTTACCCATTCCCCTCGGGCCCCTTCCAGCTTCGTCTTAATCCCATGTAATAGAATACGGTTAATAACTTCGACTTGCCCATTTGATTGTGGATAGGCTACTGACGTGAATATTTGCTTGATTTTCATCTCCTCGCACCACTCCTGTATTTTCTTTCCCTGAAATTGCCTTCCATTATCCGAAATAATTCTCCTCGGTATTCCGAACCGACATACTATGCTTCTCCATAAGAATTTGATGATTTCCTCCTCAGTTATTTTTGCTAAAGGCTCGGCTTCCACCCATTTTGTAAAGTACTCAACTGCTACTAGGAGGAATTTTCTTTGCCCCGTGGCAAGGGGAAAAGGTCCGACGATGTCCATCCCCCATTGATCAAAGGGACAGGAAGTGATACTGCTATTTAAGACCTCTGCGGGTATGTGAGATAAATTTGCATGTTTCTGGCAATTGTTACATTTTTTAACAATTTCTTCGGCATTTTCTCTCATACTGGGCCAATAATATCCTGCCCAAAGGGCTTTCTGATATAACATATTACTTCCCGAATGATTCCCACAACAGCCTTCGTGAATCTCCTTTAGTAAATGTTCTCCTTCTTGTGTTGATGTGCATTGCAAGAAGGAAACTGAAAATCCCCTTTTGAACAATTTACCTTCTGCTAACACAAAACGCCTCTCCATTCTCTTCACCCGAGCAGCTACCTTTGGATCTAATGGCAACACCCTATTTTTCAAGAATTTAATGATATGCTCCCGCCAATCAGATATGATACAATGCTCCAAATTCATTATACTGTTGATTGCTATGTGTGAGACCAAAAGATCTTGTACCAGCACTTTCCTGTTCTTCCACTCATGGATGGAGCTGGCCAACTTTGCAAGTGAATCTGCTCGGTCATTATCCTCTCGTGATATTTGCTTTAACTCTACTTCCTGGAACTGAGTCGTTAATAATTGAGCCTTCTCCACATATTTTTTCAGCTTTTTTCTTCTTTCACCTTGTACACCCCATTTACCTGTTGTACAACCAGCATTGAATCCATGAACACTTTTACTTTCCGAGCTCCGGCGTCTAATGCCACTTGTAAACCAGAGAGGAGAGCTTCGGATTCGGCTTCATTGTTTGAGGAATGAAAACCGAATTGAATAGCTATGGAAACTTCCTCTCCTTCTGGACTGATCAGTATAATTCCTGCCCCGCTTCCCTTCTGAGTAGATGACCCATCTACGAAGAGGCTCCAATATTTTTCTTCGCGAGTATGAGTTAATGGTATTCCGAGGCTGATAAGAAATATCGAACTCGCTCAATTCTGTGGCCCATTTCACCATCCTTCCTGAAATTTCAGCTTTTGACAAGAGCCTTCCTAAAGGAGTGCTCGTTACCACCATGATAGGGTGAGATAAAAAATACGGCCGAAGCCTTCTTGCAGTAATTACCAGAGCCAAAGCTAACTTTTCAATCTCAGGATATCTTTGTTCAGCTCCTTGCAAGGCTCGGCTGACATAATATACCGGTTGCTGCCGTCCCAATTTCTCTTGGATTAATACCGAGCTGACAACTTCCTCGGTTACCGACAGGTAGACGAGGAGGGTCTCATTATGCTCGGGTTTATTCATTAAGGGTAACTGAGCTAAATATTCTTTCAAGTCTTCGAAAGCCTTCTGACACTGATCATCCCACTCGAACTGCATTCCTCGCCTTAGTCCTTTAAAGAAAGGCAAACTCCTATCAGCCGATCTAGATATGAATCGACTAAGTGCTGCTATTCTTCCTGCTAACCTTTGTACTTCGTTCAAGGTCCGAGGAGGGTTCATTTCTTGGATTGCTCGTATTTTTTCAGGGTTAGCTTCCACACCTCTCTCTGTAACCATGTACCCCAAGAATTTTCCACTATGAATTCCGAAGGTACATTTGGCTGGATTTAACTTCATGCCAAATCTTCTTAAAGTGGCAAAGACTTCCTCCATATCCTCTATCAGATTTTGGGCCTTCTTGCTTTTGATCAGGACGTCATCAACATAAACCTCCACGTTCCGTCCTATTTGATCTTTGAACATCTTATCCATCAGTCTCTGATAAGTAGCCCCAGCATTTTTTAATCCGAAGGGCATAACGACATAACAAAAAGTTCCTCCCGCTGTGACAAAGCTAACCTTGGACTGATCCTCGCGGGCTAAGGGGATTTGATGATATCCCTGATAAGCATCCATAAGACATAACAGCTCATGTCCCGCAGTAGAATCCACTAATTGATCAATCCTCGGTAATGGGTAACAATCTTTGGGACACGCTTTGTTCACGTCCCGAAAATCTACACACATCCTCCACTTATCTCCCGTTTTAGGTACTAGAACCACATTTGAGAGCCATGTAGGGAAACTAATCTCCCGTATATGACCTGCTTTCAACAACTCCTCTACTTGTGTAGCTATAACGGCATCCTTCTCGGGTCCGAAATGCCTTCTCTTCTGTTTAATTGCCCGAGCACCCGGATCAACATTTAGATGATGCTCAGCAATCTCTGGTTTTACCCCAATTAACTCAGAGGAATTCCAAGCGAATACATCCACGTTATCTATTAAGCATTCAATCACCCTTTTCCTCAATTCGGGATCCAACTTAGATCCAATGCGAGTAGTTTTCGCCGGGTGACCTAACTCGATACTCATGAATTCCTCCTCGGGGATTATCCGCTCCTCCTCATCGGGATGTCCATGTTTCCTCTTATTACTTCCTCGCTCCCCATCTTCTCCATTTTTTCCTTTGTCTTGCTTCAACTCTTGCACATAGCATTTTCTTGATGAACTTTGACTTCCCCTTACTTGTCCTACTTCCTCTCCTACCGGGAATTTTATCTTCAGGTGGTAAGTAGAAGCAACTGCTTCGAAGGCCGTTAACGCCGGCCGACCCAATATTATATTATAGGAGGAGGGTGCATCCACTATGAGGAAAGTGATCATCTTCGTCTTTGTCTTGGGCTCCTCCCCTAATGTGACGGGTAAAGACACTTGTCCTATAGGACTTATGGCTTCTCCAGTAAACCCATGCAAAGAAGTATTTACTTTTTGCACAGCTATACTTCCTAATTCCATCTGCTTCAACGTACTAAGGAAGAGCACATCTGCCGAGCTGCCTGTATCGACGAAGATTCTTTGCACATTATAGTTGGCTACTGTGGCTGAAATTACCAGTGCATCCTCGTGGGGAAAATAAATCCCTTGTAAATCAGCAGGTCCGAAAGCTATAGAAGGACTCTCCTGAGTATGACTTGGATTAATGGATAACACTTCGAGTTTTCGAGCATAACTCTTTCTTGCTCGGTTAGAATCTCCACATGATGTTCCTCCCGAAATTATATGTATAGTCCCTCGGTTAGGAACATTGCTCATGGTTCTTTCCCTGGTAACTTGATTTCCTGCCTCCACTCTTTCCCCCCGTACTACCCAAGGAACTGGCTGAAGTACTCCTCTCCCGGGATTAACATTATTCCGGGGGAAAGGAGCACTGTTTCTCAAGTCATCGTCAGCTCCTCGCCTTACATCCATTCTTCCTTCATGAAAACTCCCTCATCGGGCACTTCCTCCTCGGAATACTCCTCTTCCATAAGGTCCCCCCCGACCCCTCTTCGGCATAATTTGATTCATGGCTACCTCCCGATAAGGTCTCATCGGTAGGTACTGATCAAAGTTCCTCTTGGGCTGTTCCAATGGCCTCTCCTTCCTATTGACTTCACCACCATTTTTTATTTCCTTCTTCTGCTTCATCTCTGCGCTTCCTCCAAATTAATATATTTAGAGGCACGCCCCAGTAATTCATCATAGTCTGACGGTGGCTTCTTGGCCAACGATCTGAACAGATCCCCCTCTCTCAACCCTTGGGTGAAAGCGCTGGCTAGTATTTCGGATGTCACATGCGGAACATCAAGGCATGCTTGATTGAATCTTTTCAGAAAATCCGCAGGGACTCCTTATCCATCTGCCTGAGACCGAACAAGCTCAAGGCTGTTCTCTTGCAACTTCTACTGCTCGCGAATTGATGAAGGAACAACGAGCTGAATTTGGGAAAGGAATCCACTATTCCTGATGGTAACTGATTGAACCATGACTGAGCAGCGCCGGCTAGAGTAGTCAAGAACACTCTACATTTCACCCCATCTGACAGCTGATGAAGGAGTGAGGCATTCTCAAATCGAGATAAATATTCTTCTGGATCTGTGCTACCATCATAATTCCCCACACTCAAAGTTCTGAAATTAATAGGCAGAGGATCATCAATGACCTGAGGAGTGAATGGAGTGCTTCTTCTTGCCGAGTTAATACGGCCTTCCATTTTATTGCGCATTCTTTGTAGCTCCTCCTTTAGATCCTCCATTTGATGGTGCAAAGCCTTATCTATTTCATCATTTGAACGATTAAGAAAATCTTTCGATTCTTCCGCCTCCTCCTCCGACTTCTTTATAGAAGTCGAATCTTCTTCCTCTTCTTTACTTTCTTCCTGACAGGGGGGGGGGGGGGGGCGGATCATGAATTGCTTCATAACTTCTCCTACAGTTTTGGCAATCACCTCAGTTAAATGTTCCATGGGTATTCCTTGGGTAGGTAATACTCGTGAAACATTCTGCGATGATCCAGCCTCCCCAGCCCCTTCTGGTTCTGGGCATGAACGTGGGGGAGTCATTGGTTTATCCCTCCCCGACATTGGCCCTCGCCCTTTGCTTCTAACCATTTCGCCTTGGACTCTTGATGAAAAAATCTCTGCTTCAACGTCTTTACTCTTTTTGTTCCCACAGACGGCGCCAATGATGTGATCCGTTATTTTACGTGTTTGGTAGAATTAAATGTTTACGAAAAATAAAAGAAATACACCAAGATTTTTACGTGGAAAACCCTCAAATTAAGAGAAAAACCACGGGACCTAGTCCAGTATAAAGCTTCACTATAAATATCGATGATTTACAAGATGATCTGGATACAAAAATAATCACTCAATGACTTACACGACTACTGTTAGAGAAATTATATAAAAAGACCGAACAGACTCAAGTTTGCTCTCTTCGGAGTCTTTTTGCCCAGAAAAATCCAACCCTCTCTGTGATGACATCCGTGGGTATTTATAGGACTGTTCCTAGTGATTGACTCGCTGGAGGTCCGGAACACGATGTCACATGATCGTGGCTTAACTGGAGCCTCACGCGTCCGAGATATCCGCGCCCCATTACTACACGTTCATTCACGCCGGTTAATTTGTTAGTTACTCCCGAGTTTTCCGCTAATCTTTGACCAGAAAACCGAGGAGGGTTAGCAGATGTTCGGTAAAACCCTGCTCGGTGCTATCTGTTCGGTGCACTCTGTTCGGTATATGACTTGTTCGGCGCTTGCGGGGATTTTACCCGAGGAGGTCAATATTTCATATGACATCACAACTCAAAACCAATTGACAATGAGAAATAGTTAGCATAGCTTGTAAATTCTCAATTGACAATGAGTGTAGTAACACATATATCTCATAAAAGGCTAGTATAATTTATAAATTCCCAATATAGGACAACCATCAACAAAAATGTCATTGTTGACAACATGGAAACATGATTCGTCAACGTTTCAAAGAGATGTTACAATAGATTTTGCACCAAATATTATGCTGAAAAAAACGATTTTAAAAACTTGGATTCAAGAAAATCTTGGATAATATTGCAATGTCACATTTTTTGTTGCAACATTTGGACTCTGATGAAGCTGGCTAGAATCTTTTTTTTTTTTTTTATTTGTTTAGACTCCCTAGTTTCTTGAGGGAAAAAATTAATTCAGAGTTGAGAGTCGGGCCATTAACACCTCCCTTTCCTATTTACAAAACTTCAACTCGAGCAAATGAAGTACCTTATTACCATGTCTTCGGAAACTTCAAACTAAAAGCTAGAGCACAAGAAAATACTAAAGAAGATGTAGTTTCTGGGTTTTTGTCACCCGAAATACTACAGTATTTGAGATTAATATTGAATGATATTTCGTATTATTTTGACATTTTTGGGAATGTTTGCTTAGAGCTTTTGAAAGATCACACTTGTGTTTTCTTGAGAAGCTTAAACCATATAGCTTCCGAGATATTGCGGTGAGTTGTCGAAAGAGAGTGTTAGATTATAAAGTTTTTGAGAGATTGCGGCAAGTTTTAGATTGAGGATGTCACATTATTCCGCATAGGCAGAATACTGAGATTATTCGAGAGAGTATGTTAAATCATATGGCTTTTAGGAAACTTTGGTGTAAATTATCATAAATTATGAAAATGGTCGCATGTAAATAGTGGTTTTTCAATACTCGTCCCAAAATTCAAGAATCAAATATGGTTACACATAAAAAAAATTAATCAGTATTAGTCTCGAACTTTTTGGACTAACCAAATATAATCAAAGATAAATTGTATTTTATCAAAAGTAGTCTCAAAATCTCCATTCAATTACGTGACCAACGAACGTCGCCGGAAGAAAAGAGAGAACGAAAATGAAAACCTCTAAAATGTCCCGTTCTTCTCCAATGTAAAATGTGAATCTAAAACAGTAAAACACTAACAAATATTGAAAAACCAACCAAGATAACACACAGGAGAAAACGCAATCGTACAGACCATCGAATTAGTAGGCCACGACCCAAAGATATGATGGGCCTCCACCATTCACGGGATTTCAGCACCAAACAACCAACAACTACAACTAAACTTTTACTCTCAGATAAATCGGGGTAGGATACATGAACAATAGAGATAATCAAGTTGGGTGTCAAACTTCTCCAGGCGCTTCTATCGGTTAGAATATCCTCATTAATCCCCTTGAACTCCAAGTCTTTGCATATAACTTCGAGCCATGTCTTCTTTGATCATCTTCTCTCTCGTGAAATGGCCGAAATCCACGAACTTCACTCGATGCGCATATGTATTGCTGAGCATATGTCGTACGTGATCAAACAAACGTAAACGACTTTTTGTATCTTCTCTTCTATACAAGCTATATCTACTTAAGCTCGAATATCTTCATTCCTTATTTTATCTATTCTGGTCTTACCGCACATCCAACAACGAAACATGTGCAACCCTGACACACCCACATTTTGGATATGATTCATCTTGGATGCCCAGCATTCCGTCACATACAACATTGCAGGTCTAATATAGGTTCTATAAACTTTATCTTTAATTTCAACGGGATGTTACGATCTCATAGAACTCCGAAAAAACAAAACAACCCCAGATCCGATTTAAAAAATAGGGAAAAAGGGAAAGACCACTGAACCATCAAAACATCATATCGTCACACTGCAAAACAGAGACAAGCAGTGAGAAAACCACCAATAGAAGAGAACAACAGCATCCTCGCACAAGAAGAAGTCATGGAGAGAAACAATGGGCGCATTTAATGCCACCATACCGCTTTATGGATTTGACAGAGATGACAAAGCGACAAGTCTGATCTTAGGAACCAAACGCCAAGAGGTCTGGGCTTGGTTAAATAAGAGAACAAGAAACACCAAAAAGAAAAAAACCGACCCAAAAAACGAAAGCCCGACGTGAAATGTTAACTGTTCCTCCCAACATATAATTTCAGGAAAATAAGAGACATAATATTGTTTTTTGACATGGGAAAACTCTAATTTAGGAAAACTTTTGGGTATAGGCTTAAGCAATGTGTATACAACAAAATTTATTGATAGAGGGGTTTGAGCATTCAATTTAAAAACACCAACATAAATTTTTAGCTGTTGAGGAAAGTCTTGCCTTATCCACATATATGAAGGTGTAGGCCAAATTATATATGATGGATGAAATTAGTCCACTAAAATTTACTGGTCAGAACAATTATTCTTGCTGTTAGAGCAATGTCCGTGAATTTAGCATGTAAAAGTGTTCTTTGAACAAAAATAATTACTTTGGCAATCACATTTCCTCAAACTTTTGGGTTGTGTGGCCCTTCAAATTCCAAAACCCTAAAGAATTAATGGGTGCATTTCTTCTTTGCTCGAGGCCCAAATATGATATATTTACATAAATTATAATGTGCATATATGCATTAATATGTGTATATATTGTAAAAAACTCTAAAAATATTTAAGTTGAAATAAATTATGGCGTGAATCTTTCGTCTCCATACGAGCGAAATTGAAAAGGAGAATACTCGGAATACACAATAATTGCATTTAAAAATTGTTGTGATCAACCTTTAATACAAGAAAACTGGGAGACGTTGACATTGATATGATGTCTCGTTGTCACCACATTTAATTTTTTCCATGATTCAAAATTTTAAATTTTGGGGGCGAATTTGGATTTGCATTTGAATTTCTAGATTCATGCCAGTTTCAAATAAATTCTCAACTCAAATATCTATATTTATATTAAATTTATCGAACCAAAGACAACCGAATAGATAACTCAACTGACGATCAAAGGTAAATCTACTATTTATTTATGTACAATTTTCACAGTTTCAAATCAATTCTCAACTCAAATATATGTATTTATATTAGATGTATCGAACCAAAGACAACCGAATAGATAACTAAACTGATGATCAAGGGTAAATCTACTATTCATTTATGTACAATTTTCACATTTCCAAAAAAGGTAAATTTTAAAAAAATAGTCACAAGAATAATGATATTTGCAATATTAGTACCAATTTTTAGGACTAAAATCATATATAATCCCTTAGAAATTATTTGTAATAAAAAATAATCCGAAACTTTTGATCTTAATCAATACTAATCATAAACTTTTGTTTCAATAAAAAAAAATGGTCTTAAAACCCTCATTTCAATTACGAGATTAGTTTTGTTAAATATTAATTTATATGATACTAAATTAGTTAAAAACATTTACGTATAACTATTTTTGATTAAAAATAATTTATGTGGGACTACATTTGATTAGTTTTAAAAGTTTGAGACTGATATTGAAAAAATATATTTTTCATGTGACCAATTTTTTTTAAATTTACCCTGTCAAAACATTTAATACAATTATCAAGTTCAATCCAACTCACCTTACTTTGATCTTGTTCACATGAACAATCAATTGCAAAATGCATAAATTATCAACTCATGCTTTTTAATAACATTCTTGATGCAGAATATGTTCTATAATTAATGTTTATAACAACATTAATCTATTATAACCTAACAAAATTTTATAAAACGACATAAATTAAGAGGTTTGTTAACTTAATCATAGTTTATAACAAAAAAAAAAAGCTAAAATAATTGATCGAACATTATTTTAATTAAGAGGAGGATGCAACAACAATTCTTTGGCAAGAACAAAATGATGGCTTCTTTTCTGTTTTAGCTGCCGGAATTGGTGAGACATATCTGCACAACTGCTACAACAAATACACTGCAAAACCATCAAATCAAACAATCAATCAATACAATAAAGCTTTTAAGAAATGTGAAATGAATTGTTGCCAAGAATAAAGGATACTATCACATCAAAAAAATATAATTCGGGTAAAGCTACCTGATAAATAGATGAACACCATGTAACCTGTCCTTGCAACTATTTGATCACCGATTCATTCCTTCACCATCTTCTGCATAGGATTGAGCTGGAATATGAAACCCCAAATCAAAATAACCCCCGGAATCTGAAGATTGGCGGCCCCGAGGAGGTGGATAATTGTGGTCTGTGATGGAAAATGATCTCTCATTCCAAGCATGAACAAGTAAGTTGGACTGAAGGAGTTCCCTTTGAGAAAATGAGAATCCTTGAGGAAAAAAACCCTGCTGCGAAATCGCCTCCATGTTTCCACTACCGCTGTTCCAGTTCTCAGTTCTTTGAAAACTTTCTTGAAATCCCACTATATTCGAACCCGAAAGAAGCGGGTTGTGACCAGGATTCCCACTATTTTGATCAGCCTGTAAAGACTGAAGAGAAAGTCCAAGATCTTCCGCCTGGAATGATGTTCTAGGAATAATCCCTTCATTTGGAAAATCAGGAAAATTCTCAGAAGTTGTAGGGAACAAACATTTCATCGAGTTCACATCTGCAGGCTGCATAAATGTACAGCTACTAGTACTTGGATTGTTTTTACATGTATTTTCAGGATGGATTTCGGGCTGATCTAGTGCTAGGTCACCAGAGGTCGGATTTGAATATGAGCTAGGAGCAACTGCATTATCAGTACTGGGGTTCCAAGGTGGTAGCTCATTTAGCTGATTTATCGAGTTATTCGCCTTCTGGATTAACCAATCCAAGGCTTTGCTCGGCCTGTCATAGCCTAACCGGTCTTGAACGTCGTAGAATTGAATCGCAGTGTGGGCAGCAAGCCTCACCCTACGATCCCTCGGCCCTTTCGCGGTAAAAACTTTGCTATGCCGATCTTTCCGGCCAGTTGCCCGGATAATATGTCCGCCTTGAACTTGAACTATCTCGCTCCCTTTCATAATTATTCCAGTTCTAGTAATTATCGGCTCATAACCGGATCTTTAATTTTCTTGGTGCAAGAGGGATCTTCTTCTTTTCTACGAGCACTGATGATTCCACCTGATTGAAGCGCTCCTTAAATTTACACCTCAAAAGCTTTACGAATTTCAGCTTTTGATTCACTTTTTTCTCTCTCTCTCTCTCTTGGCTTTTGTTTTCCTGACCTAATCTTGAAGACGTTTGCTTTGCAGTTTATAGAGTACAGAAACTGCAACCCTCAATCTGTGAATCTGATCCTTCTGCTGTGCTGCTGCTGGTGATGGTGATCCCCAGAAAAAACCCTACTGAGAAATCTCTATCCCCAAAAACAAGCTGGTGAAAGTAAAGACAAACATCAAGTTAATATTTTATTTCTGAAAGAAATATGATGGCTTCAAGACAGAGATGCAAATCAAGGCAAGATATGGTGGAGACATAAATGTAAAGATCTGAGTTGTGAGAAGGAAATTTTGCTAAGATAAGAAAGGGTAAGGTTGGAAGAAAATGGTACAGAAATGAATGGAACAGTAGATCTTATACATACATATAAAGGGATATAATATAAGAATTATGAGGACCACTATATTTATGGCTTTCTGTAAAAAAAATCATTTAAATTCAGTTTATTTTCTGTTTTAAATTATATTTAATTTCAACTTTTTTCACATGGATAGATATATGATACATTGTTTTTAAAATAAGTTCAAACTTGTGGCCTATTTCATTTTTGTAATGATGGATTTGTTTAACAAGATAATTTATATCTTCAATTTGAATTCTATTAAATATTTATGATCTCTGTGTATGGATCTAGTTAACGGATGGAGGGAATATTATAGTTATTTGATTATTTCACTAATGTTTTGACATAAAAATACATAGCAATGAATGTAGACGTTACTTTTAAACTAGATGAGGGAATTCGTTATTGTTCAAACTATAGAAAATCTATATGTAATTCACCCTAATATTTTATTCAATCTTTCATTCATTTTAATAGAAGTTAATTTAAATTTTGTGAATTTTTTCCAGAATTTTCCCACTTTTCCTTTTATTTGTTTTCTTACCTTTTCCCCAATATGCTTTTGGGGGTTCAAATGTCATTTTATGTTTCTTAAAGGGCTTGAAACTTGATAAAGGTTTTTTAATATATATTTTTTTCTCTCCTTTTGCACCATTACGTGGTGGATAAGTCCGACGACTCAGCAGCAGTGCGGAATTTAAGTTTCTCCGTCTGGTGGATCTGATCTATAGTTAGGAGGCAATACATACCAATAGGTGAAAAGAAGGAAAGCGCGAAACTCCTATATTATGTAGTATTTTACTGTCAACTCAAATGTTATGTTAACTTTTATATATCATAGTGTCAAATATATTTGCAAGAAGATTTTTTCATTCGCAAAGTAAATATTCGACCTCATATCAGCACTCATGTGACGAAAAACAAAAAACAATTCACATGACCAAAACTCAATTCCGACGAACAGAGAACCAAGATATAAAATAGACGAATTAAAAAGGAATTTAACTATTTTTTTTTTGTTTATTATGTACTAAGTCCTACCTAGCTAGATTACCATATTGTTGTAAATAAAGGCCAATGAGTAAAGGATTCGGCACCAGCGCCAAAAGCTTGTAGAGAGGGCTTGTAGCTCATAATACGTATATAGGAAGTACTTAGGGTTAGGAAAGATGTATTCCGAATAAATTCAAAATTTCAATCACAAGAAATAATAAATTTTTAGGTATTAAATTATTATGGGAAAATTACCAAAAACATCATATAGTTTGGTCCAAATTTCACTTTGCAACCATTGTTTAAACAATTACAGTTTACATCCTCAACTTTCATGAATTGCAACACTTTGCATCATTTTGACTCGATTTTATGTTTTAATCAAAAATTTATCGCAGCATTTCATCACAGTCTTACATCTTTAAACTTATATCCACTTAAAATAGTTATTGCAAATTTTTAAAAATCAAAATTAATATTGGGGGTGTCAAAATTGCATTTTCCGTAATTGTTAATCAGAGAATTTCGATACTAAAAATATTGTTTTTGTTTTTTAAAATTTGGAATAACAAGCTTAAATGGATATAAGTTTGAGTATATTAGGTGATGATCGAATTTGGCGATAAACTTCGATAAAAGTATAAAATCGAGTCAATAGCATGGAAAGTGTACAATTCATGAAAGTTGAGGATGTAAACTGTAATTTTTCAAACAATGGTTGCAAAGTGAAATTTGGACAAAACTATATGATGATTTGTGTAATTTTCTCAATTATTATTTGTAAGTATATAATATAATATACTAAAATGTTGCCAATTTGAGATAAAACAGAGCGTAATAAAAAACAGTATTTGAGATTATTATTATTATTTATTCCAATGAGGCATCTAACCACTAAGTATGATTGCATAATTAATGCTACTTGCCACATGAGATACGATGTAATCTTGCTCAATGCCTATCATCATTATAGTAACCTTATTATAGCTATAAATTGAATAAAAATGTGAGCGCATAACTTTGTTTTAGATACCAATAATTAATAAATTAAATTTTTTTAGTGGACTCTATGCAGTCATAAATTCAGAAAGCTCATTTTTTGTGATCTTAATAATACATGTAATTGAGCTCCCCGGGATGGATAAAAGTTCATGCCCACTTTGGACAAGCTCGTGTTTGAGTTGTTATTGACGTAAAAAATTGATTTAGCTCCTCCCGCTAAAAAAAACAAATACATGTAATTGATTTCTTTAAAAGAAAATATTCTCGTGGAGGACATAAGGTGTAATAGCGGGTTAAGCAGTAATGAAATATGGGAATATCTAAAAAAAAATTACTGAATTGACGAAATTTGAAATTTGAAATTTGAATTAGAATTTGAAAAGTTGATGGGGAAACATGAGTTAATTCCATGGTTAATTTTAATAGCCGTCGAAGAAACAAAATAATTTAAAAATATCATATTGAAACAAAGGGATAATACATGATATGATCCCTCTTGTTTGCCCTCATTTCCGATTTAGTCTTTATTGCTTGCACAGACCCAATTTAGTTCCTACATTTTTCTAATTTGTCCCAAATTAGTCATAAACGTTAATTGCACCCTTAAAACTAACGAGGATTGACTGAATCGGTTCACTTAAAACTTCGGGGCTGAATCGAGAATTGACACAAACGTTATGGACTGATTCGGGCAATTTTAAAAGATTGGGTGACTTAATTCTTTAAATTTTGAATTATTATAGTAGTTAATATGGTTAATTTATTTATAATTTTGGTAATTTTTTGTAAATTTTTTTATTTAAATAGTGATATAATATATTAAATTCTACATATTAATATTTTTTTTTTGTATAACTGATGCAATTGCCCATAACTTAGAATTTATTGTCAGTAAATTAAATAGAAATCAGGCGTTAGAAGCTAAAAAATGTATTTAAGTTAGTAATAACTTAAGAATGAAATTAAAGTAGCTAGTGAAATTTGTTAACTAAACATATAAAATATATATTCGAAGATATTCCAGATAAATGTGGCCAAAAAACAGTAGAAATTTTACGAAAAATGTAATTTATCAAAAAAAAAATTTAATTCAATATCAAATTACCCGAATCATTCCCTAATGTTTACGTCAATTCCTGATTCAGTCCCTAAAGTTTTAAGTGACCCGATTCAGTCCATTTTTGTTAGTTTTAACGGTGTATTTATCGTTTAGGACTGATTTGGGACAAATTAGAAAACTAAAGGGACTAAATCGAGAATGACTACAAACAAGAGGGACCATTTCATGTATTATCCCTGAAATAAATGTCCAATGTTAAGCGACTAATGTGGTCTTGCTGACAATGGTCCCACTTTTTTCTTTGACAATATAACACAAATTAGTTTTTTCTTAAAGAACAAATATTTTATCAAAAGTTACATGTGATGGTAAACGATTTAATTGAAATATTTTTAAACAGTATAACAGTCCAAACAATATGTTTAGATTACTCTCCTAACAGATTATTTATAGATTCCTAACGTGCATATTTATAGAACCTTACCACTAACACATGTACAAATTGGAACAATCACGATCTTTCAATTGAAATATAATAAATTATATGCGTTGATTACTTTAAAACATAATAATTTCTCCCAAAGTTGTAATGTCATAGGATGAATCAGTCTCAACGGCTTGATCAATCAATTTACGCAATTCCAGAGTCTCCCTGGTGCTCCTCGGGTGAGACCCTTACACAAAAAACCCGAGCTCGCTTAGTCAAACAACAACGGAAGACCTGGACATAACTACCAGTCAACAAAGACAGATGAACGTGAATTGATAGTGCACGGATTTCTTCGACACATTTGGAGCCTATCATACCATGATCAAGGGCAGAACTTGTCCCAGATTCAACATGCATTAACTGCTAGAGTTGACACTATAAATACCTGTCTGGAATCACATTGAAAGATGTGAAGATATCTTGTGAAAAAAGCACCGAGAAGAACATAAGCTTCATTATGTTCGATCTTCACTTCAATCAAGATAGAAAATACCCTGATTGTCTTGTTTTTATTTCATTGCTTAAATATTACATTGGAACACTGTAAAACTTTCTTATTCATAGTGAAAAATATATACTTGACTAGGTCTCGTGGTTATTCTCCACGTAAAAAAGTATGGTGACTGCTATGTTATTTCTATTGCACACACTTTACCAAGATATATATATATATATATATATATATATATATATATATATATATATATATATATATATATATATATATATATATATAAGTGAAACGTTTAATATTTTGTTATGATTTTAAAACCTCAGATATTTTAACAAAAAGTCGTGATTCCTTTTTAGTTGTTCGAGGATTCGTTTGTTGATTTTTTTTTTTTGGATCAATTCGTTTGTTGATTATGGTAATACCATTGACGACAACAAACATTTAAGCAGCTGATCCAGCACAATTCAATTATTTGATTTTTTTTTTATTTAACAAGGTATCTAGGCTTGCGTCTGACTAATCTTTTAGTGACGACCTCGGCCTAAATCGATGCATGTGCACGGATGGCAGGTATATAAGGGTCGGATGACGACAACACAACATTTAAGCACCCGATCCAGCACAATTCAATTATTTGATTTTTTTTTTTGATTTAACAAGGTATTTAGGTTTGCGCCTGACTAATCTTTTGGTGACGACCTCGGCCCATCAAGATCGCCACCAGGTAAATCGATGGATGTGCACGGATGACAGGTATATGAGGGAGCAGACCAACAGGACCCGCCCAGAACACCCCCACAATATTTCAGTGGCGAAATTGTCCCACACGGGATTCGAAGCTGCGACGTCAAAGGATGTCTCCTCACATCACGTTAGCCTTTATCAATCCGTCTATGTGCCCTAGGGTCAATTATTTGATTTTTTCTCCATATAAAAAGCGTGGTTCATAGATATAGTGGTCCAAAGTGTACAACTCACACGGCAAATGTGTAATTAAGCTCCAATATTAATAAATGTGTTGAGCTCTTTGAATAGTTAGACGTATGCAAAATATCTACATGAATAGTCAAAAGGCTCGAAATTCCTTTTCCCGTTAAAGCACGCTTTATTTAGATGAAAAAGAAAGGCATGAAAGTAGTCGTGCTTTCACTTTCGAGCCTGTTTTGCACCCGATTCTACCCTTTTCCATTAGCTATTTCCTCCAGAATGTACATGTCCTATTCAATGATAATTGATATTTATCGCCTCTTAACATGTTTAATTCTTAAACATATTAATTACACGACATTTTTCTTATAGCAAGGACTTATTATACTTATAACAAGTCAGTGTCAATTTATCTCTAGTAGTATTGTTAATAGGCACATTACCCCATATGGTTTGTAAATAGGCAGTTTACATTTGTTTTGAAATAGACAGTTTATCGCTGTTGTTTTCAAAATATGCATTTTATCCTGCTGTGGTTTTCAAAACATAGCACAATACTCCCTTACATGAAGGATTGTCTTGCACACATTCACAAATCACAGGGGGTAAACTACTTTCAAAATATTTGGGGTAAACTGTATATTTTCAAACTATATGAGTGTAAATTGTTTGTTTAGAAAACCGCATGGAGGTTCGTTGCCAACAGTCATGATATCGAGTTTTTTTCACGAAAGGTAATGTTTTTTTTCCAGCGTCTTAATTAGTTAATATTATTATGTGGAGAAACTCCAAAACATTATTTTTTATTTGTAATCTTTCACGAAATTTGTTGTGCAAATGACCTTTAAGCATGTGCAAAACATAATGGTCAAAAATTTAAAATGTTATATTTCAAAATCACTATCAGAAAAAAAAATCGCTTTTTCTTTTTAAATAATCCAAATATGGTTCAATTTGGACGTGTCAATATGTAGATCCAATTTTTTCCATGAAAAATCACGGGTATCTGATTTGGAATTTCGTAGCAGCCCAAAATTGTAAGTATTATTTTTTTAAAAATCTAATTTTATACTGTAAAGTTTGTCATAAAAAAATTAATTAAGTTGTGCCTAAAGTAAAATTTAAGTCATCTTTCTCACATAATAATCATTTATATTTTAATTCATACGTAAGTGATAATACAATCATTACTACTAAGTAAGGAGGAATGGATTAAATAATCATTGTTTACTGGATAAATCTGTTTATCGTTAGTATGCGAATTGTGATGCAAACTAATTAACCTCATTTCCCACCTAATTTTTAATTAAATGTGCAATTATTCGGAAAGTACTATTACTATGTCATATGTGCATTGCCATAATAATTTAATATAATTATGAATTATATAAAATTAACCGATATCTTGCAAATAAATTAAATCCTATCTTATCTTAAGCATTTTATAAATAAGATATAACTATGATAAATAGGATGTCATAGTTTGATATTGAAATTTATATTAAATTTTATATTAAACATTTACAAATCCCCAGTGCACTTGATTTTAGGTTTATGATATATGTTGTGATATTAAAAAAGCGGAAACTATAAAAACCATCTTTTAATTCGATCAAAATTTCACTTTGCAACTGTTGTTTGGAAAATTACAATTTACATCCCCAACTTTCATAAATTATAACACTTTGCATCATATTGACTAGGTTTGGTATTTTTATCGAAGATTCATCACCAGATCCATTTATCACCGTATTCATTCATCACTTTACATCCTCAAACATGGAGCCCCTTAAGCTAGCTATTGTAAATTTTAAAAAAAAATTAAAAAATTGGTATCAAAAGTATCTGTTATTTGATTTCGGAAAAAGGGTATTTTGACACCCCAAAAAATTATATTGATTTTTTAAAAGTTGCAATAACTAGCTTAAGATGTTCTAAGTTTGATGATGTATTTTGATAATATAATATGGAGATAAATCTTCAATAAAAATATCATACTGAGTCAATATGATGCTAAGTGTTACAATTTATAAATTTGGAATATAAATTATAATTTTCAAACAAATAAAATTTATATCAAATTGTACTATAGTTTTCGTAATTTACCATATTAAAAAGAAAAATTGATAAGAATGAAAAATGAATGTGAGGCTTCTGACGGAAGATGTAGGGTTTCTGACAGTTGAATTTAAGATCCTTGAAAAGCATGAAATGAAATAATTATGTAACGTTGGATCCAAGATTATCAATGTCCACTGAAAAATATTCTGCAAACTTATGACTCACAATGCAACACAAAATGCTAGCATGCTCCTCGACAAATTATTTGGTGCATCGATTCTGGCATACTTTCACACACATACAAATAAATACATACATATAGATATATTTATATATGTGTTAGTGTATGTGTCGACACGGTTCATAGAAGCATTTTTCCATGTCCGTATCTTTTTAAGAACTTGACATATGACTTAAGTTTGATTTTGATTTCTAAATAAAAGATATACATTACATATAGAAATCAACGAAGAATCGCAAAGAAAACGTTGAATCCATATTAAATTTTAAAATCTTGGTATACAATATTTTCAATATTTGAATGTATGTACATTAAACTTAAGTATAATTTACTATGCTGCACGGACACAGATACAGGGACGCGTGTACGACACGACATGGATACGGTGATACAAATTTTCAAAAATTACAGGACACGACATTTGTAGGATACGTCAATAAATTTTTATTTTTATATATATATTTTACATATTTATTATGTTCTAATATACTAAAATTCAAAAAAAACTTTAATTATCAAATATTTGAATAATAAAATTGAAAATGATGTCAAGTTGTAGGCACTTCATCCACAAATTTAAACCTACAAAAAAAGTTATAATTTTTTTAACATTTTTGTAAAAAAAAAAATATATAATTTTTTTAAAAAATTATAATTTTTTAAAAAAATTAATTTTTTAAAACAAATTATTAAAAAAATCATTTTTCGGTGTCCTGTCGTGTCTACGGCGTGTCCTGCCATGTCCGAAATGTGTCGGAATTTTTTTTTCAAAAAAAGATCCAGACACACCCTATGGCGTGTCCGACACCGTGTCACACCCGTTTCCTGCTGTTTCCGTGTTCGCGAAGTGTCTGACACTGCATGGGATGAATTTTTGGAGTGTCGGTGCAACATATGTAATTTATTTTAATGTAAGGTTAATGATGTGATTTGCTATTTTCTGTGTTCGATGGAATAGATGTGTTGGAGAAAATACATGAAAGACACCACAATTTTTACGTGGAAAACCTCCGAATTGAAGGAAAATCACAAGATCTAGTCCAGTATAAATCTTAACTATAAACTTGTATGGATTTACAGGACTTAGACACGAGATAAGAGCTTTCAATAAAGCATAAGAGTAAAAAACTGAACATACCAATATGATACGCTCTCTTCAGAGTTTTTTCTTGCCCAAAAATTCAACCCTTTGCAATAAGATCATATGTGTGTATTTATATTGTTGATCCTGGTAGTTGGCGCGCGAGAAATCCGGAACATGATCTCCTCTATTCGTGGCCCTATTGAATCAAGACGTGTTAGAGAAATTTGCGCTCCATCATTGCACGTTCGTTTGAGCCGGCTGATTTGTTATTTACGTTCGGGTCTTCCGTTATCATTTAACAAGTATGTCGAGCAGGTATTGATGTTCTTCGGGCAACTTATGTTCGGAACTATTTGTTCGGGATATCTCTTGCTCGGCGTTTGCATGAGATTTTAACGAAGAAATTGATTCATCCTATGATATTAGAACATTATATAAAATAAATATTGAAAATTTAATTATTTGATAGTTTGAATTCGTAGGTCACACCGTTATGAATAACCACAACCACCGAGAACCAAAATGGGACCGTATTCATATGGTTGGATATTCTACCTTTAGAACTGTTCGAACCGTGGACTTTGAAATTGTGATCAGTCCTACAAATGCTGACATAAATCATAAATGCTTAGCGGATAGAAACAATGAATTTACGCAAATTAAATTAATTCTGTTAATATATGGGGTTTTACATGAATCAACACGATAGACAATAATCCATGCTATCAATATAGAACAATAATATCTCAAAGGGTGTCCGAGTTGGTGGAGGAATGCGAGCTCAGGATCATAGGATCATGAGTTCAATTCCCCATGTCAACACTTTCTCGGTCTGAGCCTGAGCTTGCCTAGTAAGGTTTATATGGCTGACGTGGTTTGCAAACTACTGCGTCATTTCGTGGGTTTAGATTATGCGCATCTCAATGGTAGCGTTTGCGGGTTATCTCGTCATAAAAAACATAGAACATTAACAAAGGACTAATGTGGCGTCGAACCGACTAGTGCTGGTTAGCGCCACGTCATAAAAGAAAAAAATTACAAAAAAAAAAAAAAACAAAGGTAAATGAATAACATTGAAATTTGACTATTTAAATGATCAAAATCACAATGAGACCAACATATATGATCGAAAATTGTTTCCTTAATTTAAATATTTTATTTGTGTATTTTCATGTATTCAGAGTGAATATGATCTATATATATGTCTGATATAACTGGAATCAGATGTTCTTGTATGTTGAAAAATAAAAAATATATAAATTAGTCGATAAAATATTTCTTCGTTGATGGCATAGATAAAATAGAAATCAAACCATATTTTACTTGTATTCTTCAGCTGGAACGATAGGGTACAATGCGTGGTGGACCAGAGTTTCTGATATAAGAACACCATGATTATTTCGAAGGTAAAATATTTACATTTGAATTATTTTTTTTAATTTAAGAATTATATATGTCTAATATAGCAGAGCCAGAAAAATAATTTCGGTATAGCGAAATTGTTTTTTAACAAAACTAAGGGTAAAAAACAATTTAACTTTTTTTAAACATTACTTTTTTTGTGGGGTGTGAGGACCCCTTGCGTCTTATATGCCTATGCCACGAGCTCTTGGCTCAAGTTAAAGAAATATATATTTGTGCTATCGTCCCAACTCCCATCCCCAACTCAAAAAAAAAAAAAAAAACGAAATATATATGTATGTCCTTACTTGAACATCTCTTAGATTTATGCCTACATCAGTTTGATTAATCTAGAGAATGGAGGGTGGGGTATAAACTACTCATCTTATGATGATTGAACTCAAAATGCCATAGCAAAATCGAAGACCAAATTACAGTTTGCAATCATTGTTTAAAAAATTATAGTTTACATTATCAATTTTCAAAATTTATAACGCTTTGCATCATCTTCACTCGGTTTGGTATTTTTATAGAGATTTATGCCACATTCCGTCATCGCATTACATCTCGAACTTAGTGTCACTTAAGTTAGCTATTGAATTTTTTTTAAAAAATCGAAATAAATTTTTGGATGTCAAAATACTCTTTCTCCGAAATCAAATAACTAGATAAATATGATACCCAATTTGTTTTATGCTTTGAAAATTTGCAACTATTAAGGGCTCTAAGTTTGAGGATGCACGGAGACGATGAAATCCAACGATAAATCTACCAAATCAAGTCAATATGATACAAGTTGTTATAATTTATGAAAGTTGATGATGTAAGCTGTAATTTTTCAAACAATAATTGTAAAATAAAATTTATACCAAATTATAGGATGTCGCGACACTAGCTTGTACGCTCACACGCATTGAAAATGGTGCAACTCCGCGTGCTTGAGAAAGCAATAGAATGAAAGCAAACGCCAATCAATGATTGTGGTCCGCCCATATACATTCTTCACTTCTTTTTTCTCTTTCTTCATTATTTGATCACCAACCATACATAATACTGATTCTATATAAAATACATTTGTATAGGATTATCATTATTAGCTTGTAAACTGGATTCCTACGAGTGTACATGCAAGCTATGAGCGGAGTCACGATAATAATTTATGGGAATACTTATTTTTTTAAAAAAAAATAAGTGTAAAACATAATTTTTTTTAAAAGATACCAACTAGTTTATTCTAATTGTACGAGGGCGAATACAAGGGTTTTTTAATATTTTAACCCAAATTTAAAAAAAAACAATTGACAAAATAACCTGAAATAGTGTTAACAAAATGACCTAAAACGCGAACGAAATTCAGTTGGCGTGTCCAACTTTAATACAATGATAAAGGTTCGTGCCCACGTGATCTAAAGAAAAAAAGCTGACAACAAGAAGCAAAATTCAAGCCATTATATTATAAATCAATTTTTAATAATTATCACCCTAAAGAAGAAAAAAGAAATTAATTACTTCTCGTCTGATTATAAAATCGGAATCCATATATTTAATTAAAAAATTCAAAATTTATTGCAAAATATTAAGATATAAATCTATGATTTGGTACATCTCTTACAAGGTTGTATTTTTGGATAATCTTTAGGTTAGATGCATATATTGATGTGCCAAATTGCCTTTTTGGAAACTATTCCATAAGTTTGTTCGTCCAATAAAAAAATTTGAAAATATAATTTGAAAATACAAGGTACATGAACTGGGCCTTTTTGGAAAAATAAGCTTTTGGGCCAAGCTTCATCAATGGGCCGTTTCACTTATTTCAATCGGGGTTCTTAGTATTTCTATCCATGGAACCGTGCCAGACATCCATGTTTCTTGTTGAAAAAAAATTGAGAAAAAATCAAGCCGGTATACTCTCATAAAATTTAATTCAAAAAAAATTCTTCAATCACGTAAGTTCATTTGAAGTTAAAATGACAATAGTATCATTAATCTCTCTAACTCACATTTTCAGTTTTCACTAATGTTTTAAAACTCAACAGCCACCAAATCGCATGGCCTAGGGTTTCAGACTACCGACGATGAGATGGGCGGTGGCCGGTCTCAAACATTCGGCGATGAGGGGAAACTAACATGTGTATGGGCTCGGAGCAATTCATGGATGTATCAAAGAAATCGAAACTAAGAGCTGAAAACCTAGGTCATGCGATTTCGCCCATTCCAGATCAAAGTCCGACGATTCCACGATGACTCACGATGCCAATTGTATTGTGAACATTTTTTGTATATTGGGCTCGTTGAACGGAGGTCGGACGCCGACAAACGGAATAATTTTCTGTGCGGTGGTCCAGTGCATGTTTTCGCACATTCCGTGTGTCCGTGATTTTGTGAAAATTTGTAATAAGTAAGTGATGCACGAGAATTGAAAATCAGTAAATGATGAGCGAAAAATGAAAATCAGTAACTGATGCACAAAAATTAAAATCAGTAATTGATTCACGAAAATTGAAAATCAGTAATTGATGCACGAAAATTAAAATCAGTAACCGATGCACGAAACTTAAAAAAAGTATATGATGCACGAACCATAATTACAAGTGGGTGATGCACGAACCATACAATTAAGTAAGTGATGCATGAACCATTTAATTTTGTGCATCAGTTATTGTAATTTGTGCACCAGTTGTTTTTTTGCAAATTTGTGCATCAGTTGATTAACACAAAAAGTTCGTGCACCAGTTTTATATTTCCATGCATCAGTGTTATATTTTTGTACACCAATATTATATTCTCGTACAAAAGTTACTTTTTATAATTTTCATGCACCAGTTAATTTTTATAATTTTCATGCACCAATTACTTTTTATAATTTTCGTGCACAAGTTACTTTTTTCTCTGGGTCATCTTCTTCGTTGTAATATATTGCTGACAGGCTATATATTTTGGAAATGAGCAAACAAGCATGTACACCAATGAATCACAATTAAAAAAACCTCAAAAAAACATAATGTATATATAGACACACACACATACACATATGCACATAGTATATGTACACACACATACACGCACATAAAGGTTGTGCGTGTGGTGAAGATGGCGGAGGCGGCGGCTTGCGGAGACGTCGGCGCCAGGCTGGTAAAGGCGGTAGGTTGAGGTGGAGAGGAAAAATAGTGAAGTGTGATATTTCATGGGTTTGAAATCGTAATTAGGTTAAAGATTAATTTAGGGGTATTTCAGTAATCAAAAAAAGACTTAATAAAACAAAAATTCAAAGAGTGTACCTATGTGAATAAAGTTTTCACCTCCCTATACTTTGATGCAAACATTTTTTTCCCAGATTTATTTGTAATATGTTTCTCAACATGGTATCTCCATGCAATTCTCCAAAAATAGTAATAATAAGGCACTAGTGATAATTTGATAAGCCTTTAAACTGAACCAAACGTAGGATACACATGGATTAGCTAACAATCCTTTCTTTGTATCATGTAAAGCAAATGGTATAGGTATTGGTGTTGGGTTTTCCTCAAGCGTCAGATCCAAATTCAGTGAAAATAAACATAAACACATCTAGACTCGGGGATGATCGATTGCGCTAGATACATATATTCACATGCAAATTATCAAATATAAATGCATGAAATGGGATTACCGATAAACATTGAAATTAATCTGTATGATGTGATCACTCGAGTCCAACCAACATGACCAGATCATCAAGCCAACATCAGTTCTAATTTCATATCAACCTATCTATGAGAATGTATAGAATGGAATCAATGATTCTTAGAGAAGAACAATATATTTATAAGTGAGTTTGAGTTATATTTTGTCTAGGGTTCTTAGAACGAGCCAAACATTGACTCATTGACTTGTAGGACATCTTATGCTAACAATAAGAACACCAATTTAAGGAGAAATCTGAAAATACCATCAGAAAATGGTTTTATGAAGTCGGTTGATAAGTGATGAACAAAAATATTTTGTAGGTAAATTAAAAAAATCAAGATATATCCACTAAATTGAGTCGATGTCAATTTACCTTCTATAATATCGTTGATAAACATTTTACCCATGTATATTGCAAAACATAGCACAATATCCTCTGACACGGAGGGAGTTTTTTTCACGTATTCACAAACCACAGAGGTAAATTGCCTATTTTTCAACCACAGTGGGGTAAACCCTCTATTTTCAAGCTATATTAGTGTAAATTGTCATTTTGAAAATTACGGTTGTGGTCGTTGCCAAAAACCCACTAAAGTTCATTAAAATATTCACAAAAAATTAGTAGATAAGGAATCAACAATTTGGAGTGCATAAATAGGGATCCTCGTAACATATATTCCATGTGTGAGACAGACAACAAACTATTCCATAATTTTCTTGAAACATTTATATATATTGTTGGAGGCTTCAACGGGCAGCGCCAATTTTCATTGTTCCCTCCATTTCTAAACTTTTTGAGATGCCGAGAGTACCAAACCGGCACAAAATATATTCACAAAATTTGAAAGAGAACACAAATTGAAAGTCGAACTTCCAAAAATCCAAATCATCCCTCCAAAATTTGTTTTCACCATTACTACAAATACCTCCCAAAACCAATATAGATCATTCATTCTTACATCCAATTATCTGAACCCATTCTTTTCTCTAGTTCATCTCCAATGGAGGTGAAAATTTCAAATTCGGAGTATAACGATAAGGAGAATATCCTTCCATTTTCTCCAAATAAAAGCAGCCCAGATACTCGAAAAATACAATTTCACATCGAAAAGATCCGTAAGTACAGGAGTCCTTTAATGGACATTACTCACTTTTACATAGATTCATCGGCGCATTGCAGGGATTTTAGGCTACGATCATCTGTTTTAATATCTGGGAGGTTGCTGAATAATCGAAACATAATATTTGCTGATCGGAATAAAGTGTACCAGAGTCTCGCTCGAAGATCTTGAGAAGTCACTTTAGATAGATTTGATTGTTTTTATTTCTATTTTTACAAGATGAACAAATTCTTGGTATTTAATTTTAGAATTGTATTGTTCGTCTACTACAGAAAATTCGAGAGAAATTTACAATTTCTGAGAAATTTTAAGTAACATGGAAAGCATGTGATGCTCGTCAATAATTAACGGTGTAATTCTTATCTACAACTCAGCATTTCGCGAGCTTGCGGAGATATCAATGCAAAAACTTAAATCATTTTTAATGTTTGGGATGATAATTTATAAGGTTTTCGATATTTTTCGTTCAGCTCAACCAAAAAACATATATAGTATATGCAAATGATGAGCTGAGGCAGAAACACCTTGTAGAATCAACGTTTATCTACAGCAACTGAAAATCAACATTTGCATTTTGGTGAGTTGTATTCTCAATGAACATATTCAAATAACGTAGTATTTAACATCACATAAGCATATAATTCATATCCACATAAGCACATTAATATACTCACATGATTCATCATAATCTTTACATCAATTCACATAATTCATATAAAATGAAATGATGCACATGTATGTCCGTATTATTATTTTGTTATGCACCAACTAATACCAAGAACAATCCATGATCACGATATGGTCATGACACTATGAGATCCCCTTTTGAGTTCTCAATTAACTCGGGATCGATATTCTTTGAAGCTATAATTATGACCATATTCATAATGAGATAACACATGGTTCAAAGTCATTAGTGGTCATAACAGAGTTCTTTAATCTCTTATAAATGCACATGTCATAATCATATGCATAACATCGAAATAATAAGGTAAATAACATCATATAGATCGTATAACATCACGTCTCAACATGTACATTTCAGAACTCAATTTAGTTCTTACATATCATATTGCATTCTTTGCAATTTATTCACAAATTCAAGGTACTTATATAACACAAATCACATACTCATATAAAGTTTGACAAGTTATAAGGATATACTAACAATCGATCCTCCTATCTCGTAGGAATTGTTTAATTCGCCTTACTGGTGTCGGTATCAAACGGAGTACCTATTAGTGCATTTCCAATGCACAACCAAACTCAATATCATATGTTTACTATGAATTAATTACAATGATGCATGAAATGTTCATACCAAGTGCAATATTACTTTTCCACTATTCATTATTTCTCAAAGTTATAATTATGTTTTCTCAATTTAATTTTAGTGTAGCCGTTATATACACATGACTTTGTATACCCATAAAATTTGTCCAAATTCGAAACTACAACATAATCTTAATTTTCTTGTTACATATTGTTTATCATTGTTTAATTTATCACATCTATGAATTTCATAATTTTTGGGCATTATTTCAAATTAAGCCATAACAGAAACATAAGAAAAAGTAAAGAAAACTACCTCAAAAGGAAGGTAGTAAAGAAAACTACCTCAAAAGTAAGGTAACGAGACGAGGATTCCTGATATGTACTTATTTTCTAGTTTTGACGACGTTACGAAGTCCGCAAATCAACGAAGCCAACTTTTCCTTTTCTTTCCCTCTTTCCTCTTCTCACGACAATTTCACACATGAAATGGTGTAAAGGTGTGTAAATCCCGAAATTGTATAAATTGTATTATAATCATTAAATTTACTCAATATTTCCAATTTATTCACTTTATTTCTTCTTCTTTTTAATAATAATTTATATATTCTTCTTATTCTTTTTCACATTTATTCTATGCACAATCTCTATTCTTTTCAATGCACATATGAAATGTTAAAATATATGCCATGATGCGTATGCATGATCATATAAAGTGTCGGGTCAAAATATATGATAATCGTATGGAAAGCTTGTTCTGATATTATGTTAAGAATACACAAGGTTCCAACTCAAAACTAATTGGTAATGAGTAGAGTAGCTCATTTTTCTTATAAAGATCTAGTATAACTTATAAACTTCGAACGTGCCCAACACCTCTCCAACTGAGAAGTAACTTTAACTGTAACTCAATTCTAAAATACATGTACATTTGTCAAAAGATATTGTCAAAAATCCAATCTAACAACACATTTGGGAATCAAAAGTCCACAAGATCATGTAAAGATTAAAGAAAAATATATATATCACATCGAAATACGTAATATAAATTCGTTGAAATTCATGTAATCTCTATAATCTTCATTGAAGTTAATGTTTTCCAGTCTACATGGTTCTATATAAAGCTATCATTAACGCAAGAATTTCACCAACTTCAACATTTCTCTACTCTCACTTGCAAATTTTTTTTTCCTAAAAAATGGCTAATTTGACCACAATTAAATTGCTGGTGACACTCTTCGTCTTGTTTGGTGCATTTCCCATGAATATGTCTTCTCGTGTCATAATGCACAAGGATAACCAACAACTTCTTAGTAAACTTGGGTTCGATTTCTCAAACATTAAAATCGCACACAAGGATGGAGTCGATCGGTTCTTGAGAGAAGCACCGTCTGGACCCGACCCTCACCATCACCTCTCGAAGCCGGCTCCACCTCGCCGTCGCCTCTAATGTAATAGCCATGTTAGAAAAATGGTGCATGGAAGAGTAATGAATATGATATCCCCTTCCTTTCAATGTATCATTTGTTCAATAAAAAGTTGTGTTATAAATATATAATATTTCAATGTATTAAACTAGAAATGTGTTTCTGAAAATAAATTAAAAATATGAAACTATAATTTAATGTCGTAAAATATAGGGTTAATGGCGAATTATCCCATGTGATTTTGCAAATAGACGGATTACACCCATGTGGTGGTTTGAAAATAGATATTTTATCCTATTTGATTTTAAAAATAGGCAGATTACCCCATTGTATTTTGAAACTATAATTTAATGTCGTAAAATATAGGGTTAATTGCGAATTACTCCCATGTGACTTTGCAAAAAGACGGATTACACCCATGTGGTGGTTTGCAAATAGATATTTTACCCCATTTGGTTTTAAAAATAGGCAGATTACCCCATTGTGTTTTGAAAATAGACATTTTACCAACGTGGTTTTGAAAATATGCATTTTAACCCCTCGTTGTTTGTGAATATGTGCAGCATACCCCTCCGTGGATGCCATTTTTTTTGTAAATCATAATGGGGTAAAATGCTTATTTTCAATACCAAGATGGGTCAAATGCCTATTGTAAAATCACGAGGATAAAATGTATGTTTTCAAACCACAGGAATAATTGGTCTATTTTTAAAAACCACAGGATAATATGTTACTAGTTGTAAAATATATAAAATTTCAATGATTTTTTAGATGAAAAAACTTAAACTAAAAATCATGTTTAGTTTGAAAATATAAATAGAATAAAATACAAAAAGTGAATATAAATTACAGAAGGACAAATGAATTATTTATTTTTGATAAATAAGATATATTTAGAAAAATAAAACGAAATATCCGGTTCAGCGCAATGTTCTCCACGGCCACTCTGAAATTCAGTCCCCACCTGACGGCGCCACCGCTCAAATTCTTCCGTTTCCGTGCCTTCTGTTCTTCAATTTCCATCGAATACCCACCATTGCACAGCCATCCTCAGTGGTCCGGCCTCCAACACTGGCGGCGTTTCCCACTCAACGATTGCCGCTACTGGGGACCCAAAGGTCCAATTCAACAACCCCATGATACTGAAACGGACCCTCCTCCTTCTCTTCCTGTTTTTTCTCTTCTCAATTCTTGCTCTTCTTTAGCGGAAATGGGAGTTGTGGTCCTTTCCACGGCTAACCCCCTTATAAAAGCTAAGCTTTCTCATTTGGCTTATGCGAAATGGCGAGAAAAAGGTCTTCCTGTTGGAGTTTCTTATGCACCTTCTGCGCCTGCTCGCCCTACAAAACCACTTCTGGTTGTTGTTTTGTTATATCATTATTTTTATGTGTAATACTTCATGTTTTAAGAATTTGCTTTGTTCTGGCTATTTTTATTGTTTTGCTTCATTGTTTCTGACATCAAAATGAGAAAACTAAGGTTTTTTCCTATTGGTTTGGTCGATTATTGATCAATTTCTAATTAGTCCTATGTTGCTGTAATTATGTCTGCCATATGTTACTTGAACCAACTGCTCCAGCACTATAGATTAGTGCCAGAGTGGCTAATTCAGCTATTTCTTGGATCCTTAAAACCCTTTAGCCATTAAACTGTAGTATTATTATTTAAGCTTGTTCTAACGTTCATAAAAAAATTAAATAGGACGGTTTCAAATTTTATATTCACCCAAGCAGTTCAGAGTTTTAGTTTTCTTTTGAATTTCGTGTTTGAATCCGGCCTATTTACCTTTATTAGTGTGTTTTAAAGCTTCTTAAGAACTTTATCCTTATAAGTTTACTTTCTGAATATGCTTTCAGAGACGGGAATACATTGAGGAAATAGTTCATAACCTTTTTCACATTTAAGAAATGAGTAATATGGATGCATATGGTTTCCATTTTCCAGTAATTTTTTCAACCTGATGATTGCTCGGGATTTGGAGTTACTTATAAGTGGTTCCATTTGTTAATAGCTAAAGGGAAATGATTGACATTATGATAATTTGTCATTGTTCCGTCTTTATTCTTCTTAAGCATATGAAATTAATTTTTAGATATATAAGTTATTATCTAAAGGAAAAGAGCTCAATGATCTTGTTGCTCTATTTGTTTGTTTTGTGTTTTTAATACTAATGTTGGTTTGGGGGCAGTGCTTATGCATAGGAATGGTAATTTCGAACTGTTATTGACTTCTATTGTGTGTTTGTTAGTATCTGTTGGCATATTGGTTAGTATCTGTTCCCATACTCATTCCTTTCATCCACGGATGGACATCTTTGACTCAGGTTCCTCCTAAAGAAATTCCTCCCCCCAAAAGCTCGGGTTTGCCTCTTAATGCATATATGCTTCATAATCTTGCTCACGTGGAGCTGAATGCTATTGATTTGGCATGGGATACTGTTGTTCGATTTTCTCCCTTCATGGAGCTTCTTGGTGAAGGGTTCTTTGCTGATTTTGCTCATGTGGCTGATGACGAGAGCCGACATTTCACATGGTGTTCGCAGAGACTGGCAGAACTTGGATTCAGGTAGTGATGAATTAAGTTCTGGTAATAAGGATCGAGTTATTTCGCTCAACATTGATTTTATGTTCCTTTCCTCGAGTAGCTATGGCGACATGCCAGCTCATAGTTTTCTATGGAGGGAGTGTGAGAAATCATCGGATAATGTTACTGCACGGCTTGCGGTGATTCCAATGGTTCAGGTGCTCTATTTAGATCGTCAACAGCATCATAAAAGCTGAAACAATAATATTGTTCTGCTTAATCATGTGAAAATCTTTTGCCTGTTTTAATTTCATAAAGTAGTTTTCTAGTTCTTCTTAGTCAAGTTTCAAATGCTTAAAAGAACGAACTTCTACAGCTGACTGTTTTATGTTGTTTATGGTTGGTACCTACGGAAATGGTGAAATAAATATTCAAACTCTTGATGCATGCTCTTCTAACTCCTAAGTGTTTGGTTACCATAACAAATGCTTCGTGTTGTATCCTTTTGTCTCGACTTTACCAATATCTTTGTTCACTTAGAAACACGCGTTTTGGCCTCCATTGTAGGAGGCCAGAGGACTGGATGCTGGGCCTCGACTTGTCAAAAAGTTGATAGGCTTCGGAGATCGCAGGACCTCAGACATTGTTGCAAAGATAGCCGATGAAGAAGTCGCACATGTAGCAGTTGGTGTTTATTGGTTTGTTTCAGTTTGCCAAAGAATGGGTCGCATCCCTTGCTCTACTTTCAAAGGTTCTTCTATTCTCTAAACAGTATTATTCAGGACTTTCAGTGGCACACCCACCCGGCAAATTGTAAGAAATATCATTTGTTTTATATGGGTCTCTCAAGATTCGTCTGTAATCAAGACAGTCGATACATTCACCACTTTTGTGTAGGAAAAGAAGGGATGTTAAGGGCCTTCTCATTAACTTCTTTGTCATCATATAACAGACGTTCTGGATGAATATAATGTGGAGCTAAAAGGGCCTTTCAACTATGCAGCTCGTGAGGAAGCCGGTATACCACAGGAATGGTAAAGACTAAATATTAATATCACTTGGTCACTTGGATGAACTACAAGCTGGGAAGATATCTTCTGGGCTCTTCATGTACTTTTGATTTTAAAAAATCCCACAGAAATTAAGAATGCACTATGTTTTCTAGGTATGATCCTTCATCGATGACCAAAGGCGAGGAAAACAACAGGCTTTCCCAGGTATGCACTTCTTACCTGGAGAAACGGATAATGTTTTAGGGTCTTTTGAAAATTTGGGTAGAATATGATTCCATAGAAATGGAAGAATTATTGCAGGTATACGACAGGCTTTCTTGCATAATTTCTATGGAACAAGGAAATTCAAATTCGGAGAGAGAGATATAACCCAATGATTTGGAAAAATATAGTTGATCCCAGAGTTGAGATCTCACTTTCTTTTTGAATGATGCATGAGCATTGTACATAAATTAATCTCTCGAGAATTACAAAATGAAGTCGTACGCTTTTGCTCCTGCCAGATAACGTTTTTAGTGGATCATCTCCTCGTTATCAGTAACACCTTTGGTCCGCCAGTCTCGTTAATGTCAAAACCAAACAGTACCTGGGCTTTCCGAGGAGACGTTTAGGAGGAGGGTTGTGTTAAGTTGCCGACTAGCGTCAATTATTGACAAATTTTCTATGTATGGATCCATTAAACTATTGATGTTGTATCTTATGCACACAGCACACATATAGAATGGCGCAAATTCATTCGGAAGATAAAAGAGGCACCACTTCTTCGTGTATTCCTGTCCTTCTGTAGTTCAAATATATTTTACTGTTATCGTCTTCACAGAAATATACATAAATTGGGATTCATTATCATCCCGTTGACTTTGGTTTGAGTTTTTTTTGAGGTAGGTTAGACATTTTTAATGAACACATAATATGATAAAACAACGACAATAATATAATAATAAATAAGATATTTAGACTTGTGAAATTAGATTACGTAGAAATGGCGGGTTTATTAATTAAATAACCTTAATAAAATAAATAATTTCAAAAATAACCCGAAAAATAAAAACATTTCAAAAGTAACCTAAACCGCCAACTGGGTTGGCGTGACCAATTGGTCACGCCAACTCAGTTGGCGTCACCTAAAAAAATTATGGTCACGCCAACTGAGTTGGCGTGACCAATTTAAAATATATTAGTCACGCCAACTGAGTTGGCGTGACCTTTGTTTTTTACGGTCACGCCAACCCAGTTGGCGTGACCATTATTCACGCCAACTGGAGCTGCAAGTTGGTGTGCAAGTTGGTGGGAATAATTATTGGTCACGCCAACTCAGTTGGCGTGACCAATAAATATCATGTGTCACGCCAACTCAGTTGGCGTGACCCATTAAAGGTCACGCCAACTGAGTTGGCGTGACTTGGAGTTATAAAATTTCCGCAGCCCTTCTTCTTCGGCAACAACTTCGGCGATTTACAGTCTAAATTCTTCCTCGCGTTTGACCTCCAAGTTACTATCGTTTTTTTCTCATTTTGCTTCCAGTCTCTTCGTAGTTTCAGATTCAGAATTTAGAGGTAAAAATCATATCGCTGTGAATTAATTTCTGTCACACTTTTTCGCTGCCGGCCGCCGCCCCCCGCCGTCTGTTGCCGCCGTCTGCTGCCGCCGTCGGGCGCCGTCGGCCGCCGCCGCCGCCGGTTGCTGATGGCTGGTGGTTGTCGGCGGTAGCATCGTCATGTTTTATCAGTTTTAATTTATTTTGTTTACTTTATGTTGTTTATATGTACTAATGTATTTTTTGTTTCATATAATAGGATGGATCCGATGAATGTACCAGGCCCGATCGATGATCATCTGTTGGTATTGCAGTCATGTCATCGTTCTGAAGATGTATGGGCAGGTGATATTGATCGGCCCTTGCGTGTGAGAAATCCGAGCAGCTATTTTTGGGATCTTTGCCCATTAGACACACGTGTTGTAAGTATGTTACATGAGTTTGGGTTTTATGGTGTATATAGGTGTAATAAGATTATCATTGACCCTCATCTAATCACGGCGTTAGTAGAGAGATGGCGTCGTGAAACGCATACATTCCATCTGAGATCTGGAGAGGCGACTATTACACTGCAAGACATTGCAGTTATTTGGGGTCTGCCAATAAATGGTCTTGCAGTGTCAGGTGCCAATTTTGATAAGACAATACCCGAGTGGCAAGAATATTGTTATCGTCATTTGGGATTTACACCAGATCCGGGTCACTTTAAAGGTGCATGTTTGTTAATGTCTGCGTTGAGTCATCATTTAATAGTAAATCGGATCCATTTGCATAGTACGGCGGATGAGGTTGCTAAATATGCACGAGGTTGTGCATTATTAATGATAGGTGGGATTATGTGCCCCGATAGCTCCGGCAATACTGTAAAATTATTGTACATACAGAAATTAGAAGATATCAGTTCTGTTGGTAATTTTAGCTGGGGTAGTGCTGTGCTGGCATTCTTATATCGTGAGTTGTGCACTTCAGCGGAGAGAGGGAAAAAAGTAATATGTGGTGCATTACAACTCCTACAGGTAATCGTTACCTTTATGTTAAAATACTGAAAAAATATATCTTGCATATTTAATTTATATTCTTCATGTTAATGTTTTAGATTTGGGCATGGTCCCGGCTCGAAAGTTTAGCTCCTCGACTCGGACGCCTGAGAATTGATATTGGGCCAATACCAATCGATGAGGACAATTACTTACCTGTTGCTCCATATGGTGCAAGGTTATGTATCACAAATTATTTTGCAATGTATAATATTATATTTAATATTTTGTTATATAATTTATGTTTTTTTATGATGATTATGAGTACACAGGTGGACATGTAAAGTAAGATTTACAGAAACTGGCACACATTCATTACGAATTATTAGAGACATCCTTGACCAGCAGCCATTAAGCCAAGTAATTTTATTTTTTATATTCATGTATAAAACATAATAGTCTTTGAACATTATTTTAATGTAATACTATATTTGTAGTTTAATTGGCAGCCGTACCCTGATGATTATATTGAAGGACTGCATACTGAGTTATGGACATACAGCGGGCCACTCATTTTGTATGACATAGTTGAGATGCATCGTCCTGAGCGGGTTTTCCGTCAGTTCGGCATGGTACAAAACATCCCACCAGATCCACGGTCAGGGGATGATATATTACATGTAGTTAACCGCAGGGGTAAAACAAATAATGACTGGTCTGCACACCATAGGCGGTACACGACTATATGGGGAAATGCACATGCTCATACCGTGGACAGCCCGCGATATGAGTCAGCTGGACAGGGTGTAATTGTCGGGTACAATGACTGGTATGGACGAGTAACACGTAGATTCATTGGCCATCAACGACAATTTGTGGAGGCTGGTTATCAACATGGAGATGGCCCGGCATGGCAACATGTGGTATGTTGCTTTATGAAATATGTATTACATATTTGAAAATTGTGTTTAGATTTAAATACTTAATAAATGTTCACTCATTTCAGATTGATCAGCTGTCGCAATTAACAGTTACCTGCGACCGTAATATCGCTGAGGAACAATCCGTAGGGGCGTACATGGATGCATTTAGTGATGTCAGAAATGTCATACAAAATGTGTTGCATGTCGCGCAGGAACGACGCGATAGAAACTTTCCGCCCTACGAAGAGGGACATGCGACTCAAGGTGAACAAGTACAGCCGATGCATGTGAGTGATGAAGAACAAGTACAGTCGATGCATGCGGGTTTTGGAGATGCTGGCCCTTCAAGCTATGTCCCGACATATATGCCAGGTCCCTCTTCATCATATGCCAGTGACATGTACGCTGATTATTATACTCCTCGACCACAGCATCAGTTGTATGACCAAACGCATTTCACGCCTCATCAACCCATGTACTCACAAGAACAAACCAGCCCAGATGTGAATATTAGATTCCCCGAGATATATGCATCGATGTCACCACAATTTGCCGTGTCACCGGTTGTGTTCCCTAATTTGTCACCTGATGTTCAGCTGGACGATGTACCTGTAGTGCAAGAAGACCCACCCATTCAGGAAGGACGCGGTCAGAGACGGAAACAGCCACGTCGTTGTGGTACTGGCGGGGCATTATAGAGTTTTAGCCTTCATATATGTAGTCATGTTTGCCTATTGTGAATCTTAGTATTAAATGTAATGAATGTACTTCCATATGAATGTATTATTTGATATGTGACAATAACAATAACACAATAACAATAAAAGTAACAATAACAAGAACAATATCAAAAACAATAACAATAACAATATCAAAAAACAATTACAACTTTATCGGTTTTGGGAACTCGATGCCATATGTCGTCTTGCCCGGGCTTCAGGCCAATCCATCTCATTTTGCATGCGTGTTGTTCGGTCTCGACCTCGTCTTCTTATAGTACGCAAGGTGGAATTGTGGTACAGTTCGAATGACGGGGTTTCCCAATACTGCTCTCCCCATAATGGCTCAAATTCACCTTGATATGTGCTCCAATATTCTTGCATATTATAATACTCCTTGACAAATGTTTTTGCGTTTATGCCATAAGCTCGACATACTTGTATCACATGTGAGCAAGGAATCCCAAATTCTTTCCACTTCCCACAAGAACATTCCCTTGATTTGAGCTTCACAACATGAGTATTACCCCCACGTCCAACTTGCATCCTTGTGATAACTGAGGCTGTTAAATGCCTTCGATCAAACATCTGAACTTCATGATGAATGGAGTGAAGATCAGCCCGAGCATATTTTTCAAAAGCATAATCCGGCCATTCTTGATTATTTTCGATCATTCTATCAGCTTTTTTCACTCGCTCCAAAAAATAATGCACACAACGATCGAATGTTAACTGTACAATGGCAGTGATTGGAAGGCGACGTGCACCTTTCATGACTCCATTTATGCACTCCGACATATTTGTTGTTAGGATACCACAACGCCATCCTTCATCATGAGCAAGTGTCCACTGAGACTTATCAATCCGATTCAGGTAATCAAAAGCCCTTGGTTCAATGGTTTTGATCTCTTCCATCGTACGCTCAAATTTTATCAGTTGATTTTCTGATCCAGCTTTCCAACACAAGTCTTTTAAGTGCACGTTTTTGAAACGACTATTAAAGTTTGAGCAAAGATGTCTCAAACAAAATCGATGCACTCCACGGGGGGGTTTAAAGTCGGGGATACAGTCGGCTGCTGCAATAAGGCCCGGATGTCGATCAGAAATCAAACACACGCCGCCAGATTCTCCAATAACGTGTTTGCTAACCATCTCCAAGAACCATTTCCATGACAAAAAGTTCTCTTCATCGACAATTGAAAATGCCAGCGGTAACACTTGATTATTCGCGTCCATGGAGACAGCAATCAACATCTTATGCTGATATTTTACATACAGATGTGTGCCATCCACTGTAATAACTTGCCGACAGTGGCGGAAACCATCTATGCACGGTTGGAAGGCCCAGAAAACATAACTCAAAGTTTTTTCTCTCGGTCTTGCATTATCAAGATGATCCCACTCCACGACTGTGCCTGGGTTCCATTTTTTCAAAGCTCCCATATAGAAAGGTAATTTGTTGACCGAGCTCTCCCAGGTTCCATACACATTCCGTATTGCACGTTTCAAACTATGCCAGCCTTTTGCATATGATATTTCAAAGCCATACTTATCTTTCACCGTTTGAATCACATACTTGATTTCATAAGCTGGATCACGACGAACGATTCCCAATAACAAGCTAGCAATCATATTCTTATCCAAGTTCGAATGATCAAGCGACAGCTCACTCAGCAGACAAGTGTGAGGACCACCATATTTGGTTATTTTGAATAACCCAACTTTTTTATCCAAACATGCACGCAGGTACCATCTGCAAGGTATATCCTCTGTACCGTGTTTGCATATTACTTTCCACAATGTTTTTGTACTCTTAACAACATGGTACTCACGTTTTGCAACACGTACTGAATAATCCTTCACAGCTGCCTGCAGATGAAATTTATCTTTGAAGACCATGTTGCGATGGATTTCACCTTTGGAGTAATCATAAAAACTCCCCCAACGGCCTGTTGGATTGTCAATCGAATCTCCAAAAACTTCTGGATGTGTCATGGAAAAGAATGGGATTGTTGGATAAAGATTATGATCATTTGTCATGGTTGGTGCCCCCTCCTCTTGGTTTTCAACTGCTTCTGCCATCACACCAATATCAACTTCATCATCATCAGCATCAGTCTCATCATCAGATGGAATCCCCTCTGGTTCAGAATTAATTTGATCACCAAAATCAGCAAAACTGTCTGCTCGTGGCTCAGCGGCAACATTATCAACATCTACTGGATGATCATCTCGGTCTCCACCACTATATGAACCCTCAGCTTGATGTCGAGCAACAGACGTCTCTGGAATAACAGATGTCGTCAATCCTTCTGAAAAACTGCCACTCATTGGCATTTCTGGAACATAATCATAATTCCTTGGTTCTGCTTGTATATAAAATTCCAAGCAACTATGACCCTGTTCTGAATCAAGTAGCCATGCTAAATTGTAATCATCATCTATGGGTAAAACAGTCTGACGTAACCCCGAAAAATCTTTGAACATATGCCTAGCATATAATTTCAAAAGAGACTGGTTGCGATCGAACCCAGTGATATCATATATTTTATCTAATAATTGTAGAAAATTAATTGTACGCCGTATAGTTGTACCTCTTGATGGACCACGATCATATCGGACGAACTCAGAATCTTGTATAATATTACCCCCCCAATAAAATAAAACTTGAATAGACATATTTTGATAACTACAGAAAACTATTACTAGTAGCTAATAAAATCTTTTCTGATGTAGAAGATCAGCTAAAGCTGCAACTACAGAGCATAATCAGAATTTATCATATAATAAAAATATTAAAAGAGAAGTTAAAAATATTAAAAGAGAAGTTGTGAATTGGTGAGAAAACTAAGAGGCGGACGGCTTTATTTATAGCCATTTAGTGCCGCCAACTCAGTTGGCGGCACTATTAAAATAATGTCACGCCAACTGAGTTGGCGTGACTCTATAAAACAAAGGTCACGCCAACTCAGTTGGCGTGACTACTATTCAACGATGGTCACGCCAACTGAGTTGGCGTGACCAATATTTTATATGGTCACGCCAACTCAGTTGGCGTGACCTACTGGACCCGCCAACTGAGTTGGCGGGTAAGGTTAGTTTTTAAATGTTTTCAGAATTCGGGTTATTTTTGTAATTATTTGTTTTATTGGGTTATTTAAATAAATAACCCTAGAAATGGCCCTAATTGATTGCCTATCAGTGTTCAAAGCCATTAAACGTGGCCACTAATCATCGCTTCTACACATAAAGCAGACAACAAAAAGCAAGAACAAATCCTAAAACCCGTGGGAAATTTCAGGAAATAATAATATATACAAGAAACAAAAACCAGGAAGGGATTTGAAATTCAGTTGCTTTCTCTTCAAAAGATCGTATCGTAGTATGTGTTGCGATGGAGATTGCAGGCCGTTGGGCTTCCTATTGGGTCTGCCCTTTGCCTTTCTTTCCCTATTCGTCTCCATCGTCGGGATAGTAGTCTGGATTGTCGGGTGAAGTCCATTAATTCCGAATCCATTTACATATACACGATGATTTCTTCCGAAAATATTTATTGATGCGAGATTTATATTTAATAGGTTGACGTTGAGCTGCGTATGCCCGTGTTGCCTGTGCGTGACGGTGTTAGTGGAGTTGGCGCTTGAGCTGATCAAAGCTCCCATGCATGTCATGGAGTGGTTTACTTCTCAAATCCCTTGTTGATATTCCCTTGTACTGGGATCATTTTTATTGTTGATTTCTTCTTGATTTTGTAAGCCGATGATCTGTTTCCTCCGTTCATCTTCTTGTTTCGTTCCAGTTCAACTTAATTTCTAAATTTCTCTTGAAGATGGTATACATGTTCTTTCTCGTGGGAGTTAATTTTTTGTTATTATCATCCAAATAAACACAATATTTCTTTCCCTCTTTCTATAATAAAGAACACTCTGGATTTATGTTATCATTGTGAGAATACCATGAAGTCTTCATTATTCTTTGAAACTAAAAACTTGAACATATTAACGGAAGCAACAAACTTTGGACACTACAGGGAATTCACCATTCAGCACTATAGTATTGTACACTACACCAATACACAAGCATTTGAAAGGGACTTCAAAGATCTGAAGTTGATCTAATTCCCTTCTCCAGATCCACGATATGGCTCGTATTCTTTATCCTTAGATTCACGATCCTTCTGGTCCAGGACTTGAGTCGGGTACTGCCCAATAAGTAGGTCCTTGGTTGTCTGCCCAATTTCCATCAAAGTTTCGCCGATTGCCTGAAAGAGACCGCCGCCACTGCTGCTCTGCTGTGGCATTTGTTCATCTTCAGCTCCTCCATGAAAGAACTTCTCAGTTGCTTCCCTTTCCTCCCTTGTGTCAATTGTTTCTCCCCTCTCTCCCTATGTGAAACCAAACGTTAATCAAGCATTCACCGTAAACACTATTGACTCACCATTTAATTCAAATCCTGAGAATTTGCAAAATAAATAAATACAATAATTCAAAATCAAATACATTAGGTGGGCACAGAGAAACTGGTTTACCTTCTCATGTGAAGCTTTCTTTGCTTCCAAATCTTTCTGAGCCTCTACCTTCTTCCTACCTGCGTAGTCTACCGCGTTTTCTCCACTTGCCACCACCGCATCCTTAGCAGCCGCCAGTTTCTCCCCGGCATAGTCCGCCACTGTCTGTCCAGCACCAGCAACCATATCCTTGGCGGCTACCGCCTTCTCCCCTGTGTACCCTGCGACGCTAGATGTTACCCCGGCCATTGCTTTGGTGGCCTCCGCCACCTTCTCCAGAGTATAGTGGGTTGCCTCCCAACCAGTCACAACGGTTTGATCCTTTGCCTCTGCGGCTACTTTCCATGCATATCCTGCAGCACCTTTTCCACTCTCCACTGTCGAGTCTTTTGCAGCTGCTGCTTTGTCTCCAACATAGCTTGCAACATTACTGGTGGTATCCACTGTCGTATCTTTTGCTGCCTTGGCTTTATCAGCGGCGTATACAGCAGCAGACTGCCCTTTTGAGGCAATGGCATCCTTTGCTTCCACCGTCTTTTGTGCTGTATAATCCTTGGCCTGCTGGCCCTTTTCGACTGCAGTGTCCTTCAAAGCACCACTCCTATTGGCAACATACCGACTTCCCGTCTGAATTCCTTGACAAGCATTGTTCTTAACTTGACCTGCTGATTCCTTGGTCTTCTGCAAAGCCGAGGCGCCTGATTGTTTAGCTTTCTCGTATCTATCCTGTGCAGCCATAATTGCCTCCATGGAATTCTGTTGAGCCGTAGCCCTCAATTCCGAAATCTCCTCCAATGATGGCTCTTGTCTCCCTTCTTTTTCTCTCTGCATATCTTCCCTCTTCTCGCGGCCCCATTTCTTGGCCTCTTCAACCTCCATTTCTCCAACTTTAGCAGGAAGAGTCTCGTACTGGTGCGCTTTTTCCGCTGATCCAACTGAACGTGGAGACTCATGCGGCGATCTAGCCTTTTCAGCAAGAGACTCAAAGTGAGTTCTCATTTTGGGAACCACAGATTTCTCCACCTCTGTATTGTGTTGATCAGTAACATTCTCCCTTCTCACTTGCTCCGAAGCCATTGTTAAGTAATCAAAGACGAACTTGCAGAGTCAGTTTATATTATATTGGTTTTTCAGTTGGGTTTTTTTTTTGTGTGAATAGTGATGACAAACTCGAAAGATTGTTGCTTTAAAAACCAGAGGAAGAGGATGAAGTTTGGCGGTGGTTGTGATAAAATAAAAATGGAGATTGACAGGTGGTTGTTTTGACCAATGGCAACGTGTTGAGCTATTAAGCAACAAAAGTGAATCAGCAACTGAAATATCCTTGTGTTCTAACACGTGTCCCAATGAATTTATGGATGTTGCAGTTCGCCCATCTTCCCCATCACATCAAATACTTAGCGGTTACGTTTTTTTACGAATAATATTTTCAGATTTAAGCAAATGTTGTATAAAGAATCTATATATACATATATAGGCTAATTTAATTTTTTTATTATAAAAAAAGAAAAAAATTCATAAAATATAGTGGTTTAAAAAAATTTAACATTCTACTATAATTTGCACTCCAAGAGTGCAAATTATAATACTATTCTAAAGTTGCACTCTTGGAGTGCAACTTTAGAATAGTATTCTTTGAATTATAAATTAAAAATAATTTTAAATTCTTGATTATTAAAAATAAATTTTTTTATTGGTATTATATTTTACATAAAAAATTTAAACCACATAAATAGTTGAAATATGAATAAATGATCTGAAATAGCACACATAAAAATAAATATATTATTCTTTACATTGAACTCTAAATATTTCCTCCGGTCCCACAACCACGTCTATGTCTCAGTCGTTGTGGTCTTCTAGATGGCTCAACTACATCTACATTCCGCGTTTGTGATTGAGAGGGTCTAGTCCTAGCGCTGGACTCACCAATATCATATTGTGGCGTCAAGTCGGAGAATGTAACAGGTGAGATATCAAAATGTGGACGTGGCTGTGTAGAATCGGGTACACGAAGCAGAAGATCCGTAAATGAGATTCCACTGTATGCTTGAGTTGGATCTGATATATATGGAGTGTATGGTGATGGCTCCTCCACGTGGGCAGGTTGTGTGCCGTAGTAGTCAGAAGATGTGGCATCATAATGGAATGAAGAACGGTGTGATGTTGATGGCCCCCCTGCATCATATGTATCAGTAGTAAATGGAGGGATATCATCATGAGCGTCTACCTGAGTATCAGAGGTACTTGACCGTCTTCTCCTCCGGTTGCCCCCTCTAGTGGTATCTCGCTGCCGTGCAGGCATACCATATCTATTTTGTTGTGTCCGAGCAAGTTGACGCACTTCATCCACAATAGCTAAGCTCTGATCTAATACACGTCTGACCCCGGGTGAAATCCCTTCATCCTCACTCAAACTTGAGCAACTAAGTCTTAGTTGCTCCATATGCACATCCTTACAAAAAATATGGTTAATAGGTAGCATAATTCAGAAGAAATTAAATCATTTGAAATAAAAAAAGGAAATATATGCATACCACTTGCTGCCATGCAGCAGCATCTGCTGCACGGTTCCTGTCTCAACATTGTTGGTGGGTGGAGATATAATATGACGTGTAATTGTGCCGTACCACGTCATGTAATCATCACTGAAAGTATAGGAGCCGGTGGCCTGAGGGGCATCCACAATATTATATCGTCTGGCCATCCACAAATCTATGTATGCACTATGGAACCATGTCCAATTCGTTGCAACACGACCTCTGCGATCGAGCTTATGCAACTCCACCTGTCTAGCATCTATTGGTGGTGGAATAGTTTGGAACAAACCAAACTGTCGCAAAACTCGCTCTGGACGATGCATCTCCACAATGGCATAATTTATGAGTGGACATTGTGCCATCCAATCCTCTGGACCGCATTCTGGAGGCAGTGATGTGATCTCATCCGACTCCATGTCATATGGAGTCCAAATAAACTGTAAAACAGAAACATAACATACTATCATAAATACATAATTATTAATATACAAGTGATATTCTCAAGAAAGTTTTTATTACCTGATCCCAATACATCCTATCAAATGTGTCACGAAATACACGCAAAGCATGTCGGACAGTGTGTCCAAATCTAAAAAAACTAGACCACCTAAAAAAAATCGACATGGCAATGTTAGTGCAATATTTAAAACTAATAAATATAAATACCAAGTGTAATTATACCTTGCACCATATGGAGGGGTAGGAAGTATTAGATCCTCGTTGACTATAATTTGGCCTTGTTGTACTCGAGAACCATGAGTGTTAGGATGAATACTCTTTATCCTCGTATATGCCCAAATCTGTAATTTTTTTGAATCGAGTACAAGGTTAATATAACATAATGTAAGTTTATATATCATTTAATTCAAATAACAGAGGCTTGTAATTCTTATTACCTGCAAAAGTTGCATTGCACCACCGATGTTTGTTCTTCCTTGCTTGGAGGCTTGACATAACTCACGATAAAGGTATGCGAGTACTGCACTACCCCAACTGAACATACGAACTCTGGGAATATCCCGTAGGTGACGGATGTATAGCATAGATACAGAGCTGCCTGATGCATCAGGGCATAACAATCCACCTAACAGTAATAGTACACATGATCGTGTGTACTGATGCACCTGTTCCTGTGTGCTCTCCTCCACTATTGGGTTAGCAAGTAGATGGTCCAGTATTGCACTCAATGAAAGACGTGAACTTTTGATTTTGTCACGGGGAGGTAAAAATCCAAGCCACTGCGCACAATATGCCTGCCATTCTGAAGGGCGCAGGCGATTCTCATCCCCACATACGGCATCACCCGCAATCGGCAGTCCCCATATGATAGCTATGTCCTGCAATGTGATGGTCACCTCCCCAACACGAAAGTGGAACGTGTGTGTCTCGGGTCGCCATCTCTCAACCAATGATGTGATAAGATGTCTGTCAATAATAAAATGGCCACAACTATATACTCCATAGAACCCCATTTCATTTAAGGTGCATAATACACGTATATCAAGTGGCCTCGCTTTACACATGTCCCAAAAATTTCCATCTCCACGCCTCACTAGCAACGTGTTGTCGATGTCTCCATGAAATACATCATCGGATCGATGAACAGACTGCTGATTGAGCACACTTGTGTCAAGTGGCCCATATATACTCTGTACATCCATCCTGTAATATAATCAGATAAACATATGAATGAAAAATACGTAAATATATAATTGAAAGTTTTTACCCATAGCCTGGTGAATCGATATTTACAAAAGGCATGACACATATTGATTAGTATTGTCGTCGTGAAGTTTGTCCCTGTTCTTGAGCTCTATGTGCCTGTTGTCTTGCTCGAGCTTGTGGCCAGTCCATTTCATTTGGGATGCGAGAAGTACGATTTCTTCCCGGACGTGTTTGAGTTCTTAGCAAAGGATTATGAGATAATTCGAATGAGGGGGGCATCCAATATTCTTCTGAGAACAACGGCTCAAATATCCCTTGATATGTAGCAGAATAATGTTGCAAGTTATAATGTTCACTCACTAAACTCGATGCATTGACACCAAAATGTCGGCATGCATGTATAGCACGTGAGCATGGAATACCAAACTGTGTCCACTTTCCACATGAACATATCTTCGAGCGAAGTTTGACAACATGTGTACTAATCCCGACCCCAGCTCGGACGACAGTTATCACGGAAGCAGACTGTGCTGTATAATCATATTTCTGGACAATATGTTGCAATGATTCGTGTTGCCAACGAGTAAATTTTTGAAATGCGAAGGTTGTCCATCCTTGATTATTTTGAATCATTTGTTGGCACTTCATTCGACGGTCCATGAAATATTGAACTGTTCGGCCAAAAGTCAATTACAATTGCCGTCACTGGAAGACGACGAGCACCTTTAAGAACTCCGTTATACGCCTCAGACAAGTTGGTTGTCATAATACCAGAACGCCATCCACCATCATGTGCCAAAGTCCACTGAGTTTGGTCAATGGAACTAAGATAATTGAAAGCTCCCTCATTATTACTACTGATCTGCTCCATAACCCGATTGAACTTCCCAATTTGATGAGCCGTTCCAGCTTTCCAGCACATGTCCTTCAACATTACATTTTTAAATTGTTTGTTGAAATTAGAGCACACGTGTCTCAGACAAAAACGATGTACACCACGGGGGGGATAAATGCAGGCATACTTTGAACAGCACGGAGAAGACCTTGGTGTCTATCAGAGATAAGACATACGCCATCTACGTCACAAAGAATATGTCTAGCGATCAGTTCAAGAAACCATTTCCATGACGACATTGTCTCTTCATCTACAATCGCGAAAGCCAAAGGCAGGACCTGTTGATTACCATCAATTCCAACCGCGATTAACAATTTATGCTTGTACTTCGTATACAAATGTGTGCCATCAACACTTATCACCTTACGACAATGTCGAAACCCTTCTATGCATGGCCTGAATGCCCAGAAAACATATTTGATTATCTTATGATTACTTACATCAGTGTCGATATGGTCCCACTCAATAATAGTCCCCTCATTGTGTTGTTTAAGGGCAGACATATATTTCGGCAACTGTGTCACTGACGTCTCCCATGTGCCATATACCTGTTCTCTGGCAGCTTTCAAACCATGCCAAGCCTTATGATACGAGATCTCGAAACCATATTTTTCTTTCACGGTCTCTTGTACGAATTTTATCTCATATGCAGGATCCTTCCGAACAAATCCAATCAACAGACTGGCAATTACGTTGCGACTCAGGTTACGATGGTCAATTGATAATTCATTCATCAAGCATGAGTGGTCCCCACCATATTTGGTAATTTTGAACACATTCATTTTCTCTTTATATATACCTCTCACCATCCACCCACAGGGCATTACCGTAGAATGGTGCCTACAAACCACTTTCCATATTTTTGGTGTGCTCTCAATGACGTGGTACTCGCGTCTAGCAACCCGTATTGAAAAGTCCTTAACTGCAGACTGTAAATGTGCTTTACTCTTGAACAACATACCCAACTCTAACTTTCCTTTGACATGGTCGTAGAACTTTCCCCAAGAACCAGTTGGAATGTCAACAGAGTCAACAGGTACATCCGGAAATGTCGTGAAGAAGAATGGAACGACAGAGAAAAGTTGGGGCCCGGGTTGTGTCTCTTGCGGCACTGTTGCTTCAATTTGCTCATCTTGTAAAGAAGATGGCATATAGTTATGTTGGGACATAGTTTCCAACATCACATCAATTTCTACATCGTCATCGCTACCATCATGAACGTTAATTCCATCTTCGTCTGGTTCGGAATCAACATGAATTTCAGGACCAAAAAAATCGGCGCTAGCATAATCATCTCTGTCCTCTGCCCTTGAATCATGAACTTCCCCTTCAGTTCTGTACGTGTTATGTCCTACGTTTCCCGAAGTACTACCATAATTATTTCCGATTCTCATACTTACAAGTCCTTGTGTGACAACCGGTATCTCCAGGTTATGATCATCATTAAGCATTGACATATGTGAGCCCCGTTCTTCAGTATATTGAATGTCTGGCACAGTATTAATGTGTATTTGTTCTGACTCAACATATAAATTGACACCGGCATTTCCAACATCAGGGTCAAAGAAAAACCAAATATCACTGTCTTTTGTAATTTCGAGTAAATGTTCAACTCGCCCAGAAGTATTATTAAATATATGTTTAGTCCACACTTTAAGTGCGTATTGTTGGTTATCGATACTTATCTGATCGTACAGCGTCGACAGTAACTCAGACATTGTAATTGTTCGAGGCATTCGTATATAGCTTATTGGAGGTCGATCATAACTAACAATAATCCCATCGTGTGATATGCGACCACCATAGTATAGCAAAACATCAATTTGACTTCGAACCGACGACATAGTATCTACGAAAATAGCACATTAAAATCATACAATAATCCCATCATTGTACAATATGTGACCACCTAATCTAGCAAAACATCAATTTTTATTTAATTAAATTTATCAAAAAAATATAAATTTAAAAAATATTATTATATATTCAGTGAAACATCAACTTTAACTTTAAAATTTTTAACTTACCAAAAATCGCATACAGGGTATGCGAATTCTTCAAGAATTAGCAAAACATCAATTTTTATTTTTAATATTTAATTAAATTTATCAAAAAAATATAAATTTATAAAAATATTATTATATATTCAGTGAAACAAATAATGATTATATGGAAAGAAATAAAATTTACAATATTTTTTCATCAACTTTAAATTATCGTAAATCTACAGTGAACTTACCAAAAATCGCATCTACACTGAACTTACCAAAAATCGCATAACTTACCAAAAATCGAATTCTGGTAGAATTGGGAATTCTGCAAGAATTCGCATATCGGGTATGCGAATTCTTCAAGAATTCGCATACCCCGTATGCGATTTTTTGAAGAAATCTTTCTTCGCATCCCACCCTGAGTGACTGACCATATGGGATTCGAATACTCCCCACAATTTTTGATTTTTCATCCGTAATTTAAGCAAATAATAATGAAAAACTGGAAAAACATATCTTCAAATTCGATTTTATATCTCTAATTTAAGCAAATAATAATGAAAAACTGAAAAAACATACCTTGAAATTCTTGTTAGCAAAACCTATAATATAACACAAAAATTAAAGTAAATGCAATATATATTCAAAAATATGTAAAATTTAAATTTTCAAATATTTTTACCTTTGATGAATTTCTGGGATGCTCACGTTCTTCAGCTCAGAGGAAAATAGCAAGAGGAGGAGGGGAGTTCTTCGGCTGCTCAGAGGAATTAAGCAAGAGAGGGGATGATTTTGAGCAACAAAGAAGAGCACTCACCTCAATTTATTGCAACAATTGATTGCAATTTGTTGCTTTCTCGTGGGCTGTCCGAGCTGCTTTCTCGTGGGCTGTCCGAGCTGCTTTCCAGGTTGGCACGCATAATTGCAGAGAATTCGCATACCGGGAATGCGAATTCTCTTTAAATTCGCATTCCTGGTATGCTAATATAAATTTTTTTTTTTAAAAAAAAATTATAATTCGCAAAAAAAAAAAAAAAAAAATTTATAATTCGCATACGAGGTATGCGAATTTAAACTAAATTCGCATACCCAGTATGCGAATTACCATAGTATTGTAAAGATTTTTAACTCACGCTATTTCCTGAAATTTTTTTCAATTTTGTTATATTTAATTAAATATGCCTACATATATATATATATATATATTTATCTAAAATATTATCATTACATATATCATTTATGTATCCATTAATTCACATTATGTCCTTCACAATCTTATAAATTATTATAACACCTACAATATAAATTACCATATTATCTTAAAAATTTATTAAAATCTAAAAAAATTAAATATAAAAATAATGTATAATAATTTCATTATTTAAATTTTAAAAAAACTAAAACCAAAATAAAAACGGACGTTACAATTATCACATCATTTTACAGGAAAAAAATGTATATGCACGCAACGCATGCAAAATATAACTAGTATCTAATGCGTGTTTATCTTAGTAGTCCGACCATTTTAGACCAATATCTAATTATACTCATGCTCATACCAATATAAAATATTACTATTACACTTGTCATCTATCTGTCTACGCATTTACGTTATCTCTTCTCAATCTTACAAATTACCATCATACCTACTATATTACCCTATAATATACACAAAATGCATATAGAAGGAGACTAGTATTATATTAAATTTGAAAACTTGCAAGCAATTTTTTTATAATTAGTTAGAAAATAATTTTTTGAGAGTAAACAATAATATATTACTCAATACAAAGCTTCAGATATTACAATGTGATTAATAAAATTCGGATAATTTGAAGATCCACTAGTTAACTCAATTACGTTCTTGGCTAAATGGTGAGCCGCTGCATTTCCACTTCTTCGAACTAGTTGTGCCTTTATCATTGTGAAGTCTGTCATAAGTCGTCGTATATCAGCAATGACATTTTCAAGGTATGATAGATTTTCTGTATTTGAATTAATTGCCTGGATCATATTACTACAATCACTCTCTAGAAATTTACAGTGCCATCCTTGTTGGCATGCTAAATCAATTCCTTCTCGTAGCGCTAAAGCCTTTGCCATTTCGGGATTTGCTGGCAGATTGTATGGTTCGCACATCCAAGCAAGTCAACGACTCCTGTGCTCCCTAGCAATAATCCCAAGCCCCGCAGATGAAGTTGATCGGAAAATAGCAGCATCATAATTCACTTTAACAATTCCAAATGGCGGTGGTATCCAATTTATTGGAGTTTTAATTGATGGATTCGTAGAGATAGTGATTGTGGTATATCGAAATTGTCTGTGGTTGCATATTCCATCCATACATGTGCCTCATAAGTGAACTCACCTCTGAGTCTTATATTTCTTTCATTCCAAAGAGTCCAACATATGACGAGGACAAGATCAAAACCATCCTTGGACGATCTTTCACTCATATTGCATCATTTGAAATGGATTGTTGTGGAATATGTATGCACACTCAACACAGCCTTGAGAAATGGCAATCTTTTAAAATATGTGACAGTGATTCAGATTTTGTTTTGCAAATATCACAATTCATGTCTTCCATACATTTGGATTTTGTATGCAGGATTATTTTGGTTATTTCAAAAAATCATGTTAATTCTTTTAGTACGGGTATTTTCGTTATTTTTAATTGTGGTAGGTAGGGTGTAATTATATTGTATGGAGTAGGGATTGTCTGTGATGTCCGGGAATTACTGGTGTTAATCCCGGTGTAGTGATAATCCTTAATGGATTTTAATTGCGGTTTTGGGTCTCGCGAGGTTGTTGAATAGGGCATGTGGGATCGTTGGATCAAAAGGTTGAGATTGTATTCTCATTTTGGTGAAAACCTATGAGTTGGGTTTTTGGTGGGACTTGGAGTCCGGGGTACTTTATGTTGGGACTGGTATAGGGATTTGATGTTGGAGAGAGAGTTTTTGGAAACAGATGAGTTTTAATGAATCATGATGTATTTGTGGAGGTATTGGTATGTTGGGGCACTTTTGCTATATATATTAGTTGGACTCGAGATTTCCGTCATTTTTGGCACGGAATCACTTTTCTCCCTCTCCTCTCCCCTTCTATCGAGCCAACCCCTCTTTCCCCTAACCCTTATCCTTTCTCTTTGGAGAAAAATGACCGGAGGCTCGGTTTAGGAGCCGGATTCTTCGAAGATAAGTTGGTAATCTCCTCCCCCTCGCTTTTATCTTCGTTTTGATTGTGTTTTGGTTGATTTTGGGTTTGGGTTGGTTTAGGTGATTTTGGTGAAAATCATAAATCTTTTGGGTTTGTTTTAAATTGAGTTTAACACCCTTGTTGGGGGTTCTTGTGTGTGGTTTTGTTGTGGATTTGAGTTGGGAGAAGTTGTGGTGTGATTTGTGGAGGTTTTAAGCTTTCAAAAATGGAGTTTTTCGAGTTGCAGGGCGTGGCGATCGATCGCCCGAAGCAGGCGATCGATCGCATGCGAGCAGTAAGCATTTCATCGAGGTAGCGATCGATCGCCACTTTTGAGCGATCGATCGCCTCGCGCCAGTAAGGTCTGGCGATCGATCGCTATATCGAGCGATCGATCGCCCGGTATAGCGATCGATCGCCAATAGGTGATTTTGGTTTTTCTTGGCTTTTTCGTGAGATTTTGGATTTGCGACTTAAATGGTCGACTCCCGGGGCAATGTTCACATTCCAATGGGAATGCTAGACTTTTAAAATGGGTTGGTTGGAACCAAGTTCATTTAAACGAAACTCTCGGTTGAGTTTTTGGCTATCTTTTAAATGTTTTAAATAGAATATTTTTTGGTATTATGCATGCCTAGCCGGGGGCTTTTATTTTGGTAATCGTCGTGGATTGACGATGTGTTTAGAGGTTACGAACGTGCGTGGGCACGTGGTTGCATACTTATGCTTGATTTTGAATTGTTTATGTGTTTTAGCACATATTTCTCGAGGCATGGAACTCAAGCAAGGTTTGGCTTGGACTACGAAAACTTAAGGTACGTATGACGTACGAGTATAGCCCTTTATAATATTGCAATTGTGAGTGGATGGTACGCTATATTGCAATAAATGTATATTGGATTGCATGGTTTATGGTAATCACTATGAATGGACATATATACATTGGGAATTATATGGTGCCGCTTTTGAGCGAGCAATGATTGGGATGTCGTCGCTTTCGAGCGAACATCAGTTATGACGCCACTGCTGTTGAGCATGCGTGAGAATGAAATGCCGTTATTGTAGAGCGAGCAATGAGATAGAACTATGGAACCATAAACGAGATAAATGGGATAATTGTAATCATTGTTTAATGATTTGATATTATGGTTATGATATCGGTATATAGCATATGGATTCGTTAATCAATGTAATGATTAACTGGATTTGGGAATTTGATGATTTCAGTTGTTTTGAGAACAGAGACAGTACAGAGAATCCCGGATGAGAATTGATACCATCCAGGGAGTATATTTTGTATTTCATAGCATTTACATTGTTGTAAATTATGAATTGTATTATTATGATTGTTGGATTTGGGATGTTGGTATGCTCACCCCGTGTGGGGGCTGTCTCTGTTGGGGCAGGTTATTAGGTACATCGATGGCTTGGAGTTGAGCTCAAGCTTTGGATTTGAGGTGATTCCAGAGGTCGGAGTACCAGCGACGGCATTGAGCACGATGTTTTATACATTTGATACACATAGACTTATTCGATGCTCGCATGTGGGCATTATTTACGTGTATATGGTATGTATAAAAGGGCGAGGGCCTTTCTCTCTCCATTTATGAATAGCATGCGATTATTCATTGAATTGCTAATTGAATTGATGACATGTTAGTGTATTATATTGGTGCATGAGACTTATGTGGTCATGGTTGGGGAAACTGGACATTATATCGAATAATGTAAAGAAATGTTAATATATGCATGATTGGCTATGATGATAAGTGGTTTTTCCCCTACATGTATGATTGTATGCACTAATGACATGAATTAATACACTAATAATGGGTTAAGGGCACGGGGGTCCTTACATTGTCACATGACACTAACAAGTCACATCATATGATAGAGAGAGATCCTTGTAACGCAAAATGCTTGTATAAATGATTTGAGCTCATTTATACACCAAACTCAATATTAAACATGACAATTTTTTGATAAAAAATATATAAATTAACATACCAACCATGTTTGACCAATTATATTAAGTTGGTCCATATGTAGAATCAACATCAAGTCTATACAAGCATTTTACCTTTTAATTTAGGATAAAATGTATAAAACCCATGTGTTATAGTAAATACGCAAGAAACCCATTGTGTTAACAAAACAGGCACATGCAAAAAAACTATGTTTTCTTAAATTCAGCATGACACCCCATGTGTTAAAAAAAGGCAAAAAGCCCTCTCTTTTTTAAAACCTTGTATGAAACCCCGTCTTAAACAAATTAGGCAAAAAAAAAATATTTTTGTAAATCCTGCACAAAATCCTCCCGATTGTCCAATATGCTCTTCAATTTTTCTGCATCTACATTATTTTTTTTTTTGTAATGATTCATTATTTTAGTTTTAAAACGAATAATAATCAGAATTTTAAAGTGAATAATTTTAAGGTGTAATTTTAAAAAATAAATTATGAATAATATCTGAATTTCATTTTAATGTATGCATGTTTATTGACAAAGTCAAATTCAATTTTGCAAGTTTTGGATATATTGAGTAAACAACAATTGCATTATATGCATATTTAAAAAAAAAAATCATAAAATATTTTACACAATAATAAACATATATATAAACAAAAAACAAGTTATATATAAATTTATATTATATATATATGAACGTTTATGAACTTGTTTTTATAAAGCTTGCTAATAGTTTATTGAGAATAAATAAAATCTATTTATTTGTAAAATCGAGTTGGTTTTCTGCGGGATTTAAGAAAATAGAGGGGTTATTTTTGTCTTTTTGTTTAACACTGGGTGTAATGCAAGTTTCAAAAAAGTGAAGGGTTTTTCTGTTTTTTTATAACGCATGTGATTTTATGTCGAGTTTAAGAAAACAAAGATACCTATTTTGTTAACATGAGGGTTCATGCGTATTTACCAAAACATGTGGTTTTATGCAATTTACTCTTTAAGTTATGAAGGGATGACTCGATTTTATACGTAGAGCACTTTTGTGCCAGAATATCCCAAATGAAGTGTAAATATCATACACACACAAGAACTCGAATATTTACATTGTTCGGCAATTACCTACATCCACGGGAGGTAAACTCAATTTCTTGGAAAACCATCGAGAAATACAAACTCTTTTCAACTCTATCTGAATCGTCGCATATACAAGAACAAGAAACACTCAATTGAAGGGTGAATTATAGATGATGGAATGAAGGGGTTATATAGATGTTGAAACCCTCGATGAAGGTTATCAAATTTAGTTTGTATTCTTCCATGTCTTGACAAATGGATGACAATGTGCCTCAACCTTGGACACCTTATAAGCCACCTGCCACCATCCAAAGATGGAATGAGCAACATGCTAACAATCTCCACCTTGGCGATTTTTCATCAATATATGTTGCATCAGTACGCCTTAGGTGCTGGATACTCGATAGATGTTGAACAATGTTGAAACTTGATCCCTATCACCACCTTTATTAACATATCTGCAGTCGCAATTTTCCTGAGTATAATATCTCATTCTTCTACTATTTCCCGGATGATATCGACATCGATGTGTTCGATGCGACCATGATGAACTTGGTTCTTTGTTAGATATATGACACTGACTGTCATAGAAAATCTCTGTATTTTTATGTCTGATGCACAAGTCTTTCACCAAATTATGCACCAGATCCCTTCCTTGAATGCTTTGTGATCGCCATATGATATGCCTTTGTGGTAGACAGAGCAACTGTAGACTGTAGCGTGGATCTCCAACTCTCTGGTCCTCCTACCATGATAAACACAATAAACATTTGTTGTACCAGAATACCTCAAATGAAGTGCAAACATCATACACACACAAGAACATGGATATTTACGTGGTTCGGCAATTGCCTACGTCCACGAGAGGCAAATTCAATTTCATGGAAAACAACGAAGAATTACAAAATCTTTTCAACTCAATGTGGATCCTCACATATACAAGAACACGAAACACTCAATTGAAAAATGAATTACAGATGATGGAAAGAAGGGGTCATATAGATGTTGAAACCCTCGTGAAGGTTATCAAATTTAGTTTGAAATCTTTCATGTCTTGGCAAATAGATAGCGATGTGTCTCAACCTTGGACACCTTGCAAGCCGCTTGCCACCATCCAAAGATGGAATGAGCCACCTGCTAACATTGCACAACTTATAAATTATGTATCTTTGATTTGATGAAAAATCGAGTAGAATTCAATGAAAATCAGTATAAATATGTATTGGGTAGTCACGGTCTAAGCCGCTCCTCATGACCGATGAATATCGAGCTAATAAAAAACCATTCCTTATTCTAAGGCCAAACATGCGACTCAGGTAAACCCTTCAATGCCAATTAATCAATATTCCGAGTTTATTACAACATGAACACATGAAAAATAAAATTCCTAGGATAAAAATTTGCCTTTACGAAGAAGCTAAATAAATAATATAATCAAGTGAAGAGGGCAGTATAGAGCAGCAGATTCCAGGTGTCGGGCAACCCAGGGAGGCACCAATGGCTGCAATCCAAGCCATTGTGCAGCCCATAATAAACGGGGTGTGCGTCTTTCCGATACTGTGACAGTAGTGTAATATCAAGTAAATATACAGGTTTCTTGATTCGGCTCAACACTTTATTCACAACTGCTGCAGCTATTGGAGTTCCTGCTGGATATTTCACCCCAAAAAATGGTTGTGTTTGCCGCACACATGTCTTCGATGGCTCGCTCCAATCCTTTCCCCTGCATTTGTTTTCATTTTATATCATATATGCTTCACCCAAACAGTGGCTTGAGTAGCTCAATCTTTGAGCTAAACTGTTAAATGTTATGAGAGGACTGAGGGAGCTGCTTACACATAATGCACGGGGGAAATTCCTTGGAAGAAGACTTTGGTTTTGGAAGGATCAATATTTCGGTTGACCCATCTTGCCCAAGTTGCCATTCCTTTGTAATACGCAACCAAACGGTTCATATCTTTGAACACTTTGCCTTTCTCTTCCATATAATCCCATCTGTGCATTCAGAAGCAAACTACTCAAAATTTATTTCTGATTCATCGATCCATAATTTAGAAAATGTTAGCAATCCAGTTTTCTTGGTCAATAACTATATTTTGTAAAAAAATTGTGTTTTAAATAGGAGAATATATTAAAAAGTAATGTAGTTTGGGTCCATTCCCTCAAGTTTTCAGTGACCAGTCCTAGAATTATAAAAATATTTTTCTCAATTCAGTCTCCGATGTTAAATCGGTCATAAGAAGCAAGCATATAGAGAATGATCAGCCCAGTTTAGTCGCTAAAGTTTTAAAAATATCAGAATCAATCCCTATTTGTTTGCTTCACGGCCAACTTAACGTCGATGACTGAACCAGAATTTTTTGAAACCTTAGATAATAAATCGGGTTTTTTTATGAACGTTTTAATGTATTATCCCGTTTTAAATCGTATACATAGTAAAAATGAGTTAAGATGTTTAAAATTTTGAGTTTGATGTTTTATTTATAGGACTTTCAACTTTTACATACTATTTATTTAGTTAACAAAATTTTAGGCAAAAGTAAATTTTGTAATGTGAATATATGGATAAAGATCTTACGGCTGAGAACCTCCGGTGTGAATCCACCAATGCCAGGAGTTGAAGATCAACATGTCCATACCTCTCCATGCGTCGCCAGTTTCTAATGGAATCGAGCTTTAGAACCCGACCCGCTTGTTGCATCTCCATGTCTACTAGGTATTGAGTCCGATGAAGATGCAAACTTACCCCATAATCCTGAAACCCAAAATTATTTTATATAAATTTTAAAATCTAGTCTTTAAATTGTTAATACAAAAAGGGTCACGTTAAATAAAAAAAATATTTTTAAATTTTTTCTTATTTTTTGTGTTAAAATTGTTGAGAACAAGCAATCAATATTTGAATTCAAGCACACGACATTTCACAAATAATTAGCACATATTTTGTGTTATTCAAAATTGGGTTTAATTATGTAAGTATGATTTTTATATTATTTTTTTCCCGTAATCTCCACATATAAATACTAATTCATTTATCATTCCAAAACCATCTAAAAAACACAAATAATCTCTTCTACAAACGTAAGTGTAGAGGTGCAAGTGAGGATTGAGTGTGAGAGTTTCTTAATGAGAGTTGTATCATTGGAAGGAAAATGATTAGTGGAGAGAACATGAGTATTAAAATTAAAGTGTTCTGAGTGAAATGCTATGTATTCTCAATTCTCTTGCCTTCTTTGTTACTAATAAAAATAGTGATCTTCTTGAGAGTTCTGAAGTGAACGTAGCTCAATATTTGAAGATCTTTGGTATTTTTCATATTGAGCAGCCGCCCACTAGCTTTTTCCTTCCAATTGCAAGAGGAAATAGAGGTATGGGCCATAAACTCCATACACACTTAAATGGTCCATTAATACTAAAACCAGCATAAAACAAACTTACCCATGTACAATAAGTTAAGCAAGTTAAACAGGAGAATTGTTGCATAATCCATTCTGTGGAAAATTGAATTTTTAAATCACTCCATATGAATTATTTTTCCTGATTTTTGGGATTTTTGTCTCGATTTGATTTCAGGTTTCCATGCGAGATCATGGGTGACAAATGTATCAACCATTATTGGACTTATGGTTGGCATTAAGACAATGTTGTTGAGCTCCCCGGTCTTGTCGAAATAGATAAGAACTCATGCCCACTTTGGACAGACTTGAGTTCGAGTTGCGCTTAGCACAAAAAATATGATTTAGTCATCCCCACTAAAAAAAAAAGACATTGTAGTCTGTTCTTGGTTGTCTTTTTCGTTCCAAAAAAAAAAAAAAATAACTAATTGAACCCAATAGTCCAATAAGTTATTCACACTACGTTAATCACGTTGACGGTCGGTCTTGTCGAAATAGATAAGAACCAATGCCCACTTTGAACAGACTTGAGTTCAAGTCGCGCTTGGCACAAAAAAATATTATTTAGTCATCCCCACTAAAAAAAGACATTGTAGTCAGTTCTTGGTTGTCTTTTTCGTTCCTAAAAAAAAAATAACTAATTGAACCCAATAGTCCAATAAGTTTTTTTTTTTTTTTTTAAGAAATTATTTCAATAGTCCAATAAGTTATTCACACTACGTTAGAAATTATTTCAATAGTCCAATAAGTTATTCACACTACGTTAATCACGTTGACGGCTTGATGAACTCTGATTCTTTCGGCAATCATAATCGATATTTACTCAAAATCAACGACTTTGAAAACAAAAATAAAAGAAAAGCCAAAATTGACGCCTCTCAAATCAATTTTAGTAAATATCTATATACATATACAACAATAATAACTAAGTATTTAATCCTAATAAAAATTAAGGTATGCTACATGAACCATAAAAGAAATCATATCGCGTCGCTCACATACATCAATCTTTTTCTTTTTCAGAGCTTCTTTCGGTCTGAATATACTCGTTGAATCATTTTGACTCCAAATCTTTGTACGTAAAGTATACAATTTGTGCCCGCCTGACGAGGTATCATGCTTGTACTCGATTTTTTTCGACAAAGAAATGTAGACTAAAGCTATAATTTAAAATTACCGATTTAAAATTTTTACTACGATTTATAAAATTCGATTACCAGCAACAACTTTTAGGCGAGGAGACGTGATTTTCCTTGTTTCCATGAACTTAGCGACTAATTTAATGTTAATGGCGTGGTTTAAAAAAAAGTAAATCAGGGTGCTAAAGGTAGTAAGAAATTTCAAATTGTAGTTATGGAATTAATCATTGTATCACCCAATTAAAGGCACACCATTTGGGTTAATTTGATAATGCTCATCTTGGTGACATCGTCACCATTGATGGTGAATAGGGGTGTTAACGAATCGAACATGTTCACGAATTTTTCGAGCTGGATCGAAAAATAGTTGATTCAAATTCAAAATTATCGAATTCGAGCCGAACTCGAATATGTTCGAACTTTTTTCGAGCCGAATTCGAGCCCAAATTACTTTGTTCGAAAGTTCGACAGCCGCTCGCGAACTTTAATATTTTATTAATATAATATAATTATATACTCGTGAACTTTAATATTTTATTAATATAATATAATTATATATTACATAAATATATTTCGAACCTTTCAGGTATTTATTTTCGAGCAATAATTCGAATACTTCGCGAACATTCGAATCTTTTCGAGCCGAACTCGAACTTTGATTCGAGCCGAACTATAGCCAATTTTTTAAACTATTCGAACTTCGAATCGAACTCGAAGCTCGAATATAACTATTTCGAGCCGAATTCGAACCTTAAAATTTTCTACATATTCGGTTCGATTCGATTCGTTTACAGCCCAAATGTGGAATACTCCACATCAATGGTGGATCTACCACATGGTTTTGCCCTTGAGATATGATCAAAATTTCACCCCATTTGATAGGGAGTCTTAAGATGACTATCATTATCATACACAGTTATATATAAGATGACGATACTTGTCGGAGATAGCGACTGCAAAGGAACAGTTTGGCAGCAATCCATGATTAATTAAGATCACCAATAAATTCAGACTCAATTCAAGAATTAATTAAGTTTTTTACCTAATGATGAATATTTTTTGGTAAAAGTTACGATACCATGATTGAAGGAACCAAAAACAACAGTATATTCATAATACAAATTGATAACTTTACCTTGCAAAAGGTTTTGAAGGGAAAAGGAAAACACATGCATGCACTATGCAAAAGTCATTAATATTTTTTTTTTTTGATAAATTTTATTTAATCTGAAAAGTTACCTTTACTTTAAGTGGAGCAGTGGATAACAGAGAAAGATATCTTCTTAATATAAAAATTGTGAAAAAAATCTGAATTATTAAAAAAAAATTAATAACATCAAAATTTACCAGGAAGGTAAGCTGAGCTAAGCCTTCTCTTCTAATGAGCGATGTCTTGGCATTAGGTACCGATGAATGGATCATGCAACTCAAAGACTGCCACATATTCAAACTCAGTGAATCCCCGACAAACATGATCTTCTTCCCCCTCCATTTCTCCAAGAAATTCACCCCATTAAACCTGTAATCACTCAACTCATTAAGTTTAGCCCAATTCAAAAACATGGAAAATATTGGCTTGTAGAGCAGAGAGTTGGTACTTGGTAAGTACCTGGGTAAGTTACAGGAGAAAGGCTGCCATCTGTATTTGAGGTATAGTTGATCAGGTCTCTTGTACTTGAGGCAGTTGAATTCATCGTCTATAAATGGACAAGTTGAGAAATCATAGAGAGGATAAGAGGCATCGTAAACCCATTTTCCCTGAAAAATATTGCACCCGCCGGCCAGTTTTCTGCCGACAGCGGCGGAGGTGGTGTTGAGGTAGTGCTCTGCCGTCGTCTCATGTGAAAACAAGAAAGCTGTTATCAACAGGGCATTTAATAGAAACCAGACCATATCGAATCTGAAAATTTAAGTTGCGGCTTCAAATTTGAAGTATTTATATTTACCTTAAAGGCAAATTGGAACCAAGGAAGCTGGAAAATTTGAAGTGGGAAGTGTCGCAAAGGACGGGATTACCATTTATTTGTCATCTTTCCTTGACATCTTTTAAATAAAAGGTATCAAATCAACGGTTGAGATGCATTCTTCATAGCAATGTTATTAGGAGTATCATCAAATAAATCGGGGAAGCCGATGCCCATGTTGGTTTTATATATATATACACACATAATTATGAATTTACTTGTAGAATTAGAGAATCTGAGGTTAAATAAGCTTCGAACAAAATGAAAGCACGAAGAGCTGTTGGTCCTGATGAAATCCTTATTGAAGTATGGAGATGGTTAGGCGGTGATAAAGTGGCTAACAGATCTATTTAACAAGATTTGGAGGAGTAACAAAATTCCAAATGAATGGAGAAATAGTACTCTCATCACTATCTATAAGAACAAGGGTGACATTCAGAGTTGCACCAACTATCGTGGTATAAAACTCATGTGTCACACAATGAAGCTTTGGCAGAGGATAATTGAATGTCGTTTACGGAGGGAGGTTAAGATATCGGAGAACCAATTTGGGTTCATGCCAGGACGGTCAACTATTAAAGCTATCCATTTACTTCATCAATTTATCGAGCGCTATCGTGAGAGGAGTACAGATCTGCATATGATCTTTATAGACTTGGAGAAGACCTACGATAAAGTACCAAGGGAGATATTATGGTAGGCCTTGATGAAGAAAAAAGTTCACATCAAATATGTCAATATAATCAAGGACATGTACCACGAAGTAGCATCCAGTGTGAGAATGTGCAATGGGGTGACAAAGTGAGTTTTTTATCACTATTGGATTGCATTAATGGTCTATGTTGAGTCCTTTCATATTCGCCATAGTGATGGATGAGATAACCAAAGACATACATACTGAATTACCTTGGAACATACTTTTTGCTGACGATGTTGTGTTAATCGACGAGACAATGGCAGGGGTAAATGCCAAATTGGATTTATGGAGAGAGACGTTGGAATCAAAGGGTTTTAGATTAAGTATGTCTAAAACGGAATATATGGAGTGCAGATTTAGTGGTCGTTCCTTTCGGGATTCCGGTGTTGTAGCACTCGGTGGTCAAGAGGTATCGATAAGCAACAAGTTTTGACACCTAGGTTCAGTTATCCAAACGGATGGAGAGATTGACAGTGACGTTAACCACATGATTCAGGCTGGCTGGTTGAAATAGAGAATTGCCACCGGAGTTCTATGCGATCGTAATATCCCTCTGAAATTGAAGGGAAAGTTTTATAGAACCGCTGTTAGACCAGCATTGTTTTATGGGACGGAATGCTGGGCACATAAGAGGAAAAACATCCAAAAGATGAGTGTGGTAGAAATGTGAATTCTTCGTTTGATGTGCGGTAAGACCAGAAGAAATAAAATAAGGAACGAAGATATTCGAGCTGAAGTAAGTGTAGCTTGTAAATACACGAACATAGTCATGTTCGACGTAGGCTCAGCAGTGCACATGTGCGTCGAGTAGAGTCCATGAATTTCGGCCAGTTCACGAGAGTGAGAGGACAACTGAAGAAGATATGGCTCGAAGTTATACGCAAAGACTTGGAGCGCAATTGGATTACGTAAGATATGTTGACTGACAAAATCGTTTGGAGAAGACTGATGCATGTGTCCACCGGACTTGAGAAGACTGATGCATGTGTCCACCGGACTTGATTATCTCTATTGTTCATATTGTAAAGACCCGGATTTTTAAGTTATGGGATAACTAAAAACTTGACTAAAAATAGTTTAAAAATTCCTAAACTCTAACCAAGAGTTTCAATTCATCAAGGAGTCCTTAAGCAATATAAACTCATCCTCATACCCCTCGAAATTTGGCAATTGGAATCAAACCAAACTCCTTCCTTATAAATCAAATTTTAGCATCATGATCGAACCAAACTTCCTCATCAAATCTGCTAAGATTTACTCTTAATTTTCGAAGGTTTAATATCTCTAAACTCCTCATAATTTCATCTTTAATCACTCGATAAGCCATAGCAAGAATTTAACTAATTTGTGCAACTAAGTTTCGAAATCTTCCACCTCTGCCATAGCCACGAAAATCGAGCAGAATCCATGCTATCATCTACCAACAATCTGCACAAATCTCCTCCTATGTTTTCGAGTTAGAGTCCTACTCAAACACCTCAACTTAGCCTCTATTTTCATCTATAAATAGAGCCAACCAAGAGCACTTCATTCACATCAAACCATCCCCCTTTCAGTAGTAATCTTTTCCTTCGAAAATTGTGCACCATAAAGCCAAAGCTTTCTGCTCAATATTCGACGAGAATTCAAGCTGCAATCTCTGAGAATTCTGGCAGCAAACTTTCGAATTTTTCCATCGATCATAAACGAAAGTTACAGCAACTTATATTCGAATTCTCAAGCCTCAAAACCTTCACAAAGATTCAACAATTTTGTCCAAAGTTCAAAGCTGAAACTATCGAGATTTATCAGCAAGCTTTCGTTCGAAAGTTTAGCAGAATTGAGTGATAACCTTGAGCTTTAGCCATCGAGTTTTCCTTCAACAATCTGAACCGAAAGTTGCTTCTTTCTGTTTCGATATTTTGTGGAAATTGGTTCGAAAACTAGCATTCGGATTCTGTTTATTTAGGAAGATTGGAATCAATTTGTTTAGCAACCTTTGATCATTCAAGCACGCATCAAAGCTGTTGGGGTTCAACAATTGCCTCTGCTTTGTGATCGGTCGAACACGTGGCGCTTGTGTCAGTGTATGGTTGAAAAGATTGATGTTGCGCCATTACCCTTAACTATAGTTATTGGTAAAGCGGTAAGCGCTCGATCCAACAATTGGTATCAGAGCCAAGGTCGCGTGTTCGATTCCCATGAGTCGCAGAGAGTGCAATTATTGGGGGAGGGATTGTTGGGGTTCAACAATTGCCTCTGCTTTGTGATCGGTCGAACACGCGCTTGTGTCAGTGTATGGTTGAAAAGATTGATGTTGCGTCATTACCCTTAACTATAGTTATTGGTAAAGCGGTAAGCGTTCGATCCAACAAAAGCGCTGTAAGTGGGCTTTTGTTAAGTATTCGTTTCGTTTTCAAAAATACTATGTATGTTTTTAAATTCCCAATTGATATGTATTATGTTGAAATTATGAAAGTATATTTTGTAATCACGTTAAACTCGAAATCTAATTGGATTTGGATCCCCATGACCCTGATGCGGTGGGGTGTAACCGCTAAAAGAACCTTATACGGTGGTAATCCGTTGTTTCTGGATTATCCAGACCCTTTATTCGTGTGTTAGCCGATGTTATGACCTCATCTCTATGAGGAATAAGTCTAGAGACTGATATCAGTACCAAGAAGAGATTAGATGCTTTACTGTGCTTAAGTATATGAAAATTATGAAACGATATGTTATGTCATGGCTCGTAGGGGCAAATCAAGCATGTTAAGATACATTCATATCGGTTTATGTACCAAGAAGAGATTAGATGCTTTACTGTGCTTAAGTATATGAAAATTATGAAACGATATGTTATGTCATGGCTCGTAGGGGCAAATCAAGTATGTTAAGATACATTCATATCGGTTTATGCAAGTTTTATGATCCAAGTTTATGAAAATTATGTATATGTATGATATCGATTGTTCCCCACTTGCTGAGTGTTTTCCAAAGCACTCAACCCTTACTCTACATGCCCAGATAAAGCCGAAGAAGAATTAGAGCAAGAAGAAGAGCACTAATTTTGGGGTTGGTGAAATCAAGTCCGCTGCGTAGCTCAAGACCTTTTAGGTTTTAAAGTTTTCCAGTTTTAAGACAATTTTATTTATTAAGTTGTTAAGTTTTTAATTCCGCATTTCTTTATTCATTGTAAAGACAATGGTTTTTATTTTTATGGAAAAAGACTGGCTTTTCAGTTGTTATGATATTATGAGGCTTATTGATTTCAAGTTGTTTATGGAAATCAATGCCGGTGTTATTGACCCCGGTCTCGGGGCGTGACACATATAGCATACCCCAATTCATTGAGATTAAATGCTTAGTTGTTATTGTAGTAGTAGTTGTTGTTGTGTATATATGTATATATTATGATTGATGTAATTATATTATAGGAAGTAACAAATAAAACAGTCATTAAACATGAAATAAGGAGTCACGATTGTTTCTTCCTAAACTAATTGAATGTGAAATTAATTATAGTTTTATTTTCTATATTTGAATCTTTTTTAATTGTTTAATTAGCCTCTCAATAAAAGATCCTATCTCCGCCACTTTAAAAAGATATACTAGTTAATTTGTATTAATTGATACAATTTGTGTATATTTATTTATTGTGAAAGTAATTATAATTCGCCTCTTTAATCCACTTGATTAAATAGATTTTAAATATTATCTATAACATATATATTATTAAGTATCATATCCTTGCAGTAACTACTTTGGTTAATTTAAGTAAACAAAAAACTCGTTTTAAATATAATTTGATTATATGTATAATTAAATTATGAATAAATTTTAAATATAATAAATTGAATAGTTAATGGAAAAGTATAAGTTTGGGTCAATCAAACTTTTATATAATTTGACAATTGGTAGAATAAAAAGATGAAGTGGAGTGTTATTTAACACTTTTTGAAGTGTAAATATAGCTCAATGATTAAATTGACTTATATTAGGATGGGACAATAGAACACGAGCTTAAAAAATGAAAATGGCAGACATCTTCTGGTGGATCTTACCATCTTTCATGTGCCATTCCCATGTAACCATTTACATATATATATATCCTATCTTTATATCTATTTCTCTTACCATATATCCTACCTTTATATCTATTTCTCTTATGTGTGGGTTGCTTGATAGATTTGGTTTTGTTCGTAGTTATCTTGAGATATCGGTTTCTGTATATCTACTTTTTTGATAGTTATCTGGTATACATATTTTGTATTGTGGATGTGGTTTTTTGGGTTTTGTGTCACGTCTTAGGAATCGCTTGATTTCGACTTCCTGAGCCTCAGTTTCGTGCGTCATACAGTGAGGCTCTATGGTCGACGGTTTTCTGTTCGAGTTTTGGATATGAGGGTCTGCGTGTTTGTTGGACTTTTATTAGTTTTTATCGCTAGATTATCCGTATGTTTCCTTCATCTCGATTGGAAGGCAGTTTCCCTTCTCGACATTGCGCTCAACTGATTGGTTTGAGGGGACTTAGATTTTGCTTGGGAGGTCGTCTCCTGCACTTTTGCAGTGAAGCTCATGACCATCAGACCTTTTATTTCCTATCTTTCTAGAAGTCTATGTATGCGTGTTGCTTGGTTCTTGCTTATAAATGGTATTTGTAATTATTGTACTTCTTGTTGGTTTTAATATTAGTTTCTGTTTTATGCTAAAAAAAATCACATGTTTTTTTATCTAATTTTATTAAAATATTTAGATTGCATTTGGATTGATAGATTTTGAGCTAAAGATTTTAAATCCATAATAATAAATACATCCAACTTATTTGGGTACTCTTGAAATACATAGATTTGAAATTCATCCCTTTAGGTTATGTTTGGATGGATGCTTTTTCATTTGAATGGATGGGTTGATTTGATAAATGATTTGAAACTTACCTATCTTAGGTACATTCAAATCCATTACAATTATCATTACATTTACATAAATTAGTAAATATGTGGATTTAAAATACACACTATAAAATTATCTAAACAATTAAAAAAATTTGAAATCTATTGCTTCAAATCCCTCAATCCAAATACATCCTTACATTTCCACTTATTTATTAGCAAATATAATGTATTTCAAATTCTCACAAAATGGAGTTCTTTGAATTCTTCTCCCAACTTTTTTATCAAATCCAAATTCTTCGATCGAAATACAAATTTACAAAATTTGCAACCCCCAAGTGCTCGATAATTTCATTCTGGTAATCACCTCACTAAAATATCTGACAGGTTCTAAATTGATGAAATACTTTAAATCAAGAACTACATTATTATTATTACATTAAATTGGTAGTAGTGGGATGGGCAATACCATGTGATATAGAGCACTATGCAACTTCCTTCCAAATATGTCTCACTGCTAGACGGGCAAAAAGAGAAAATGTTATTGTTTACTCGGTAGATCAAACCATTCAATATGTAATATATTCTTAATATTGAATGAGAATATATCCTATATATGAGTCTCATGGGGTATTATCCTGAAGATAACAAAGAACAAATCGAAAATGAGAGATTGATTTTGACGCGACCTTAGAAATCGACTTTAACTAGTTACTCTTCATCATATACTATCAAAATTAAATTTTATTTCTTTTAATTAATATACGTAGTCTATTTATAATTTAGACAAAACAGAAAATTATCCACATTGTGCTAGACTGCTAGTTACCTCGAAAATCTACTTGGCATTATTCGGAAAAAAAAGAATAAATCTTGACATTTTGTAGTAGTGAGCAGTAATTCTCTATTATTCATTTTTTTGGACAAAACAATCAAATATGAGAGACCATTTCATCGGCTTAATTAAATAAATAATATAAAAATAAAAAAATTCAAAAAATAACGTTTAAAAAAATTTACCAAAATAGAGTGAAACGCGATCCGAGATTACGTTTCTTAAGAAACACGATCCGAGATCACGTTTTTTGCTTTTCTTAAAATCCGTGCAAAACTTACAAAAAAAAAATTCCACGCGCGTTTAACTCTCCATTCCCTTACCCCTCTTCACTCATTTTCACTCACAATTTTGTGCACGACTCACACTCACTCTCCTCTTTCCATGTGTGAATATTTTAAACAAATTTTTTCCTAGTTAACTATATACATATTGGTTTATACTATACATACATTTGTTTATATACATATTGTGTTGGAAATGGTGTACCAACAATTCTTCGGGTGAGATTGGAGAGGTGGATCGTCTATGACCTAGCAAATCTGACTTATTAGCATTCACATGCAACCCCTCATGTCCATATATAGGTTAGTATGAGGTTTTGCGTAGGCACATAAGAAAATAAAATTATACATCTACTATCATCTATGGCTTTTAGGAAAGTGTTAAGCGTTTTATCCTGACATATCATGTATATTGTTGATAAAGTCCCAGTCTTTTAATATATAAGGTAGGGGACGATTCCAATGGCCGGCATTTGTGCTTACTTTAATATTTAAAATCCAAAAAAGGGTAATAATTTATTGTGCTACTTAAATAGTTATAATTCTTCTAAAAACAAATGTAATCACTATTAGGGATGAGGTGATTGATAATAGGCTATTTTGTCTCATCATTGAGCAAATTATTAACAATAATTTAATGAATGATGTTGCTAGCGAGGAACAAACTATCATTTTAACATAATTTCTTTTAATAATAATGTACATCGTTAAAATTCTTTGGTCATATATAATAGTGGACTGTTTGGCTTTTTCAGTCTTGATAAGGTTTGATTAGTGTAGGGTCGGTCTGTCCACAACTTGCCTGCTTAATATTTTGTAAAATAGGTGCGAAACCCTCAACATATACACATATTTAGTCAACAGAGGTGTAAAAGTCGGAGGCCATCGTTATTACCAAAAAAGAGGGGCCACATCCCATATAATATACGTAATCATAAAATCATCAATCGAGATCCGTTCAGGGTTATAAGTATAACCGAGTCACCTATTCAGATATATTATGTAACCTATAAGGAGTTGATGTGACAACTCCGCTGAGGATCACTCTTTCTGATTTTATGATTACGTATATTATATGTGATGTGGCCTATCTTTTTTGGTATTAAGGATCCCCCCTACATAAGATACATCAATGTTTAAAATAAATATTACCGAAACTTTTAGGTTGTGTTTGGATTGAGTGGTTTGATTTGGAGAAAGTTGTTTGATTTGGAGGGGGATTTGAACAATGAATTTAAAATGACACAGATTTTGGGTATATTATAAATCAATCATAATTACCATTACATCTACATAAATTAAGAAAATGGTGGATTTGAAATCCATCAAACATAAATTCATCCAAATAATCAAATAAATTTGAAATCATGGATTTAAAATCTATGGTTTCAAATCTATCAATCCAGTGGACCCTCGAGGAATTTGATTAAGACATTATAATGAACATGGATAATGTAATTAATTTCTTGACTTGCGCTTACGTTTCCACAAGAACCCCTTCTTTGTAATAAATTGAAATTACCTACTTTTTTCGTGATAATGGTACAAAATTGCCTTTGGTTCTGTTTGGAAGAGCTTATGATAGATATGGGTCTCATTTTAAATAAATCAAATCTTCATTTTCGGGGTGATTTCATAACCTTTCCAAATAAGATATAATAATTAATATAATAAAGTATAATTCAAAATCACGATTTACATATAAAAAAATACACCTCTAATTATGTGCCACCCTCTAGAGGATAATACCGCCAGAGGCTGAACAGAAAATGGAAGATGCCAAATACTCATCATCATCATCATCATCGTTATTATAATGTTGGATCATTAACATATGATCTAAAATAATAATGCTAGCATATTAGTAGGGAAATTAATAATTAATAAAAATTAAGCTGAAAAATGAAAGTATTAACGTGACCTTAACTTAATTTTTTTTTTTTTGGGTTAGTTTGGGCCACCTTAGACTAATCTTAATGGAATGAATAATTGCCCACTTGCGTGCTCTGGATGAAAATTTGTTTGAGTGAGGACCATATAATATATCACTTTCAAATAATAATACTAATTTGGAATTTATACTTTTGTCATCTCATATGTGTCAATTAACAGAATATAGAAACACTATGAGAAATTGCTTAAGCCCACCCAACTTTAATTAATAAAGATTGACCAATTTTGTTTGAAGTTTTATTCCATAAAAAAATTGAATTTTTTTCCATTTATATTCATCGCAATGGCCATGAGGTATTGATGAGCACCAAGTTTCAATACCTAGGTTCTGTTATCCAAAAGGATGGAGAGATTAACAGTGACATTAACCACATGATTCAAGGGAGCTGGTTAAAATGGAGAAACGTTGCTCAAGTTCTATGCGACCATAATATCCCGTTGAAATTGAAGAGAAAGTTTTAAGAACCACTATTAGACCTGCAATGTTATATAGACGGAATGCTGGGCACCCAAGAGGAATCACATCCAAAAGATGAGTGTGGCAGATATGCGTATGCTTCGTTGGATGTGCGGTAAGACCAGAAGAGATAAAATAAGGAACGAATATTTGAGCTGAAGTATGTGTATCTTGTATAGAAGATACGATGCAAGAAAGTCGCTTACGTTGGTTTGATCACGTACGCCATATGCCCAGCAATACACCTGTGCGTCGAGTGGAGTCTATGGAATCAACCATTTCAGTGGAGCGAGAGAACGACCGAAGAAGACATGGCTCGAAGTTATATGCAAAGACTTGGAGTTCAAGTGTATTAAAAAGGATATTATGCCTGATAGAAACACTTGGAGAAGACCAACGCACGTGTCCGACCCCACTTGATTCCTCTTATTGTTCATATAGCCTACCACAATTTATTAGAATTAAAGGCTTAATAATACCTGTTATATTTGTGATATAGTGAGAAGAAATAATTATTAGAAGAGAAGAACACAAATTGATGTGAAAAATGAGTTTGGAATAAAGAATACACAAGTGTTTAGAAACTGGTTTTAATTGTAAATCCATATAGCTTTTGAGTTCTACTAAAATATAAGCTCGTGGAGAAAAAATTCAGTCAATCAAATCATACACTCAACGTCAAGCGTCACATGACATTTTTAACATAAAAAACACCATATGACATATTGAAAAACCATGTGTGGCACTTCATGTCGTCCCCAAAGGCACTGCCCCTTAAGGACGACATCGAATTTCCCACAAATAGATACACAAGAAGTCGACGAAAGTTACATTTACAAATAAATTAGATGTGAAGATTAAGGATACTTCAAGTTGAGAGTGAGCAACTACATACACGATTCGCTTCCATCCCTGCAAAATAAACCAAGCTGAGCCTTTTTGACAGAACCTTGCGACGGCTCGTCTATCGTATCCTAACCGAAACATACACAAGAATTGTCAAATATAAATAGCCCTTTACATACATTATTTTTGCTGCTGTTTTGGAATTATCTAGATAAGATTACTCGTTTCATAATAATATGTTCGATCATAATTAACATTACTTACAATTTTAGTAGTTATTGACATGATTAACATCTTCAGTAATAATCGATACAAGCTGACTAACTTGCGGATACTATATGTTACTACAGGAGCTCCCATTCAGATTCCAAAGAATCATGAGCCGTTGTTTTTTGTTTCTCGTCCAATTCAATGGAAAGAGCAGGAATCTTTTCCTCTGGATTGTTCTTTCCTCCTACATGGGTATAGCCTTCTTTCTTTGTCGACCTGAGTCTTGATGAAAGGGCGTCGCGGATTTTTTTCTGCAAGAAATCAAGATTGTTCAAACATGCATTCGTTGAAAAGAAACAAATAGTTGAGACAGATAGCAAGAAACCTTGTACGACTTATGTTTTCTGGTTCCTCGTGGGAGAAAATCAATGTCGTCCCCTTCAACGAAAACACATGTTTCCTCCAAGACCGACCCTTCAAAAATCTCTAAGGTTTCAGTTCTTGGTTCAAAAACTTCTTCATTCTGGATCACCTCCATGTCAAAGTTTTCTAAGCCATCGTGGTAAAAGTATTCAGTAAAAATTTACCTCTTATGAAATTCTACCTACCAACTTTACTCGCAGAGATGCTATTGTTTACGTTTAGCTACCAAGAATTTGCATTCGTTAAAATAATCGCAACTAGAGAACTTTGAAGATGAAGATGTTTTTTAAATGATTAGATTTGCATACCTTCATTAGATAGCACAACGTCCTCTTCAGCAAACTCAACATTGCGTGTGTCACCGCTAATATCTGGAGTCGACTCGAAAAACGAGTCATGTTTTATGGTTGTGTCTGAAACAAGAAAAGGAAAGGTTGACTTAAAATGCGTTTAAAACACCATAATCCTAGATGCTATCCAATCTCTGAAACAGGTAAGTGTCGTATACCTTCATCAGATGTCATAACTTTTTCTCCCACTGATTCAATGTCACATGCATTAGTTGTAATATTCGTGCCCGTCTGAGAAATTGAACTGCCGTTCACAGATGTAGCTGCCAAGAAACAATGCACCTTACAGAAAAGGAATGATTTAATCAAGTAATCGTAATTAATGAAGGATAAAATACCAAGAGACGAGGTACACTCAGGCTCGTCTTTGTTCCGCCTCGCAGATCCAGCTGATATAATTTTGCCCGAAACAGAGGACTCGATTTTGGCATCAGAAACAGGCGTACTTTCATTTACTGGTTCAGGATCACATTTTTCAACAGAATCTGAGCGTGATTTTAAATTTATGTCACCGGAGGCCTTCAGACGACTTCCAATACCACCACATGATGCAATATCGCTGCTCCCAAGCAAAGATGTTGGACTCGATACTTTTGAAGGCCTATCAAGCTGTGAAATCCTTTTGATTCCAATGGAATGTCTGTGCACTCCCAACCTCTTACTTTTCGAAGAACAAAACTCAGAGTACGTATTTTGAACCAAAACTCCAGAACGGAGCAGAGGTAAAATTGTATCAGGGATAGATTCATCTTCAGTTTCCATCTTCTTTAGCTCTCTCGGGATGTCTGATAAGAACGAATCGCCACTAGAGAGCTTTGAAGACGTAGATGTTTTTAAAATGATTAAATTTGCATACCTTCAATAGATAGCACAACTTTCTCTTCAGCAAACTCAACATTGCGTGTGTCACTGCTAATATCTGGAGTTGACTCGAAAAACGAGTCACGTTTTATGGTTGTGTCTGAAACAAGAAAAGGAAAGGTTGACTTAAACTGCGTTTATTTCCCTAACATCTTAATAGTAGATGCTATCCAATTTCTGTAACAGATAAGTGTCATCTACCTTCATCAGATGTCATAACCTTTTCTCCCACTGATTCAATGCCGCATGCATTAGTTGTAATATTCGATCCCATCTGCGAAAATGAACTGCCGTTCACAGATGCACCTGGCAAGAAACAATATACCGTACAGAAAAGGAAGGATTTAATACAAGTAAGTGTAATTAATTAAGGATAAAATACCAAGAGATGAGGTACACTCAGGCTCTTTGTTCCGCCTCGCAGATCCAGCTGATATAATTTTGTCCGAAACAGAGGACTCGATTTTGATATCAGAAACAGGCGTACTTTCATTTACTGGTTCAGGATCACATTTTTCAACAGAATCTGAGGGTGATTTTAAATTTATGTCACCGGAGGCCTTCACACGACTTCCACTACCACCACATGATGCACTATCGCTGCTCCCAGGTCCCAGCAAAGATGTTGGACTCGATACTTTTGAAGGCCTATCAAGCTGTGAAATCCTTTTGATTCCAATGAAATGTCTGTGCACTCCCAACCTCTTACTTTTCAAAGAACAAAACTCAGAGTACGTATTTTGAACCAAAACTCCAGAACAGAGCAGAGGTAAAATCGTATCAGGGATTGCTTCATCTTCAGTTTCTATCTTCTTTAGCTCTCTCGGGATGTTTGAAAAGAACGATTTTGGTTTCTTACTGAGATCGGTATGAGGATAAGGGTTCACAGATAAGTCGCCAGCAGTAAGTTTCACGGGATCTACACAAGATGATGACATTAAATCTTGCATTACTTCTGAGTAGAATTTCTTTACACTCACACCAACTTTTTGCGCCCGAGTTTCCACGTACTTGACACTATCCTGTACAAGAATGAAAAAACAAATGTTATGATGCTAAACACTCCAGTCGATCAAAGATCATAATAGCACTATTTATAGAAAATGAGGAACAGAAGAAAAAGAGTAACTAAAATCAGAGAAACAGTAACAGCTATGCATAACACAGATGCAGTTTTATCACTCAAAGCAAAAAAATGAACAAACACGTAGACACATTATGCACGATGGGATGTAGTTCTTTCATCTTTGTGTATATTGAAAACTATTTTTCAAGGAGAAGTAAATGTATCAAAAGGGGTACAAGGTAATATATCCAAGCTAACATGGTAAATTTAGTGCAATTAATTTTACAGTCCATGGTGAACTTACGTTGTACAAAAATTAATAAGAGTTGGATAATCAAAAGATCCGTAAGACCCAAGGATAAAAGTTACATTAAAGAACAATGCATCCCGAGAAAAAAATATTATTTTCTGCCAATTTATATATAGTGGAAATACAGAGCATAACATAAGAAATTTGATGTGTAAGATCATTTACAGGTAATTGTTGTAAATTTAACAGAAAAAGACACATCGAATACAGACAAACACGGACTGAAATTTTTCCGACTTGGATCAATTCAAAAGGCCACACCTCATGTTTTCCTGAAACCAAAAGGACTTTTAAGTATTTGAAACCCATAGCATATGTTCATCTATCAATACCAGTATAATTTGGCCATTTAAAAAGCAAAATAACCATATGAAGGAACCAAACAGAACTAACAAGAAATTTTACGTGTGACACAATTCATGGAATAAAAGAGAAACATGAGTAGTTACCTGGTACATAACCTCTTCTACCTCCAAACACATAGCCTCAAACTTTTGGTATATATCACTTGCCCAGGCTACACCTTTGAAATCCATAGCAAGATAATTTTTCTAAGGCAAAGTCCAAGTTCCACGATTATTCAGCACTCACCTGCAGGAGTTCAAACGAATATCAGCTAATATAGTTTGTTCACTTTGTTGTGATTTCCATACCATAGCTAGTTCGGAGTTTCACACTGGTAAAAATATTAAACCATAACACGAATGCAAATACATATCACTATCTTAACAAAATTTTCAACACCACAATACAGATATTAAAAAGAAGAAGGGACGATTTTAGTTTGTAGGACAGAATAGCATAAAAAGTAAAATAGTGTAATGTTCTCTTCTGAAGTCAAAACTCAAACAAGATATATCAAATAAGGAGATTCTAATGGGCAATGTGCTAATTGCGTTCCACTCTATTCGTTAATATTCTGTGTTCCTTAATGCAGAAAAAGATATATCCAATAAGTAGATTCTTTCGGGGTGATAATTGTTTTCCTCTCTGTTCGTTAATCATCTTTTTCGTTACTACAGCTGTAAGACATGAACACACTTTCCAAAAACGATTAGAGAACACAGATTGTGTATCGGAAAAAGCGACTTGAAAGTACAGTAAGCTCAATAAATACAGACCTTTGACGTAACGGAAGATGGCGAAAGTTATGTGGTGGTTGGATAATAAAATTAAACATAATTGGGTCGATCCAAACGGTCTTAAACCTTAATTAATCGGACAAAAAAGTATAATTGTGGCAAGAATCCATTTGCAAACAAAATAAAAATGACGTATTGTTTACTCCGCCGCACCCAATCAAGAAAATTTTCAGGAAAAAACCGATAAAATGAAAATTCATTCTTGCATGGGCTCAAGGACTAAGAAAAAAAATGGAGAAGCAAAAATCAACCTGAATGCAACCAAAAGAAAAAAAGAATGACCTAAGAGAAGATTAAGAAGTAAGAAATACTAAATTCCCGGAAACTCAATATCGCAACTGTTGTGAAACATGAAAAGATTGGTAGAAAATGTTCCTGTAAAATAATTGCAATTGACACATAACTAACAAGAAGACGTCCCAAATAGAAGGATTTATATTTTTTTTGAAATTGCAACCTAAAAAACATGAGAAACATTACAAGAACACTTCTGAAGAAGAAACCTTAGCACATATCTTGGGTACAAACTCAGATATCAATACATACCATTGAAACACAATCACTTCCAGACCGAGAAATCCAATTCAAAATGGAAACTTTTTAAGAACCCTTTTCCTGTCATTGGAATATATTCTTTCACCATTCAACTTTGATTGACATAGAATTACACTTCACATACATAAAAGGTCACCAAGAGTTCCTCTATTTCATATTAAGGTTTTATTCTAGCCTAAACTATAATCATTCCGAATTTCAAGCAGAAGTAATCCCAACCAATCAAGTCAACCATCAACCAGAAACAAGACAAAAAATCAAGCCTTTACCCTAAATTCCCATATTTTTCACGAAACCCATCTTTTACTCCACCGGAAAAAAAATCCAACACAAAAAATTACAAGCAAAACGAAAAGCCCATAAAAGACGCGAAGAACTACTTAAACCCAGGAAATATATAATTAAACGACGATCAAAATTCAAAAGCATACAAGTCAACAACAAAACTTAAAATATAATCAGTAAAAGGTAAAGCAGCTGAACTTACGAGCTGATGAACGAGATATAACTCCAAAAGCAGAAAACATGATGAATTATAGTAAAGAACATGGATAAATTATTATGAACAAAATTGAAACAGAGAAAAATAGACGGAGAGAGATTGAAAGGGGTTGATTTGAGTAGAAGAAAGAGAGAAACGTCGAGGTGGAGCGCATCTGGCATCATCTTGACACGTGTACAAGAATGAACTTTGACTCGTAGATTCATAAATTGAGGATGTCTTAATGTCTTCTCTCTACAAAATAAAATAATGGGGAAAGTTCGGTCGGATCGTAAAGTAAAAGTTTGTTCATTCTAGTTTGGGTAAAAAATATATAATTATTTAAGTCCACTTTATTTTGAAAAGACAAAATCACATTTTAAACACACATTTTTCATCTCGTCTTTCCCGACTTCATTCGAGCTCTTCATTTTTTCTCTTATTTTGATTCCGTTCCAGACTTCATTTGAGCTCTTCCTTTGATCTCTTATTTTGATTCCAATCTTTTCGTAAACTTTCATTACATTTCTTCATTTTTTGGGGGAACATTCTGTGACTACAAATTCACATGGCCCCAAAATCAATCAAGAGTATTCGGGCAAAAGCTCCAAGGAAGACGACAACACAAAGAAAAACTTTGAGGAAATCTGGTATGTTTGAAAGGTTTTTTAATTAAGGTTTGTTTCTTTCTTTTTTCCGATTATGGTTTCTGATGCACGAAATATCCATTTAAATGTATTTTTTATGCACAAAAAATTATTTGTTTAGTGAGATTTCATTTTAGCTCGTTTGAATGGTTTAATGTCATGGTATTCTGATGCACAAAATATCTATGTAAAATGTATTTTTGATGCACGAAAAAATATTTTATTACTGTCCAGGTATTTTTCGTGCACCGATAAGGAGTTATTGTATCAAGGTATTTTTTTATGCACGAAAAATTTGGGGATTATAGGATGACAATCAATATCTTTTTTTATTTTGTTAGTGTCAAAGTGTAGTATATAATCACTAAAGTATATTTAATTGTTGTTTTCATATCAGCATCGCCCGCCCTCGCCAAGTAACCAAGATATAACCCAAAAATGACACAGATATGCATTTTAGAGAGAAAACATGTAGGCGGTGGTAACAGATCTAAAGAAACTTAAACTACGAGATGAACATTTAGTAGTGTTGCAGCGAACACCAATGCGGCTGATTGTGAATGGAATTCAGACTGACCGAGTGGTTCTTGATCATTGCAAGAAGTGTGATCTCCCAATTATGGAAATAATTTCTTGCTTCAACAAAGATTCGTCCGAATTCACATTTGGGGATTACAGAATGACAATCAATATCAATGATGTTCGTTTAATTTTTGGAATAAGAGATGGCAATGAAGACATTGATATGCAGTTGGTAGATTATCCACGCGCATAAGAAGGAGTCCAAAAGTAATTATAGAGTGAGCAAGAGCTCGATTTACAAGAAATTGAAATCGAAAGTAGCAAGGCGGGATTTTACTATTGTACATGATGTTGCCAGATTGGTCCTCTGTACTTGCTGGCGACATTCTTCATCTCTACAAAAATCATCAAACTTGTCATGGGCGTACACTACCATGGTGGATGACCTAGACAAAATTTTCTCCTACAACAGGTCAGAACACATATTAAAGAATTTGGTAATCAGTTTAGTTGAATCGAACAACAAAAAACATCCTGGGTGTGTTTGTTTTGCAGTCCCCACTTGAAATTAATTTCATTAATTTATGTTGATAACATTATTTCACATTTATGTGTAGTATTGGGTATGCAAGAGGACAAACCTGATTGGTCCAGTGGATGTGAACTTGGTCCCAAGGTTCATGGAATGTGATCTTGAAGAGTTATACAAGAAGCTCCAGTCGATTAAAATCAAGGGGCTTGATTGTTCTTACGTAAGTATCAGCGAACTCCATTTATTGTGTATGTAAAATCACTTCTGGTGCATGTATAATAACACATTAATCTACTGTAAAAGTAAAATGATGCATGAAACTTATATTGGTGCACGAACATTTTTATATTGGTACACGAAAGTTATATTGGTGCACGAACATTTGAACTTATATTGGTGCACGAAAGTTATATTGGTGCACTAACGTTTGAACTTGTACTGGTGCATAAACATTTTTATACTGGTGCATGAACATTTGAATTTATATTGATGTTAGAAACTTATATTGATGCCCTAACATTTGAACTTATACTGGTGCACGAACATTTGTATATTGGTGCATGAATATTTGAACTTATATTGGTGCATGTATAATAACACATTAATCTACTGTAAAAGTAAAATGATGCGAAACTTATATTGGTGCACGGACATTTTATATTGGTGTACTAACATTTAAACTTATATTGGTGCACGTAAGTTATATTGGTGCACTAACATTTGAACTTGTAATGGTGCACGGACATCTTTATACTGGTGCACGAACATTTGAACTGTATTGGCATTTGAAACGTATATTGATGCACTAACATTTGAACTTATACTGGTGCACGAACATTTTTATATCGGTGCACGAACATTTGAACTTGTATTGGTGCACGGACATTTTTATATTGGTGCACGAACATTTGAACTAATATCGTTGCTTGAAACTTTGTGCTACTTATCTATACAACTATAAACAATTGGATGCAGATAAATGAAATAAGTTTGCCAATGTCAAATGAGGAAGGTGAACTTTTGCATCTCATTGTTGGCTATAAACCAGAATCCCCCATCTCCTCTCATTCAACCAACAAGATACATAAGACAACCAAGAACAACAAATTCAAGAACCAACAATTGATGAACCACTTACGACAGAAGAACAAATTGATGAACCACCTACGACAGAAGAACATATGATGAGTCAACAATCCTATTTTATGCATCAACACCAGACACCACAATTCCTGAGGTTTTGATTGATCTGAGTGAGATACTATAGAGGACAATTTATATGATGCCTAAAAAATATCCAGTGATGATAACTTGGTGGATGTGTTTGTCAATAACGAGCCAGAAGATGTGGGTATCGAAAATCCTCAGCTGATGAAAACAACTCAAAAATCAGAATTTCCTCAATATGAAGAGGTATTGGCGTAATTGAAGAATTAAAGGCAGCTTTTTGACAAAGGAAATGGAGTTGCAGAATTACAAATGAAATTTAATGCCTTTGTTCAACAGACGGAAGTAATGCCTACAACAGAATTCCTTGAACAAGCAAAATCAGAAACAGCTTGAGGAATCAAAAACAATGCTTCTGCTGAAGGAAGAGGAGCTGAAAGATTTGCATACAATATTTGATGAACAGAAAAAACAAAAGGGAAGATCTTGGGAATATAACTGTACAGCTCCATGACCAAATTCAAATAATAAAACATGATAAGGACACACTTGAGAACGAGTTGAGCAACACAAAAGCAATTACTTAGATGTTGAATGACGAAAATCAGAAACTCGTCAAAGAAAACGCGGAATAGACATCGATGGTGAAACGTATCAAGAACCGAATGAACACAATGAGCAAAAAAGATAAGGACCACACTTACCCTACAATGAGGAGAGCTAAGAGATCCAAAAAAAATGAAGCAACATAAGAAGAAGAAGAAGAAGAAGATAAACAAAAAATGTAAGCAATGAGATTATGCTTTTGCTAGACGATGTTGATTTTGAAGATGCGGAGAGCCGTGGGAAAAATAATAAGGATGGGCCATTCATTTTCAAAACAAAAAATGTTGCGTTCAAACGATTGACAAAAGAAGAAAAGGATTTCATAATAAAAGTTAACAAGGAGCATGTACAATGGTACGCCTTAAATTTTTTTTAAAAAAATATTATAAACCCTTTTGGAAATCAAAATTGTTGAACTTTATCATTGTGTGCAGCGGAATCATATGGACCGACAATATATCATAAAAGACAATACATGTTAGAGATATTGATGTCATTCTCAACAGACTGTCGCTTCCCAATGATGTAAGCGATTTACATTACCCATCTCTCTTAAGTCATTAACAAATTATTTGTGCACTTATTTTGGTGTTGATATTCACTTAACTTGTGACAATATCTTATATTGACTATCAGATTATTGACCGCTGGGCCATCATATCAACAGACTCATTGCGAAAAAATGATAGATGAAGTTGTCCTATGTATTTGACATCATGTGTTGGGTAATAAAACTAAATCTAATAATTTAATTTTTGTTAAATTTTGATGTATCATAAGTTTTTCGTTCATCTTAACAGTTGTATGTTGTAAGAATTATCGGTGTATGCCAAGAGGTTGCACTAAATTGATGACAAGCTAGCCGAGGCCATGAAATACTGTTTTTTAATTTTCCCGATAAACACGTGCATCCATGAGGACCCACTTGTCACACCTGGCTACCATTGGACATTGCTGGTATTTGATATTCAAGAATAAAGTGGAAGCATTACAACTCTATTAGGCCACGAATGGAAGATGAAATCGATTATTGCTTTGAAATGGCAAAACTACTGGTAAATTTGGTAAAATGTTTTGAGTTTACTTTATCCAACTACTATAAGTAAATTAAGAAAATAATATGAATTCTTCTTAAATTTACAAAAATATTACATTGAAGAAAAAATGAACAAAGTTATACAAGAGGACCCCATATCAGAGGGTGTGCAATACAGTCAAAACGAAAATAGTTATGAAATTAAGCCATACAAAGAAGCAGCACAACAGAAGCCTGGCTCCATAGGCTGTGACATATTCGTCTGCATGAATATGAAAAAAATATGAAAGGGCAACCAGTGCCAAAGTATTCAAACTTGGATTATAATAATAGTTACTGGGTTAAGATGGCGAAAATGATAATTCAAGATGCAAAAGACTCGTAGTTCTTAATTTCTAACTTCTTCAAAATTTATAAATGTATAATATTTTGTGGTTCTTATTAAGTCCAGGTAACTGATACATGCAACATGCATATACTAGTTCAATAATTAGATATTGGTGCACGAACATAAATTATAGTGGTGCACTATAAACTTATATTGGTGCACGAAACTTATATTGGGGCACGAGCATTTAAAACTTATATTGGTGCAAGAACATTTAAACTTATATTGGTGCACGAAACTTATATTGGTGCACGAACATTTAAATTTATATTGATGCACGATAAAAAATTAAAATGGTGCTCGAACATTAATTATATTGGCGCACGAAAAAAATTAAACTGACGCATGAACATAAAGTATGTTGGTGCATGATAATAAATTATACTGGTGCTCGATAATAAATTATACTGGTGCTCGATAATAATAAGCTAATTGGTGCACGAACATAAACTCACTGGTGCACGAACTCAATTTATATTGGTGCACGAACATAAGCTAACTAATGCACGCACTAAATTATATTGGTGCATGAACTTTTAAAAGGATAAGGCAACATAACTGGTGCACGAACTCAACAAAATATTTGTGCACGGAAGTCTGAAAGGTGCATGCACAATGACATAACAGTAACGACTGCATTAACACATTTTGATTTGTTTATCTAAATCTCCAGAACATCATAATATAAACACATACCTAACATTATAGTGAAATAAATGTCTTCAAAAGCTTTCATAAATCATCCAACAGGTTCCTTACAAGTTTTCTTATTGTGGCCATGTTTATTACAATGACTACAACGCATTTGTTTAATGTTTTCACATTTAGATCGAATTCTTCTCTTCTTTGCCTGAGGACATGAGAATCCATCCAACTGCCACTTGTAGCATGAACATGTTTTATTGTCAAGGAGCATAGGAACTGTAGGGTATGAAAACACTTCAAAGTAGCAATCAGAAGGCATCTTAATATTCCATGCACGACCTTCATTTACATAAGATGCCCATTTCTTTTCCATCCGAGCACACAATACCCCACTCCTTCGTTGTGCCATTAATCTCCTAGCCGAAAACAAGAACATCAACTTAATCCTAATAGAATCAACCATATATGTAATAGGAAGACCCTTTGCCCTATAAGATCCATTAATTGAATGACTCGGCTGCATTGGAATACATCTCTCCATATCTCATCCCAGTAGAGTACGCATTAGTCCACTTATCCAAAGAAAGTCCCCGTAAGAAATCTTCCAAAATTGATCCACCTTCTAGTTTGAAAACAGCTAGCTTCTCATTAAAAATAGCCACTGTCGACGAGTAAGCACATTCATCGAGCAAAAAACATAATCTCTCGCCGAACTTATTTGAAAAGTGTTTACCAACATATCGATCACGCATGTTGCACTTTAATGATATAAAAAAAAAAAGTGTTTCAGAGAAACTCCAAACACAAAAGGTAGCGCCTCCATCAAACCAATATTACGATCGGATACATATACATCATCTTCCCCATTGTCTAAAATTTTGCTCAAATAAGATAAAAACCAAAGCCAATTATCGTAGTTCTCGGAGTACACAACATCGAAAGCCAACGGGAACAAACCTACAAAATAAAACATCACTACATTAAATGCAATAGATTTTCGTTCACCAAATCACAATTATATGGGTGCACGAACATATGCTCACTGGTGCACAAACTCACATCATCATGATGCACGAAAATAATATACTGATGCACGAACGAGACTGGGGATGTATAACGGGTGCACGGAACTTATTAAAAGTAACAGATGCACGAAACTTATATAAACGTAACTTATGCACGAAACTTACATAAATTAACTGATGTACGAAAATAATATACTGATGCACGAAACTTATTAAAAGTAACAGATGCATGAAACTTATATAAAAGTAACTGATGCACGAAAATAACATACTGATGCACGAAAAAGACTGGTGATGTATAACGGGTGCACGAAACTTATTAAAAGTAAGTGGTGTACGAAACTTATTAAAAGTAAGTGATGCACGGCTTCATAAATATCTGGTGCACGAATCCTATTTTGTAATAAGATTCGTGCACCAGTTATGTTATGTCCGTGCACCAGTGAAGATTCATGTTCGTGCATCACTTATTGTTGTGTTTTATGTACCGTGATTCCCATCTTTCGCTGTCGCTAACATAAGGGTGCCCTTGAATCGAGATTTCAAAAACGTTATGTCAAGGAATAACATTTGCCGACAATGTTTAAACCCGTCAATACTGGCACGAAATGAAATGAACAAACGACAAAATCGGTTGATGTCATCAATTTCAAGCTCAATAAAACTTCCAACATTTATCGTTCTCGCCGCATCAACGCACGAATTCAATTCCTAGAAATACTCATCATAATTCCAAAAGCAATAGATCTAGAATTCTCTACACTTCTCCACGCCTTACTATACGTGATATCCAGCCATAATCTCTTTTTATTAACTCTAATACATCAATTGCAGAGAACTTAGGATTTGAAGACACTTGATCAGCAATAATTTCAGATAACAGAACTCATGCTTTTAGATTTGTCTTTGATCATTCTGAGCCCACGATTGTGTATGTTGCACAATTTCTTTATATAAAAAGACATTCTACTTTTGAGATACTTGCATTCACAAACCAACCGCATCCTTCATCATGCTTTCTCCCACACTCGCAACTACCTAACCTTATAATCTTACACAGAACAAACATATTCCTTATATCATCCTCATTACTCAAACAATATTTAGGTCAAGGTATAGATTATTTAAAAGGCATTCCATCAAAGTTGTAATCACTCCATTTACGAGTAGCAGAAGATTTTAACTCCATGAAAGAAAAGCTGGAAGTTACGTAAAAAACTTGTGTTTCCTCTCTAAATTTCAACAAAATCATAATTCCAGAATTCATCGCTTCCAACCAATGACAAATATTCACATTATGTGATGCCCGAGGATTAATGGTGTTAATCCCGGTGTGGTAACAATCCTTTGTGAATTTTTAATAGTGGCAATTGTGTAATAATTGTGGTTTTGGGACTCCCGGGGATTTTAAATCCTGTTTTTGGAGTCGTTGGATCCAGGGGATGAGATTGTATTCTCATCGTGGTAATAACCTTGGAATTTGGTCTTTGGTGGGATTTGGGGTCCGGAGTACTTTGTACTGTGGCTGGTAATGAGAATTGAGGTTAGAGAGATGATTTTGAAAATAGATGATTTTTAATGAATCATGATGTAGTTGTGATGGGATTGGTATTTTCGAGTTTGGTGTTATATATACCAAGCGGACTCGATATTCCGTCATTTTAGCACGGAACCTCTCTCTCTCTTCCCTCTCTCTTCGCTCAAACCCTCCCCCCACCATTTTCCTCTTTTGCTCTTGGAAGCAAAAATCGACGGTAGCTTGGCTCGGAGGCCGATTTTTCGAAGATGATCAGGTATTAATCTTCCCCTCGTCATTGTCTTCGATTTGGTAGTAGTATTGTTGTGTTTGGTTGAGTTTTAATGATAGATTTGGGTTTGTGGATTTTGGGTAAAAATCTTAAAGTTTGTGGTTGGAGTTTTTATTGAGTTTTAAGGGTGTATTTGAGGTGTTGAGGGTGTATGGGGTGCTGGTTTTGAGTGTGGGTCTCAAAAACACAATGAAAGCTCAAATTTCTCGAAAAATCGCAGGGCGCGATCGATCGCCGAGGAGCACCGATCGATCGCGACGAGCATCTGTAAATTGTTGAAGATATATAGTGCTGGCGATCGATCGCGGAAGGCTTCTGTTTGGCAGCGGGTGCGCACGATCGATCGCGACATATGCAGCGATCGATCGCGGCCCGAAGAGTTTTGTTTTTTCAAAATTTTGGAAAAATGTCGGGATTTTGGAATCGAGGTTTATTTAGCCCATTTCCGGGGCAACGTCTACATTCCAATGGGAATGCTATACCTTTAATATGGATTGGTTGGAGCCAAATTTAATAAAATGGAATACTCGATTGAGTAATTGGCTAACTTTTGAACCAGCAAAATGGAATATTTTGGGTATTATGCATGCTTAGCCGGGGGGCTTTTATTTGGTAATCGTCATGGATTGATGATATGTTTGGGGGTTATGAGCGTGCTTGGGCACGTGGTTGCATGCTTGTGTTTAATTGTGTACTATTTATGTGTTAGCACATAATTCATCGGGTCGTGGGACTCAGGTGAAGTCGGACTTGAACTACGAAATTATAAGGTACGTGTAACGTACGAGCATGACCTTAATTATATTATTGCAATTATTGTGCATGAGATAGATGAATGGTAAGGGTTATTAGCCGATGCTTAGTATATTGTGTCTTGCAAATTGGTTAATGGAAACGGGACTGGGTTGTGTTATGTTGATCTGTCTTATGTAATATATGGTGCCGCTTTGGAGCGAGCAATTGTCGTGATATGGTCGCTATGGAGCGAACATCGGTAAGTGATGCCGCTACTTTTGAGTGAGCGAGGAAATGTGGCTTTTGACTAGATATCTAGGATATCTGTATTTATTCCCCTATTGATATTGAATTGGATTAGGGATATAGTTAATCAGTGTAATGATTGACTGGATATTTGGAATTTGATGATTTTGGTTGTTTTGAGAACATGGACAATACAATGGGATCCCGGATGAGGATGATACCATCCAGGAGTATCATTTAAATTCTTGGCAATTACATTGTTGTAATTTACGAATTATATAATTGTGATTATTGGTTTGGTGATATTGGTATGCTCACCCCGTGTGGGGGCTGTCTCTGTTGGGGCAGGTGAAACAGGTATAATGGTAGCTCTGGATGTCACGCCCCGGGCCCAGGCCTGCGCAAGCGCGACTGCACAATGGGCTCCTATAGCAACTACTTTGTATCCGTCCTCGCTATACGAAAATGGTTAACCCAAGTTGCTATAATAGTCCATTGTAAGCCTTTATAAACCACTTTAAATTTTCATCCACAACCAATGTGGGATTCTGTCACGCCCCCGGGCCCAGGCCTGCGCAAGCGCGACTGCACAATGGGCTCCTATAGCAACTACTTTGTATCCGTCCTCGCTATACGAAAATGGTTAACCCAAGTTGCTATAATAGTCCATTGTAAGCCTTTATAAACAATTTTAAATTTCATCCACAACCAATGTGGGACAAGGGTATTACAATCACCCCTCCTTTAGAACACGATGTCCTCGTCGCGACCTAACACATCGATCCACCGGCACCGGGAATCTAGAGGTGGCTCCTACAGGTTCAAGAGGTGGCTCCCGTCATGTAGCACTTTGCCCCGCAGGTTCAAGAGGTGGCTCCCACGCACGTGGCACTTTGCCCCGCAGGTTCAAGAGGTGGCCCCCGTCGTGTAGCACTTTGCCCCTTTAGGCTCAAGAGGTGGCTCCCACGCACGTAGCACTTTGCCCCGCATAGCACTTATCTCCCGGTGTTTTCTGCCGGTGACCGGCTCTGATACCATTCTGTCATGCCCCGGGCCCGGGCCCGCGCAAGCGCGACTGCACAATGGGCTTCTATAGCAACTACTTCGTATCCGTCCTCGCTCTACGAAAATGGTTAACCCAAGTTGCTATAATAGTCTATTGTAAGCATTTATAAACCACTTTAAATTTTCATCCACAACCAATGTGGGACAAGGGTATTACACTGGAGCTGTGATCGAGCTATGAATTGGAGGTGATTCCAGGATCGAGACACCGGAGCTCATGTGGAGCTGGATATTGTGTATGCCTTTTTTATACATTACGTACACATAGGTTTATTCGATGCTCTTGTGTGAGCAATAATTATGTGTATATGTGTTGTATAAAGAGGCATGGGCCTTTCTCTATGCATTATATGTGTGAGCAATCAACTAGGGAATTACTAGATGAATTGAGATTGTGATTAGTGTATTACATAGGTGCATGATGTGTTAAATGGTCTTAATTTGGGAAACCGGATATTGCATGGATTGGAATAGATGAAGCAAGAGAATTTTATAGGTGGTATTGTGTGCCACGTTTACATGTAGTTTCCTTTTACACGTGATCGAATGCACCAAATGCATGGCTTAATACACTAATTGTGGGTTAAGGGTACGGGGGTCCTTACACATTAATTTAGAGAGGAAACTATTACAGATCTGCCAAAAAAATTACCTTCCTTTCCCTGAATCGATCGATGCCATTGGTTTATATGCTCCGAAGACACGTATCTCGCTTCCTTTTTTTCGATTCAAAGAAATTTCAAATGCTACGAAAAAATTAACTGCTTCGATTCAAAGATTGTTGGTGCAAAAGTGTTCGAAACTTTTAGCATGCCTCGATTCAAAGGTGGGAGATTTTACGTGCATAGGAGGAAAAGAGATGACGTAAAGATTAATATGAAATTAGATTTAGAGTTTGTTTATAACTTAAGGGTATTTTGGGAACTAAAAATGAAGTTTTGCAAACCAATTGTTTAAAAAGTGGACTTATGTGAATATAATTCTCTTCTAAATGTATTTTTTTGTAAACATTATTTTTTTCAGACTTATTTAAAATACCTTTTTGGAAAAAATACCAATGCAATTTTCCCTAAAATAATATATATTGTTATCTTCGTCAACCACTTTCCAAAGTGGTTGAATTGCGTAAATTCATCTCAATTCCTATGTCGTGCATTTTCTTTGATAATTTACGGAAAAGGCATAATGTACGTATCATCTCAAGAAAAATAAATTATGTCATGTTTTTCTAACATTTTGTAAAAAAATTGAAAATGATAAGGGATGACAAATAAATAGGGAGGTATATCTTTTATCGGTAAATAAATTTGTAGATAAGAATAGGAGTGTAAACGAACTGAATCGAGTCGTATATAAAGAAAATTTTAAGGATTGAATTCGGCTCGAAATAGGTATATCCGAGTTCCAGCTCGATTCGAAGTTCAAATAGTTTAAATTTTTTGGCTTGAATTCGGCTCGAATTAAAGCTCGAGCTCGAGTTCGGCTCGAAAAGTTCAAAATGCTCGCGAGCTATTCGAATTATTGCTCGAAAATAAATACTCAAAATGCTCGAAATATATTTATTTAATATAAAATTATATATATTAATAAAATATTAAAGAACGCGAGCGGTTCATGAACTATCGAACAAAATAGTTTCGGTTCGAGTTTGACTCGAAAAAAAGCTCGAAAAAAGCACCACCAAACAAGGCTCGATTTTGTTGTAATATATAATCCTAGAATTTTTTGTGAAAAGATCAGTTTACATTTTTTCGTATATGTAAAATAATTATAAGGTGAAGTAAGAGAATAATACTAGAGAAAATCGCCGACTAATTCTTGGTTCTTAAAATAGCCCTTAATACAATAGATTGATCATTGATGTATTAAATATTTGATGTCTAACTTTGGTCATTTGATGTATTTTTTTATTTCCTGAAATCACATATCCTTAATAATATTATGAATTAACACTTATTTTTATTATATCAATATCTTTAATACTCTGCTTGATTAAAAAAAAATTCCTATTGTATTGTTTTTTAAATTTTCATATAAAAGGCAAACTCGATGCACATGATAATATATTTGTAATTAATTAATTAAATTTTCTGTGTTCGGCACCACTAAATTATTTTGAGAGTTGTCACATATTATGAATTTATAAGATATGTTTGATCTTTATAAGATACATGAGTTACCCCACTCATTACCAATTAGTTTTAAGTTGGAACCTCATTTATTCTTAGCATATTTTCAGAGCAGTTTTTACATGTGATTGACTATTTCATCCCAATGTTCATCGTCGCCTGCATTATCAATACACATGTTTTCCGACCAAAAAAAAAATCAATATACATGTTTGTGACTTATATAACGTCACGTGTGAAAGAGTGTGTTGAGAGTTGTTATTGAGAATTTACAAGCTACGTTAGCTCATTATAAGATATATAAATTACTCTACTTATTACTAATTGATTTTAAGTTGGAAGCTCGTATATTCTTAACAAATTATACTTGTGAAGTAACTAAATTTCAGTTGTTTAGTTTATTACACATGAGAAACACTTGAAACAGTCAATTTCCATTCATCACAACAATGATGCAACTCAACCAATGGTGACACATCTCATGTGTCCTTCACAAGCCTTGCAAGAAGGATTTCCTGTGTAAATGTGGGGCCAACTGTTCAAGTTTGAGTCCACATGAAATTCACCAGCTTCGATTCACTAAGATTTTTTTTAAGTTACACATTATAAAAGGACATCATTCAAGCTGTTTTATGATGCAAGAGAGCTTGAATTGCGAAGTTCACGCCTGCCAATATAGCATCACCTTTCTGTCTTACTGGCAAAAAGACCATATTCAAGATTTTAGCTCATCTTCCCCTCCGATCCATTTTCATCGAGTCCTCCGGCGCCTATGGAGTTGCCAGTGAAGAAACCATATTCTGGTCACCAAGAAACTATTCAGTATAAAATAAAGACTAAAAACTTGTCATACACACTATTTCCAAGATATGGTTGGCTTGGGTGGAAGGAGGGCACAAGCTACAATGCTGAGCGCATTTTGAAGAACGTAAATTGTGAAGCCAAACCAGGAGAACTTACAGCGATTTCCGGTCCAAGTGGAGCTGGAAAGACCACATTACTAGAAATCCTGTCCGGGATGATCGACTCATTTAGAGTTTCTGGTGAGGTTCTTGTCAATGACCTGCCTATGGATGTAGTACATTTTCGCCGAGTATCGGGATATGTGACGCAAAATGAAGCTCTCTTTCCACTCCTAACAGTTGAAGAGACGCTGACTTACAGTGCACGTCTGAGGCTAAAAGGGGGTCGCGATAAGGTCAGAAATCGAACCCAAAGGCTGTTAAAGGAAGTGGGACTGGAGAACATTGCTGGTGTACGAGTTGGTTGTGAATCGAGCCGTGGAATTTCAGGAGGTGAGAAGCGTAGAGTGTCGATTGGGGTGGAATTAGTGCATAATCCTGCGGTTCTTCTGCTTGACGAACCCACTTCCGGGCTTGATTCGGCCTCCGCACTTCATGTTATGATGCTTCTCAAATCCATGGCCAAGAACCAACGTAAGACAATTGTGCTAACAATCCATCAACCGGGGTTTCGCATTCTTGAATTATTCGAGAAAGTTATACTGTTATCCAATGGCGTGGTTCTTCATAACGGTTCATTGCATCTCCTAGAGGAACGGTTTAACTCTGCAGGACATTTCATCCCTCGGCATGTCAATGTGATTGAATTTGCAGTTGATATGATAGCAAGCCTGCAGAAAGAAGAAACTGACGTCAAACTATACGAAATGGAGCAAGAAAGTGATCATATCTCGAAAAATACAGAAAGAAAAAGAATATTCTACTGCAATTCCCCATTCAAAGAGGTGCTGATTCTTAGCCAGAGATTCTCCAAGAACATTTTAAGAACCAAGCAGCTTTTGCAGCTAGGACGATTCAAGCATCACTAGCGGGAATCGTGTTAGGGACTATTTTCATCCATGCCTTCAGTGACTCCATGACGATGAAGGTGCAAAACCAATTGGGATTCTTTGCCTTTAGTCTTACATTCTTAATGTCATCAACAACCGAAGCTCTTCCCATTTTCTTGAAAGAAAGAAGAATTCTAATGAGAGAGACCTCGAGAGGAGCATATAGAGTATCTTCTTACATCATAGCAAACACCATGGTGTTTTTCCCATTCCTACTAGTTGTTTCTTTTCTTTACGTAACCCCAATATATTGGCTAGTCGGGTTGAGGCGAGAAATTGATGGATTTCTCTACTTCTTTCTAGTAGTTTGGATGGTTGTCTTGATGTCAAACTCTTTTGTAGCTTGCTTCAGCGCACTGGTGCCAAATTTCATCATGGGAATGTCTCTAGTGGCAGGTATAATGGGGTCGTTTTTCCTGTTCTCGGGATACTTTCTATCAAAGGAAGCAATACCAAAGTATTGGAAATTCATGCAGTATTTGAGCCTGTTCAAGTATCCATTTGAATGCTTTATGATTAATGAGTATGGAGGAGAACAGGGCAAGTTGAGGTGCTTAGAAAGAATAGAAGGCGAGTGTTTAATTTACGGGGACCGATTCTTGATGAGGCAAGGTTTGAAGGAGTCACAGAAATGGAATAACTTAGTCATGATGCTGTGTTTCATTTTCTGTTACAGATTTGTAGGGTTTCTGAGTCTCTGCTACAGATCTTACAGAACCACAAGCTAATGTATCTTCAAGCCATTCCATTTGAAGCTCATGTTTACTAGTCATGCAACAAGTACAAAATCATTCACTATGAGCACTGCATGGCTTTCTCCTTTAGCGAATACTCTGAACCATTAGCATTTATGTTTTAAAAGATGGAGATTTACCTCAGAATCTTTTATCCTCCTTTCAATATCGTTTCATGCAAGTAGGAAAAGTTCATCAATGTCATAATTAACAGAAAAAAATATTTTTCATGTTTCAGAATTTACCAGTTGCATGATGCACACAGTGGGATGATTTGGATAATATTTTTTTAGGTTAATTTAATCGAATGTTTGGTTTGTTTTCAAGGGACTTTATAGCAAAATGTCATATATATTATTTCCCACCTATTTTTTTATTATTTCAAAATTTGAAATTCTTGCCACAAATTTCAAGTTGTTTATATAACATAATCCCAAAAATTTGAAATTCAACCCTGAAATTTGAAATTCAAATTTTCGATGGTATTTTAGTTATTATACGTTCCATCTGTATTAGATACACATTCAATCCTTTCTATTCTTAATTATATTAATGTGTCATCTTATTTAATCAAATATAAATTTTTAATTATATTATGAAACATAAATTAACTTAATTTTATTTTGAATCTTATATAAATTGATATTAAAAATATAGAAAACGTATATTAAATTTGAATATTGTGAAAAAACATGTCAAATATTTTAAATAAATATGCTATTATCAAAATTACTGATTAATAATATAATGAAAAATCGATGTTGTGTGTAACTAGTTAATTAAAAAAGGCATAATATACATTGCATTATGTATATGCTTGGAGAAATAAATATATGAGACTGATAACACATGGAGATTGAATGCGCATCTATACTATATTATAATGTATGAACCCCTTAGAATAACCAACTTGGTATGACAAATATAAAATTCCAAAAATGCCCTCAAGATATTTTATTGATATTTTAATATTAACAAGTGGAAGAGATAGTACCAAATCGATTACATATTAACTCTCAATACAAGTTTTTATGTACAGTAGTTTTCTCCTTTTCCCACCCCACCACACACGAAGAAAACTTACCCTCCCCAGCCCCACTCCTCTCCACCTTCTATGCTCTCATTTAAAAAGAAAAAGAAAAAGCAATCCCCCTTATAACCATCAAGGGATCGAGTATGAGATTATGAGGAAATATTTAAATGAGATATGATTCTTTATACAAAATACTCATCTAATAAAATTTACGCATATTATGTGCACTATATTACACACACGCAACGTGTGCTCATCGACGGCTAGTTAAATATAATTTGCGACACAGATTGATGCAAAAATTAAAAGCATTAAAAAGTTAGGTGGATATGACTTATGAGATTATTCAAATAGCTTAAGTAAGCTAACTTTAATGTATTATTGATTATTGATGTGGAGGTAATATACTTTTGATTATAAATATAAACATGTGTTTTCAGAAGAAAATAGCTAAAGTAGTTTGCTATTGTTAAAGTGATTGAAAAAATCTTGATAATCACTTTTATTTTTATATATGTTACTTTTCCGTTAAATAAAAACTTAATAAATAACAACAAACATCAAATAATTTATAGATTCTGATATTTGATATTTTACTAAAAGCTATAGTTAGTGGTAATCGATATACAATAGATATATTTGATCCTTTCCCAAAAAAGAGCATTTGTTGTTTCCTTACAATCTATTTTCTAATAATTGCACTATCTTTTAACTCATGATAATCGAATATGTTATATTGACTTTGAACGTGGAGATCCTATTCTTATTTATTACATTTTAAGAAATAGGTTGTTGAGGATAAGTTTTTTACGTGTAACTTTTAATGCATTAAAATAGTCCACCAACCTCTTCTAAAATATCAAAATCATTTACAGCTGTCTTTTTATTTTTTAATCTCATATCCATTTAATTTTCCTAATATCAATTAATTCTAAATTATTTTATCCCTCTCATATTAAATCCATAATCTTATTGTTCGAAATACATAGACTTTCCCATAGATATTACAATAAAGTTTACCAAACCATTTTCTGAAACTAAAATTTAAATAGTAAGTTTGTTTTACATTTATTAAAAAAAATAAGGAGATTGTAAATTATGAACAGTAAAAAAATTACAATACGGGATGTATTAAAAATATGTAGTTCAGTTTTGTGCTCTTGGATATTGAATTATACAAATGATTTGGTCTCTCAGTTTTCTCATGCCGAGCCTAATTTATTTTAAAAATTATGGTTGTGTATCACATGAAATTCTGAGATAGAAGTTTCATTCTAAATGTAAGATATGCTTCCTTTTGTTTGGTCTTTCTTAAATACTTTTAGTAGATGTTTAAACTCATTATTGGATTGTTTTTTGTTCTTTATTGGTTTGCGTTTTGTTTTGTCGATGGGATATTGCTGCTTGAGGTAAATAGGATGCTCCGAGCAGGATGCTATATGTCTGCGCAACATAGCCTGTGTATAAGAACAAAGCAGTCCTCGGATAACGATGATAAGGTAAATTGTTTTAAAGTTTTGACATTAATCGCAGGCATATTGATACCATTTTGTGTAAGAGGTATACTTACAATATGTTTAACTGAACTTCTGTTTTTAATTTTCTTTTCTGTCCCCATTCAGCCTGATTTGTATGATAAACTAAACATTTATAACATCTGCAAACACACAATTTTCTAAGGCAGTGGTCGAGTATTAAATTCGTTAGCTACAAACTGTTGATTGATAATTCTCACTTAATGTGGTTTCTATCTTAGAACCCTTCATTTGTGAACTTTTAACTGATCTGGAATTTGACCACGTTTAGGCTACTGAATTCATTGACGCAAGCACTTTAGGGCACTGGTTTGGATTTGTCTCAAGCCAACATTTTAGTACAGATCCATCTTGGAAAAAGATCACAAAGAGGATCAACCCCCGGTTTTATCAAGGACTAAGGTATGCATAGTGTCATTCATAACTTCATTTTTCATTTTTCCCCCTCCAAAGAGCAGCAGTTCTAACCTTTACAATTGCAGCAATTTATGTTTTGAATATTTCATGTAAATAATTGTGAAATTGCACTTCAAGATCGTGCTACTTCTAGAAGCTAACCAAAAGGGTCGTCTCATGATGCAACTTACAGTGAAGACTTTCATCAAACTCGGAAAAGGCTCAAGATATGACAATACTATCGTGGCTTCAATATGTCAGTCCTTAACTAGGGGTTCGTGTTGTGCATTGGTTTAGGTTTGTAGTTGATTGTATATGATGTGTTTTTTTAATATATTTGGGGCATTTTGTGTTCCTATACAATTGTTTCGTTCAAAATGCGTGTGGTGGGTAAATGCAGTTCTTTAACCTTTATGGTTGTTGAAATTTAGTAATATCTGGGGCATTTATGTTCCTATACAACATATTCCTTCAATATATGTGTGGTGGGTTTTGAAATTTAGAATACAGATATGGTGGTAGTGAGAACAAGTTGGTTTTGAGAATTAATGAAACCAAATAGTAACTTGGATTTTGTGGAAAATAATATATTTTGAAAAGTCAAATAATGGAACCTAAGAAATTTTTTTTATCTGCATGATTAAATTGTACTTCAAAAGTTAATGGAACTTTTATGCGGCTAAATGCTTCAGACCTAAAATCTGGTATTGTCAAGTGTTCTTCAAAATTTTCAACTATGTCTTACATGTTAATCGAATATTGGAAATATATGTGATGTGTCATCACTTCCTAACGTTGGAAAGACAGGGCCAATGGTCCATACAGGTGCCATCGTTGCTGCGATAATAGCTCAGGGTGGTTCAAATAAGTTTAGGTTGAATAATACATTGAATTTATAATTATTAAACAATGCGTATGTGTCAAATATTTTGTTACATATAATCAACGCGTATATATCATGTATTACGTTACACACGCAACGCGTGTGCGTCGGTCACTAGTTACAATAAAGTTTACCAAACCATTTTCTGAAACTAAAATTTAAATAGTAAGTTTGTTTTACATTTATTAAAAAAAATAACGAGATTGTAAATTATGAACAGTAAAAAAATTACAATACGAGATTATAAATTAGAAACAACATAAAATTTATAATATCAAATTTTAAATTATTAAATATTGTTATTTTTACATGATTTCATTAATTTTTTTAATATTTTATTAAATTTGCCCAAAAATAGAACACACTTCCTCGGGATTTGTTTGATGATGCCCTTAAGAATAGTGCTCTTATGGGCATCATCATCATTTATTTAAAAAAAAAATTTTAAAAGAAAAAAAAGATTTCACTTACTCGTATAGGTTAAACGCCCATCCACTATATCAAATATTTGTGGCCCTTTATTTCTGTTCTCTCAGCGACTCTAAACTCACATTACTCGCTTACTCATGGCGGCGGCGTCGACTACCTGCTTCTCCATCACCACCACCTCCACCTCCACCTCCTCTTCTTCCCGATCTCCGAATGCGACATCCGTAACATCGTCTATATCCTTGAGCTTCCTTTCATCGTCATCCCCGTCCCTCAAGCCTCTCCGAGCCGCCGCCGCCGCCGCTTCAAGAGCCGATGCTTCAGCCTCCGGATCGGCTATGGTGGCTCGCATGGTCTCAGTTCCCGCCATCAAATCCCCCGCTTCTCTCGATTTCGACTCCTCCGTCTTCACCAAGGAGAAAATCAACCTCGCTGGTCACGATGAGGTTTGTGGGTCTACCAATTAAGTACCTTAAACACGTGATTTAGATTTTTCTTCGATGTAATTTATCAGTACGTCTGCTTTTTCTGCGTTCTAAAGATAGTGAAGCGTGGTGGAAGGTTTTCGAGGTGTGAGAAGATTGTGCTTTTTCTTTTAGCTCAATTAAATTTCATGAAATGATGACTGATTAAGATATTTTGGTATAATTTATGCTTATTTACATGTATTAGTATTCTATTGTCGTGTTATTTATTTTCGTCTGTTGCTTATCTTTATATGATTAAATTTGTTACATTTTTATTGGTCTACTTGCTAAGTTACGGTGTATTATGATGTATCAAGGTTCAAGATTTTAGAGTAATATAAAGCATAACTTGAGTATTTGTGTGCTAAAACAGTCATACTTTTCTGCTGAAAGGTGAAGCTAGTTTGACATTGCCCATCTTAATATGTAGTACATTGTGAGAGGAGGGAGAAACTTGTTCAAGTTGCTGCCGGATGCGTTCAAGGGTGTAAAGCAGATTGGAGTGATTGGTTGGGGTTCACAGGTACGTTGCTTTGTTACTGTTATAATTGGATTTATTGATTGTATTTCTGTAACATTTGTTAGTTTGATATGGGTATATGTTATGCATGCTTCAGTTGAATTATGTCACGTGGAGAAAACTCTCTCTCTCTCTCTCTCTCTCTCTCTCTCTCTCTCTCTCTCTCTCTCTGTGTGTGTGTGTGTGTGTGTGTTATTTCATAACTATGCTGAGTGCCGACTCAATTATATAATGGGCTTGGTTCATTTTTCATTTATATTTTTACGATGGTAGTTCTTTCATTTTCTCTAGGGGCCTGCTCAAGCTCAGAATCTAAGAGATTCCCTTGCTGATGTAAAGTCTGATATTGTGGTCAAGGTAGTCTTTCTTCTGTAATCATTATTCTTAATTGTTGCCATGAATAAGAGTGGAGCTTTTATCTTGTCTGAGATTTTAATTGGCTTTGTTTGCAGATTGGATTAAGGAAGGGTTCTCGTTCATTTGAAGAGGCCCGTGCTGCTGGGTTTACCGAAGAAAATGGAACCTTAGGAGACATATGGGAGACTGTGTCTGGAAGTGATTTGGTGCTGCTATTGATATCTGATGCAGCTCAGGTATTGAATTGCCTTTATTTCTTATATCATGGATTGGGTTTTGTGCTTGTTAGTTCTGCACATATCCACCCTCAATATATTAAAACCACACTAGACACATGAACGTTGTATGTGGTTTAAGAAGAAATTCTCAAGCAGACAAAATAGGTGAAAAGTGAAATATTTATCCAACAGGCATCATTATGATAGCTTAGAGATCAGAGTGTTTTCAATGCAGATGATTAGTTGGACGTTTTCTGCTACGTATCCCTTGTTTGAACTGAGATATGTTGCATTCTTTTTTTCATTCGCATGGCAGGCTGATAATTATGAGAAAGTGTTCTCCCACATGAAACCCAAAAGCATACTTGGACTTTCCCATGGATTTCTTTTGGGTCATTTGCAGTCAACGGGTATTGATTTTCCTAAAAACATCAGTGTGATAGCTGTGTGCCCCAAGGGAATGGGACCCTCTGTCAGGAGATTGTATGTGCAAGGGAAAGAAATTAATGGTGCTGGTATAAATTCAAGTTTTGCTGTCCACCAGGTGCGTACATCTCTCTGTGTGCTCGGGTCTCTTTTTTTGGGTATGGACTGGTGGTTTTCTTGCATGTTTTGGTTTTCATGTTTCTTTCTTTTGTGAGTATTGATGACTTCTGCTTCTGAAGGATGTGGATGGAAGAGCTACAGATGTTGCCCTAGGATGGTCTATTGCCCTTGGTTCGCCTTTTACTTTCGCAACTACACTGGAGCAGGAGTACAAGAGTGACATTTTTGGGGAGCGAGGTTAGAGGTTTTTAACCGTGCCCATGTATGATTGTCTTGATTAATTTCTGTGAGACATAATGATTCCTGATTTAATCATTTGATTGATAGGCATTTTACTTGGTGCTGTGCATGGTGTTGTGGAAACCTTGTTCAGGCGATACACTGAGAATGGAATGACTGAGGATCTTGCGTACAAGAATACTGTAGAGTGCATTACTGGAATTGTGTCTAGGACCATATCAACAAAGGTCAGGTTAAGGACATATTTTTTGGTACTTGCACAGTTCCACTTCGTTTCCAGTTTTGCTTTAAGTTTATAGCCTCCATGGGTTTATTTTCTTGGATTCTATTGTTCTTTTTTCTGCCGTATGAATTAGTTGATGTGTCTTGTCACAGGGTATGCTAGCAGTCTACAATTCATTGAGTGAAGATGGCAAAAGAGACTTTGAGTCTGCATACAGTGCCTCATATTATCCCTGCATGGACATCTTATATGAGTGCTACGAAGACGTAGCCAGTGGAAGTGAGATAAGGAGTGTTGTGTTGGCTGGGCGGCGATTTTATGTATGTTGATCTAACATCTACCGTGAGAAAGTGCAAGTGTCTTTTCCTAAAATTTTCATATATCTCGCAGGAGAAGGATGGTTTACCCTCTTTCCCAATGGGCAAGATTGATCAAACACGCATGTGGAAGGTTGGTGAGCGTGTTCGTTCTGTACGTCCAGCAGGAGACTTGGGACCTCTCTATCCTTTCACTGCAGGTGTCTTTGTTGCATTGATGATGGCACAGGTTTTTTTTATCCTGAATTTTACTTGTATTTAATTCGTCGATCCAGTATAACGAGTTTCTTGAATTCGCTTTGTGGTAATCCAGATCGAGATCCTGAGGAAAAAGGGGCATTCCTACTCAGAGATCATAAACGAGAGTGTGATCGAGGCTGTGGATTCATTGAACCCATTCATGCATGCTCGAGGGGTTTCGTTCATGGTTGACAACTGCTCAACCACAGCACGACTGGGATCAAGGAAGTGGGCACCAAGATTTGATTACATCCTCACTCAGCAGGCAATGGTTGCAGTCGACAACGGGGCACCCATCAATCAGGATCTGATTAGCAACTTCCTATCAGATCCCGTGCATGAAGCCATCGAAGTATGTGCCCAGTTGCGACCTACTGTGGACATATCAGTACCCCCAGATGCTGATTTTGTTCGTCCAGAGCTGCGTCAGGGGAGCAACTGAAGGTTTCAAAGTGTTTTCCTTGGTTGTGGTGCATTTAGATTTTAAGAAATGTAGTTTTCCAAGCGGCTACTTTTCTTGAATCTGGTAACTCGAGTCATTCAGCTGTACTAGTAGTATGATATGCATTTTCTAGTTGTCTGCGGACGCCAGTGTTCTTGAAGTTTTGGTAATTTGTGTTGTTAACACGAGTAACTTTGGTTGATTTTAAGTATGATTATCACGTATGAAATAAGTGGGATATCAATGTTTGGATGTTTTATTCTGCATCATTTCTTTCCTATCGACGGGACAATTTGGAACAAGCTAAAATAAATACAATATTCAAGTTTGTATTTTAACTGCAAAATTTTAATTTAGGCAGAGTATCTAATTTTTCACGTGCATGGTAAAGGAAGATACTAAGAACCAAGAACTTTATTCCACTCAAGTCTTGTACACATCACATACTTAACTATGACATTACCATAAACTCTGTCGCATGGTTTCGTAAACAAAGGAACAGTTACATGTACTTAACCGGTGTTCTGCAATCCTGCTGCGATACCTTTCATTGTCAAGATAAGAGTGTCCTCCAAACCTGGTGCATATTCGCTCTTGGGGTTAAGCTTAACTAATTCTGAAGCTGGCTTGCTTGTTTCCATCTCTGTGAGCTCCTTTGACAGATGCCGACCAACATTTACATTGTAACTTGGGTCACGAACTCGTTTCAACGTGTAAACCTGGCAGACATTGAGGACAGTGATGTATGGATCACGAAGCCTCAGCCGTTGCCTCAGATAAGGGTTTCCTTGAAGAAGTTTGTCATGCCCAGCAACCTAAGGTGAACATGAATGAGTTATCAAATTTTTTTTTAAAAAAACTTTTGATAACATTATATTTTCATTTAGCTGGACAAACATGAATCGAAGGGTCATACTTGAAGAATTGAGAGTTTAGTAGCTTCAAAGTTGGAGCGCAACTGCTCTCCAAATGGCCACAGATCTTCTGAAACCAATAGTTTGTCATACAAAGCGGCCATTCTTGGGTCTCCCTTGGCCAGCACCATTTCAACCAAGTCAATAGTCACTCTAAAGAAAGGCCATTCTTCGTACATATCCTTGAGCACTTGAAGATTTCTTGTGTCCTTGTCAATTACGTGCTTCAATGCAGATCCAAACCCCAGCCATACTGGGAGATGAAATTTCGTTTGTGTCCATGCAAATATCCATGGGATTGCTCGAAGCGACTCAATCCCACCACTCGGCTTTCTTTTCGATGGACGACTCCCAATGTTCATTCTACCATACTCCAATTCAGGTGTCGCCTGTGATATTCAGAAATGGAAGAAAAAAAATGTAAAATAGGAAAATGAATAACCAAGCGTACAAGAAAAAGGGGCCCGGTACTTGGAGTACGCTCACGTTTGTTTACTTGCATTAACATTCTTTTTACAAGGCTCAAGGGTGGGTGTGACCATAAAATAGGAGTTGTTTGCGATTTTCAACCTAATTATGTTTGTAAATTATTATGCATGAGTTCTTTTAAGGCGACTTACAGATAATAAACAGAATAGAATAAAAGCAACAAGATACTCACAAGGCGAAAGTATTCAACAAAACGAGGTTCTTTGAAAACCACGGACCGATACTCTTTTGTGGCAATGACAGCCATCTCCTCCATGAGCGAACGCCATTCTGGCTTTGGCGCAATAGGGCCCTGCATTCCATGCTCCAGTGTAGCTGCGGTAAATCGTAGTAGAGTTCGGAAACATAAATGCTCCTCTGCAAATGATCGCTCGATTACTTCCCCTTGAACAGTGACACGCAACGACCCATTTATAGTATCTGGTGGCTGAGACAAGATAGCAAGATGTGTAGGACCTCCTCCTCTTCCAACTGTCCCACCTCTTCCATGGAACATCGTGAGCTTTACTCCATATTGTTTAGCTACGCTTACAAGTTCTTCTTGGGCCTTGTATAGTTGCCATGCTGCAGAAAGGCGTCCTGCATCCTTCCCTGAGTCCGAGTATCCAATCATGACTTCTTGTTTCCCCTTGATCCTATTACGGTACCAATCTATCGAAAAAAGTCTAGCCATTGCAGCAGGTGCAGCTTCAAGATCAGCACGCTTTTCAAACAATGGAACAACCCTCAATGGGTTTTTGACATGGCAGGCATGTTGCAAAAGCTCTACAGCTAGCACATCAGATGGGGCAGTCGCCATTGAAATTATGTACGCACCAAAATTATCAGAGGGGAGGTCAGCGATGACACTAAATGTTCCCAACACATCAGCAATTTCCTCAGTTTTAGGAAGATCGTGACCAAACAAGGGACGCTTGCTAATAAGTTCAGATATTAGCCATTCTTGTCTTTTCTCCTCCGACCATTCCTTGTAGGATCCAATTCGTAGGTGCGTGGTAATTGCATCTAAAACATCGGTGTGCCTATCCGACTCTTGCCTGATATCTAGTCTAACTAGTGAAAGCCCAAATGTGGAGACTTGTCTTAGAAAATCAAGAAGACTCCCATCAGCAATCGAGCGATCACCACTATCACAAAGAGATCTATAACACAGCTCCAGAGGGTCCAAAAACTGAATATAAAAGTTTTTGTCATTTCATCCATGAACCAAGATCAAAAAGACCAAAAGGAAAATATCGAAGTACCAGAATGTTCTACTTTTGTTAATTTGTTTTAATGTTTCACTCCAGGACATTTAATGGAATTTCATGGACCATTTTGCATCATATGCTCTCTATTCTTCTAGCAACAATTAAAATTCATGAGAAAAAGGCACGCAATCAAACTGTACAAATGTGGAGTGTGGACATGAACATCATGAAATGATACTCAACCAACTCATAACTGATAATCAGTTTTGCCTGTAGCAAGCAGCAGTTGCACCTGCAGTCCGCTGACCAGGAAATAAACTTATTTTCATAGGTTGAAAAACAGTATAAAAGATTCAATAAGTAAGAAGAAAGTGACCAAAAGAGAGAGTGTTTGGTATAGGCAGACCTCTTCAACATTGGTGAAGGTTGCTTCCACAGAAATATCAGAGGTTCCATTTGATAGTAATTGACGAACATGTTCACGCGTATGATAGAGCTTGTCCCTCACATCACCCAGAATAACACGATAGGGCTCACTCGGCGGAACTTTTTTCCAAAACTCTGTCGACAAATTTTAGGGAGTGAAACGAAATGAGTAAAGCAATATCAAGCATTCGACATTTTGGAACATATAAAAATAATGATCACCCTGATTGTCCAACAATGAATACTACAGAAGATAAAAACAATTCACGGAACTATGGATCTAGAAAACAAATTTAGGTGTATATTTACATACCAATGTAATTTTTTTCATCTCCCTTTGATGACCTTTGTAGTTCATCCGCACGTGCACGGAGTTCTTCGTTGCAGCGCCACATCGAAAGCTGTCAGAGAATATATATCACTAAACAAGGGTATTTCGCAAGAACATCCAGGAAATGCCGAAAGATAATTTAAGGAGGAAAAATTCATAAAGACTAAATAATTCACTTTCTTACTTCAAACATGAGATCCTCTATCTGAGAGAGGTACAAATTTGCAGCCATCATTCTAGCCAGCAAGCATACATCTCTTGTAACTTCAGGAGTTACCCTTGGATTACCTGCCACCATACACAACACATCTCATCTGCAATCATGTAAACTAAAAAAATAAATCGAGACGGCAATAATGCAAAATGACAAAATCTTCTCTGTACTAAATTATTTAGCAGTCAAAAGAAGTTGCAGAAGAGTAAGTAACCAATAATTATCAACACGCAAATGAAGAAAGGAAATACCATCACGATCTCCGCCCATCCAGGAAGAGAACTGGATAAGACGGGCATTGTAGGGAACACGCTCATTTATTCCAATATTTTTCAAAGCAGTATCCACACGCCGTAAGAATTTGGGCACTCCCTTCCAAATCGTTTCATGAAAGTAACTTAATCCTGCTCTCGTCTCATCTTGGGGGGCAGGAGGATTTCTCCTGATTTCATCTGTTCGAAATGCAGCTTGAATCTACACGGGCCAAATATACACTATCAAGATTGCATAATAGACAAAAAAAATACTTAAACAGAGTGGCGATCTCATACATTTCATAGCATTCCATACTTTACATGATCTTATATATGGTTTTACATATTCCCTCGATGGTACTAAATAAAATATAAACTATGTTTTACCAGTAGTGCAACGAAATAAGAATGATAAAAATAGTAAATTTTAACGTCTATAGGTGTGCATTCAATGATATCAACAAACAAAAAGATAATGAATGTCCAGAAAGCACACCTCTCTTTGTAAAGCCTCATCAAGCTCCTGCTTATCATCGGGAGTAATATCCTTGGCATTTAGCTGAGTCAAACAATTTCGAATCCTGCAAAACAAATAAACGACGGCTCCAATTTAATCTCACAAGTCTTGGTTAGACACAAAAGAGCGGAATGTATGGACCGTTCATGCCATAAACCAATACATATACATACATATAAACATATAGATATATATTTATGTGTGTGTGGGGTGTACGAGGGATCATACAAGAATTTCTCCAAAGAGCCGAATAATACAAACCTCGAGTGTTTTTGAAGCAGAGATCTACGAACAGACTGAGTAGGATGTGCCGTCAATACTAAATCTACAGTTTGGTTCTTCAACGCATTGAAAACTTCTTCAGGAGACTTATCCAGCTGTCCCACAAGACGTTTTAGAGTCTCTTCGAGGTCTGATTCAGTTAGTGCTGAGGCCTCATCAGAAAAGTCATTCTTTTTTGACTTAATCCTGCGTCTATAAGCAATCTGAACTTCTTCGGCAAGATTGGCTAAATTCAACATGTTAACAAAAGATTTTGCCACTACAATAGAGTCCCCAGCATCCAAACTAGTTAGAACTCTCCCTAGTTCTTCAAGTTTCTCTGGATCACCTTTCCTCATATATTCTGCAGAAATCTCGTAACAGTCTTGAACCTAGTCCACATTTTAACAATGGAATTATAAGTTTTACAGCAGATTCACTTGTAATATCCACAAGAACTTGCTTCCGTTCCCATCATAAAATAAAACGGTTGCTGGAATAAAAGATAAACAAAAATCAACTCGAAAGTATAAATTGTCTTGTCTAATACGGCCTATTCAAAAAAGACCAACAAAAAGTATAAACAACTCAAAAAGTCAAAACAGAATTCCTATATGTCAAACATGTATTCAATTAACAAAAAAGTAACATCACCAAATCGACAACCTTTCACAGTCAAAACAATTTTTTTTTTTTGCACAAACCTATGATTAAAACATGAAAAATTCAAAAAAAAAAAGTCTTAAAATATAAAATTTCGTACCGTCTCTCTGATATCCTCCCCATGCAATTCCTGAAGAATATCAAGAAAACGATCCAAAAGCAGAGCATCATACTCCACCAGCTTATCATCCTCAGAAACTTTCGCAGGTGCCAGTAGCCTTAACTGTGCATCAGTTGATGCCATTTTTTCTAGTTTCTTACTCATTTTTCTCTCCCAAATCACTATATATACCGTTAAAAAAACTGAAAAAGGAGCCCTTTCCCCCCTTCTTTTCTTACCCTCGATTCGAGACCTTTCACAACGCTTCTTGGAAAAAGAAAAACAAAATGCACACGGGATGTTCGAAGCTTCAGCTAAACCAAATCACGGATCAAATCGGTTCCGGTATTGATTGAATAATAAAAGATGACCCCAGAAGGCAAAAATAAACAAAAAAGAGAGACCGAGAAATCAAGACATAATGTGGATCGCCGAGAGAGAGAGCAGATGATTACACACAGGGGTAGTGTTGTTTTCTGACCGGTTTTACAGGAGATGACATACAATATTCTTGATTGCTGAGTAAATATTAGCTTCTTAGTTTTGTTATTGTAACAGGACTTATATTCTGATGATTCTGTACATGTGTACGGTCAGGACTCTGAAATCGTATTGTGCTAGGAATATGCCATTGTTCAAGGAATCCAGAAAAATCCAGAAACAATTTGCAAATTTATATTTTATGGTAGCCTTATCTGTGAGTTGCGAATCCAGAAGCATCACATCCCTTTTTTTTTTTTGCTTTTTTTTGCATATCATGTATGATATTAAACAACGAACTTGTACAATGTAACACCGGCCACAAGCACCACCAATGACACGAGGAAACAAACGAAAACCAACATCGAATACAAATGCCGATTAACAACAACAACAAAAACACGGTGGCAAACCTACTTATCACATTCGGGGCGGCTTCACCCTATATATATATAATTTTATCTCTATAATTTATTTATTTTAATAAAAACTTTATAATTTTATCCTACCCAACATTCAGGAAGATTCATCTTGAACAATAAAATATATACATATATTTATGTACATCATGAGTATAGACTCTAGAGTAATGAGTTATTATAGTCGGTACCTTCTTTCAATGCACTGAAAGAATTTAATAGTGAAGGAAGAGACAAGATTATAGTAACTTTTGACTTTTTGTCATTGTAATGTTTTAATATGTATATATAATAAGATATTATTCGATTCTTGTTGCCTACGTGTTTAATATAAAACTCTTAAAAAGGTTTTTGCCCGTAAAAAAGAAACACGTGTGGGACGGTCCCGTACACTAGCTACTTTTAGCAGTTACCATCCATAGATACTCCATGTGTTGGTACAATATATTCGTATTTAAAAAAATCATCTTAATTTTTTTTTAAAATCTAAGTTTATGGCTGTCGTAACAATTTTTTTATGTTTACGGTATAATTCAAATTTGGGAAAATTATCGAAAATATCCGCTCCCAAACTTTCATGAATTGTAGCACTTTGCATCATCTTGACTTATTTTTATATTTTTATCGAAAATTTATCACCGTCTTACATTTTCAAACTTAGAGCCATTTAAACTAGGAATTGTAATTTTTTTTAAAATCAAAATAAATATTTGAGGTGTCAAAATTCAATTTCCCGTAATCGTTAACTAGAGAAATTCGATACTAAAAATGTTATTTTTGTTTTTAAACAATTGGAATAACTAGCTTAAATGAATCTAAGTTTGAGTATGTAAGGCGATGATCGAATGCGGCGATAAATATTCGATAAAAATATAAAATCGAGTCAAGAGGATGCAAAGTGTTACAATTCATGAAAGTTGAGGATGTAAACTATAATTTTTCAAATAATGGTTGCAAAGTGAAATTTGGAGCAAATCATATGATGTTTTATGTAATTTTCCCTTCAAATTTTTTAAATCATATGATATTTAAAAAATAAAGTTTCAATCTATTTATGAACAATGATAATATTGCTTTTCCAAAAAAAATATGCATCTTAAGAGTCGTAGTACATAATTATTTTGTTTATATTTAAAAGATGTTTGACTAAACTTATTCTACACAATTTACAAATATCTATATGAAAGAACCCTAATTTTTGCCTCACTCAATTGTGACGATGATGATCATTCATTATCCCATTTAATTGTCTTAATAAGATCTCAAATATCATAAAACCATCCAATTATTATTTAGCTCCAATCTTGTCATTATAGAATGCTAAAGAAATGAATATACAATTAATATCATCCAATTAAAATATTACATTATGACCTACCTTGAATCTTGCCAATTTGTGCCAAAACGGTGGATCTAAACTAAACCACCACACCACATTAAAACCCATTATATATCATGCCATAAGAAATAAAAACCCCACACTACACGGCAACGACGCGGAGAGCCGAGCCGAGCGGACGGCGAGTGAGGGGACATCTCTCTTTTCTATTGATTTGTTTCTCAATATAAACAAGACACAAGTGCTTCAAAGTTCAAATGTGGGATTTCTAGTGCCAATTGACCATTCAAAATTCACTTACCAAATTTTTATCTCATTAACAAAATTTTGGGTTTCTCACTTGGGTTCACATATTTCTCCTAAAAATACAACACAAGATAAAACGATGCGATTATGTTCAAATTAGTAAATAAAACGTTTTTTTTTGTTTTTTTTTCGCTGTATTTAGCAAAGTTGCCGATCTCTCTGTTGTTGCTGGTTAAGTGTCTACTCTTGGTAGAATTTATTGTTAGGCCTTCTTCTAGAGTTTCTCACCTTAAACAATCCGTATAACAATCTTCTTGTTGCTCAACTCTTATTTTTTAGAAATATTGACTAGTCAATTTCGGATATTGAAACTGATATGAACCGAAGATCACAAAAGACGAAGGGATTTCTCAATACAAACACTTTACCAACTGCTCCATACTTTGTTGAGCTTTGAGTGCATTTCAAATTTTTTTGACCCTTCTTGTTTTTTAAGCAAACGGAGTGGCACTTTCGGACATACCTGCCTCTTAATTTTTAATTGAATTAGACTTTAATTTTTGGCACGTGGACCTTGTTGGCACGGCACGATCTGTTGGCTTGTTATCGTGGTGTGGTCGTGCCTCATTGCAGTCGCGTCTAGGTGCCAAAGTAAAAAAAAATAAACATGGTTGCGTCGGCCATGTGCCGGCATGGTCCTTGTCTGGTCTAATCTTTACAAAAATGTGTTGACAGATCACTACAGTGGCAAGAATCCATTTTTTGGGGCAGTCCCGGGTTGATGTCCATTTTGTCATCATCTCTAATATTTATATGGGAAAATTACGGGCTGGTATCGTTTCCTAAAACATAATTCATCATAATCCGATAAAAAAACCTTAGTTCAATTAAGTCCATTCTTGGTTGAAATGACAATATGATCCGCACGGTCCGCCAACTCTTAATAAAATTGCATTCTTAATCCTAGGAAAATGTTTAAAGAACAAATATGCCTCTATATACTGTTTATCATCTTCTTTATCATAATATTCACCATTTAGCTTGTATCTAGGTAAATGTTTTTCGGCCCAGTCCACAAAAAAAATATGTTCTTTCAACTAGGTCCAATTTATGTCAAAATGACCACAATACCCCTAAACAGATATCAAAGGCAACTCAAACGTCATCTATATTGTTCCTTCTCCAACACGAACGACTAAAAATCTCTTCATCCTCCACAATCCAAACACTGGAAATCACTGAAATTCATCCACCATTTAGCTGTAAAAGCATACTAATATAGCTCCAAAATCAATAAGCATCCTCGAACGAAACCTGCATCGAGCAAAAAGCCTCAGAAGAAACTTCCTGCAAAATCTGGTAAGCAATAAATTTGTAGGGATCGATCATTCCAATAATGTAGGGATCGATCATTCCAATAATGTAGGGATCGAACATTCCACCTGACTTCTGTTTAAAAATTCAGTGTCATGTATAGCAAAAATGGGACGCTTTTTCATTTGGTGTATGAAGCTTTGCTCTAACAAGCCCTCCATAGTACTCAATATACTAAAGCGGTGCATGTAAGTTATATGCATCGATAGAATCAGACGGTGCATGTAATTTTCATGCACCGATTTTTAAAAAATTTAGTGTGTTGCACTTACACTGCATGAACAAATTAAAACCATTGGTGCATGTAATAACATGCACCAATAGACTCAAGCGGTGCATGTATATTACATGCACTAACTGATTAAGTTGAAACAATTGTTGCATGTATCTAGGTCTTTGGTTGGAGGCAGTAGGTGCATGTAACATACATGCATCGATAGACTCGGGTGATGCATATATATTACATGCACCGACTGATTAAGTTGAAACAATTGGTGCATGTATCTAAGGTTTTGGTTGGAGACAGTAGGTGCAATAAAACATCAGATGGTGCATGCATATTACATGCAATAACTGCTTAAAAACTCAATTTTAATTATTTACTTATATATATAACAGGTGAGAATTGTGTTTCAAATTTTTTTTACGCTTAATAGTATAATGTTATGTCAAGTATATGGTCACATGCTTCAAATTTCTTGTTTTAGTTTTTGACCTTTTGAATCTATCTTTCTCTTCTGTCATCTATTAAATCATCACCACGCCATGCAAACACTTGGACTCGAACATTTTGATAAATTGATTATGTGCATCATTATTAAAATAACAATTCAATCATAATTGAAGCAACAAAATCCCATAAAACAACAAAAAGTGCAAAAAACGTTGAATATAAAAGAAGTGAAATATTAAATTTGACAACACAGAACGAATGAAGCACTATTTATTTTCCATGGATACATAAAAATTCAAGAAAAAAACAAATTATTTCTACTGTCAGTGTCAATCTCTAATTTCTTCTAACATCCTGTAGTCAGATTTGCGATGTTGAACTTCATTTTCGACGAAGCAGAGAGAAGGTCGCGAAGATGTCGATTAGAGCTCTGAAATGCTCAGTAGTTAGAAGATTGATGGAGGCAAGCATGCAGTCTCCAAGAGACATATTTAGCAAAAATATGGATGTAAGTCATAAAAATGGATTAATTTGATTAGAGTTTAATAAAATGGACTTAGCTGAAAGGAGTTTTTTAAAAAGATATATTTTGTTACAAAGAAGATATTTTGGTAAATTTAATTGAAAAATGTTTTGGTAAGTGATAAAAAAATGTAATTTTCTTAACAAAAGAAAAAAGAAGTATTGAGAGAACTAGCTGAAAAATAAACTTAAAAATACATTATGTCATCTATATTTTATATATTTTAAGAGGCCCAAGATCCATGTTCTGATATATTGGGCGGATCCAAATATCTAAAGATATAGGTGTCCTCATGCTCATGGTGCAAAATGGCCTTTTTTAAATGAAAATTCGACATCTAATTTATTTGAGAAATATAGTTATATTAAAATTTAGTATATTATTAATTTTATATTATGGTTAAAGTACTCCATTTATCAAAATCTAAGTCTTTACCAGCAATGATAATTAGAAATTAGCAAGCAAATAAAGGGTTTTAAGTAAAGCCATTTACTTTATTCCAACACTCATGATTGGATATAAAGTGTTTCCCTCATCTGTCTATATTTTCTTTATATTTGTTCATCATCTCCATCCACGGAATAAGACTAGACTTTCAACCTAGTTTTTGTCTCTCTCCAATTATTTAGAGGTTGTTACATATATGAATTCTAAATAATTGAGCGACCCTAATACTAATTATTTAGCTTCCCACCAAAGCTATATCCAGGGACGATTCTAGAAATTTTATTGTGTGTGGGAGGTTACAACTCAATTATTTCAAGAAAGAGACTGGTTTGATTTCAAGAAATAATATAATTGTTATAATGCTCGGTTAATTAATATTTAACAAAGAGATTTGCTCGACTTCAAGAAATGAGAGAGCATGTTCTTTACATATTTAAGAATGGAACGAAGAACATACACATCTATATAATATATATAAGAATTTAATTATATTTTTATTTTGAAAGTATTTTAGCATTTAATAGTATATTTTCATGTCACTCTCCAATGCTTGATAAATTAAAATCACCGCCACGAATTTAAAGTTGTCATCTCATGATTAATAGTATGGATTAAGATGGGTGGAGAGGTTTCAATGAGAAGAGAAGAATTCATAATGAGGATTATTATGTTTGCGATTTGTTAAGTCAAGTTGGGTCAATCTAATCAAACCCAACCTAAGCTGCTCAAACTCGTGACCGAAACGAGTAAGTCCATTTAAGCCCACTCCACGTGGGTTGGAAAAATCCCAACCCAATGCATGTTAAAGGTCAGGCGGACAAACTCTTCAAAAAATAATAAATAAAAAAGTTTAAAACTATTTTATTATATTTCAATCAATTAAAATTGCATATAACAATTGATCAATTAGTTTAACTGGAGGTGTACAAAAAAACCGCATAACCCAATCAACCTACTGGACTTTCATTCACCTACATGTATCTGTCCGTTTTAACATTAAAAAAAAAGAGTCGTGGTTGAAAAATTGATTGTTACGTGCTTTACCGATCGATCGGCAAAGGCATTGATGATCGATCGGTAAAGCTTAACGGTAAAAAAATGACGGGTTTCCATTTATTTTAAAAAAAATTATTTTTGATTATAAATAGAGTGTTTGTGGATCATTTTAACCTCACAATTTGTTTTCTCAATCTATGTTCTCTAAGATCTCAATTCTTAATTTATAAGCAAGAAGAAATAAGTTCGGCTATCAATATTTGGCAATATAAGGCACAAGAAAAAATATTTGATAACATTTATTTTTGTTGTTTTATTAGATGATATTGCATAATGACTGATTCATCTTATAATGTGGGTTATGATGATGAAATTGATCAATATCAAAATGAAGAATAAAACACATCAAATGTTGAATCATCTACTAGAAAACTTCTAGAAAAAAAGTAGTAATGATTGACAATTATTTGATGTCGAAAATATTGAGGGAAATGATACAAGAGCAGTTTGCAAAAAAAAATGAAAAATGATTATGTATATACTTCTACAGGTGGGACGAGTAATTTACTTAGGCATATGGTTAAACATACCCAAACTACTATTTCTTAATCTCATTATGGTTGTATAATAGTTCAAATTTAGGGTTTTCACTTATTCGATTGAAAAAGATATGAGAGAATTAACTAAATACATAGTATGGGCGGAGAAACATTTTTCAATGGGGGCGGATTGAAAATTCGCTAATTATATTCATTTAGGTTTGCAACCTCAACATAAAGGTTTTCACGAAATACTATTAAACCGAATACATTCATAATTTTTAATGAATCTAAAACAAATTTAATTTCATATTTAGGAATCTTTCTTCAAAAAGTAGGACTAATCAATGATGTTTAGACACCTTATATTGGCAATGCATCATATATATGTTTTATAGGACATTGAATTGTTTGGATGTTAAATAAAAAGAATTAGCTTTTGCAAAAACTGATTGGCCTCATACGGACCGAGTTATTTCTCATGCGTTATGCAATTAATTGATGAATATAACAATAGTAATAAAATATTTTCTATTACTTTTGGTAATGCTTCTAACAATATCTCCGCACTTACTCATTTAAAAGCTTATTTGAACGACTCATAGATTTTTTATGGTTCAGTTGCTAGAGAATAATAGATTAAAAGTTCATATCTTTCCCATGTTAAAAATTATAAAGATTTTCCTTATTATGTTCTTACTAGGTGGAATTCCATATATTCAATATTGCAAACATATTTACCTTATAAAGATGTCATTACTTTGTTTTTAATGAAAACATGTCTGAACAATTTCATATTTAATTATGGTAATTGAGAAATTGCTTCTAGTATTTTAAATTTGTTGGAACCTTTTTATGATGTTACTAAATTATTTTCGAGATATTACTATCCAACTTATTCAATTTTTTTAAATAAAATTTAAAATTTTTGAACAAATGGAGTCTAATTTTTTTTAAGAAAAGTATTGATTAACTATTCATCTTTTCAAATATAGTGTAGAAATTATACTTGAATATTATCACACTAACATGAATTATGATAATGTTAATGATAATCAACAAAAAGAGAGCATTAATAATAGTTTATTTTCTTTATATGATTCACTATATAATTCTAGATCATTTCTAATAAGAAAAAATGGTGGCAGTGGTAAAGATTATGTGTGGACAATGTTAAGAAGAAAACAAGATTCTACTCCGATTTCCTCTACTCCATCATATTAATTTACCGAGCTTCAAATATATTTAAATCCAGTAATTAATTTTAGTGAACAAGAATTAAAAATATTTGACGTTTTGGCATGGTGAAAATATAATGCTAAACTTTGGTCATTACTTTTCATCATGTCACGTGATCTACTAACCCTCTGATATCCATAGTTTCATCGGAGTGATGTTGTAGTGCATGTGACATAGTCCTTGATGAAAAAAAGTAGAATGAAAGCAAATATCGTAGAGATGTGAATTCTATTAAAAGATTAGTTGGATACTGATTACAAGATGTCAAAGGGCATGATTATCTTCTGACGAAAATGAAGAAAGTTGAATGTTTTATGTTTATATTTTGTGATTTTTGTTACTCTGTTAGTTTGTTACTTTGTTATGTGAATGTAATTTATAGACTATAGTTATTCAATTCATAGTAATACATTTGAATTTTCACATGTATTGTATCAAGCTACTTATGTTTAAATAATTTAATTAGTATAAAATATATTTTAAAAAACACAAAAAATTTAAAAAATGTTAACAAAATAAAAATAAAAAAAATAGATTTTGGCCGTGTCGGTAGGGCGCGGGCCTAGAGACCGTGCCGAGCCCAAGTGTTTTTGTTAACGGGGAGTGCTCGCATGGGCCGGTACGACCCGTTTGACACCACTATGTTGTTCACAGCCAGACAATGCCCGTTTGACAGTACTAATGTTGATCACGACCCGTTTGACACAACTAATGTTGATGCCACCCTTTATATCCTTTCTTCTTCTGCTCCTTTCTTTAGATCGGCATAGTACACCTAGTCAACAAAGCTTAACTCATTAAAATCTTCATTTATGAGTTGCTAATACGAAAAATCGAGTAAGTAACAATTTACCCATGTGGTCTCGTTAATATGTATTTTACCAATGTAGTTTGTAAATATGCATTTACCCTGATGTTGTATCATTAATAGATATTTTACCTCATGTGGTTTGTAAATAGACATTTTACCCCTATATGGTTTACAAAACATAACACAATGCCTCTCTCACACGTCATACACGGAAAGGGTGTTTTACACCTATTCACAAATCAAAGAGTAAATATTTATTTTTAAACTACATGGTGTAAATTGCTTATTTTGAAACAACCTATTTTCAAACAACAGAGGCGTAAAATATCTATTTGGAAAATCACAGGGGTTCGTTGCTAAAAACTAAAAAGAAAATAGTTGGCCAGTTCAGATATGTGTTTATTGATGATTGTATGTTTATTTTTAAGTTCTTTATTATTATTATTTTTGATACGGTGAAGGGGATCATCATATATCATGGAACTACAAAGTCAATAAATCCCCTTATCCTTCTCCTTACAAGAGTATCGAGACCATGTTTTAGCTAGTGTGTGAAAATATATATATGCATGCTGTGTATATATATATCGGTGTCTATTCGTGAGTAATAATTGTTGTATTTGGTTTTGCTTATTATAGAAACATTTTTTATAATAAATATGCATGTCTCTATTGCTGGGTACAACAATCGCTCTTACTGTGTGAACGATCGAGATGCTTGTGCTGCTGTACTTTTTAAAAGATTCAGTTGCACCATTACCAACAACTGCATTTTTTGGTAAAGTTGTAAGCGCTTGATCCTACAATTGGTCTTAGAGTCAATATCACGTGTTCGATTCTCATAGTTGCAAGAAGTGTAATTATTGGGATGAGGATTGTTGGGGGTACAACTGTAAGGAATTCGATACAAGCACGCAGCGAAAATCCAAAATAATTCCGGATTCCACCAGTGATCTACACGAAGTGAATCCATTCGGTGTTAAAAGTTTATACATTTGTAGTGTGTTTGTAGCAGACTGTCGGATGCGATACATCCACGAGTCATGAGTAAAACGTCCACGTTACGCCTTTATGGTATCTACACGATCAAATCGCTAAAGGGCTGTTGAATTCAAAATGCTAGACTTGAAACTCAACTGAAAAGAATTTTGGCTGCTAGAGTGACAACTGATACCTGTCTACAAACCCTAGGTCACTCCTCTATATATAGGCGAGAATGATGGTTCAACTCCTAGGTTCGTGATGGTATCCCTACTAGCTCGAAACACTAGGCACATCATAATATATATATATATATATATATATATATAAAGTTGGCAGTGACAAAAAACTTATTTTATGTCACAAGCAATGAAGGGTATTTAGCAACACAACAGGGCTACCCTAGTTATTGTTTGTGATAATATTCATCATGTAATTTAATCCCTTTGTCCTAGGTGTTTAGATTGAACACGAGTCATGGAATGTGTCACACTCGTAAAGTTCAATCTTTTATTTTTGATTCCAGATTATACTAGATTAAACAAATGAGCTCGATATCACATATCGACTCATTTGAGCATGTCCCTGCATATTTAGTCTCACCCGATCAAGGCCCAAATTTCACTCCCATTATATGGAAGGGGCAAATCATATATTGATCACTCAACATCCATCTGCATAATTCATAGTATATCCAATGATTGTCTTTATAACTCACATTGTTACATGTAGTGTTTGACAATATCAAGATATATAAATCATTATGTTGGGATCTCTTGTGATCTCAACTCGTAAGGATCACATACATAATTATCACTCTGAGAATAGCTTATGACTTACATATAACAATCCATGTAGCATTCTCATGGTGGGTCGGTCCAATACAGAGTTCTCTTAACAAATACCCATATGTTGATTTGATATCTCATATCAATGTCTAAAGCCATCAATCAACATATAATAGTCTCCACGTATCATTATTATCATAGTTCACGATAATACCTGACTATGGTCTATATAAGAATGATGTATTAATATTCTATGGACATTATGATATATAAATTCATAATACACAGACAATGAATATAAGATATAATAATGAATTGCCATTAATGAAATATCATCTAAAAGATTTGATGTGCACCATTACCATCAGCTATAACTTTTGATAAAGCTGCAAGCGCTTGATCCTACCTATGTTTTGGGAGTTCAACTATTTTAGATGATGATATTCATGTAATAATATTAAATTAGCAATTATATAAATAAAAACAAATATTAAAGTTAATCATATGCATCAATACATATTTATAAAACACTAGTAATCTTGTGCACCTAAATTGCAAGTGTATAAATTAGTTTTTCTGTAATATTTTTTGGTGTTAAGTAATTTTGTCTTGGTTTTGAACATAGACAGATTACCCACACGTGGTTTGAAAATAAACATTTTACTCCATGTGATTTTGAATATAGACATTATACCCTCTTGTGGTTTGCAAAGAAATGATATCTACGAATGGTATATTTTACACATATTCACAAACTACAAGGGGTATAGTGCCTATATGCATTTAGTTAACAAAATTTACTAATTGCATGAACATATATAATTTGGACAGGTTTAGATTTAATCTATGGCAAACGTTGTCCGAGTAGCTTTCAATTATTAAAGTAAGAGCAAGTTGAGATCTAGTTAAATGAAAAGTTGAATTTATTTTAAAAAAATTGTGTTTTACATTTTAAAAATTTCAAATTAATACATGCCAAACTAATTTTTGCATAAAATTCTAAGACATGGAATGCTTAACCAAATTATATAGTGTGTGTTTAACGAAACATTGATGTTGAAAATTTAAACAACAGACACGAGTATCCGTTGTGATCAATCGAGGGGTGGAGCCATCCTAAAGGCTATGATGGACTCTAGCCCGGTATAATTTTTTTTTTAAAAAAAGAAATTATAGTCTGAGTTTTAGGAAACTTATCTTTTAGCCGAACTCTCTAATTCATAATAGCTATTTAGCCCTACTTAGTATGCGACCAACATTATTTAATTTAAAATACTGGCTCCACCCCTGGATCAATCTATTGATATATAGCCTGTTTAACTTACTATATTTTGTCTACTCTCTTAATTGGGCTTCTCAGTAAATCACTTGAGTGTTCAGTTCGGATCACACTTAGATAATTTTCTCAAAACATATTATATTTATATACATGCATATATATGGATGCTAATAAAACCCCCCGTGATTTGAAAATAGACACTGAACCACATATAGTGTGTAAATATATGCAAAAAAATATAGTCCATGTATGATTTGAATGACACATGCTTTCTTATATTTCTGGGCTTTGAAATTAAATATTGAAATGTCAATTGTAACCTTAAGGAGGTAAAATACACATAAAGAATAGCATTTGTGTCATCTGCACCTAAAGAATATCATATGTTGTAATTTGCACCTAAAATTGGAAAGACAATTTAACATAGTTTTATCTTTGACAATTTATTACATTTGGTTTCGATAAGATGCAACTTACACCCCTATGATTTTGAGATAGACAGTATGCCCCCTTGTGGTTTGTGAGAGGTACACAACATATTATCTTAAAGAAGAGTATTTTCTTCACGACAAACAAATTTTTTTTTGAAAATTATGAAGGAATGCAGTGACAAAACGCGGGGGGGTGAAATGTCTATTTTCAAACCACATGGGATAACATGATTATTAACGATACCACATAAAAGTAAAATTGTCACTATATATATATATATATATATATATATATATATATATATATATATATATATATATATATATATATATATATATATATATACCCGACCACGGTTCAGAACCGTCGGTTAGACGGTTCAAAAAAACTGGACCCTTAACATTAATCTTCCTTGACCGTTCCGATTACGGTCCCAGTTCCCGTTACGGTTAACCAACGGTTACGATTTGACCCTTATTTTTTTAAAAAAAAATTAAAAATATTATTTAAATTTGAAAGAAAGTGTAAAAAATATTTGAATGTGTTTTTATCCATGGATTAAACATAAAATAACATGAAATAAATTCAAACTCAGATAATCAATATGTGTAAGATATATATTTTTAATTAATATATATAAATTATAACAATATATTCAGATCAACAAGGCTCTTATAGCTTAGTGGTTGAAGTTAATTATTCAAGGTGAATGTCATGATTTCAAATCTATACCATAACATATATTTTAAATTTAAAAATGTAAAAAAAAAAAATTTAAATAAAACCTTGAACCGCCGGTTCACGATTTAGCAAAATTATGACCCTTAACCGGCCCGCTTATAGACGGGACGGTTACGGGTCCGACCCTTGAAACCGTTGACCCGGTTAACCGACCCATTGACCACAGTCCGATTTCGAGCCGATTCAGGGTCGTTTATGCCCATTGGTCGGGTCTAATATCTCAGATATGCTTTTGTCATGGCTACCTCATGGGATAGATCTAACCATACATTGGAGATATTCCAATTTAAAATATCTCTAATGTATGATAAATATACCCTATGAGATACTATCGTATAGAGTAGCCAAGACCCTTCCCTCATATATTTCGGGGACTTGAGGATGTATTGTAATATTTTTGGTAGGACATGTGCACTGTTATATATTCCAATACATGCATGTCTTTTTATGCAGTTAAATCCTGTTTCCGGAAACCTTGACAGGAGTGCTCCCATCTGGAATTTGTATCCATAACTCCTCATATACATATGCGTGAAATATTCCAATTCCATTTGAAAACGACAGCTACAACAATATAGAATTGCAACAGTAAATATAATGCATTATATGTACCCTATTTTATTCTTTTCCTTCTTTTAAAATATGATTCACCTCAAAGTTAAGTCTTAATTGTGCAATTAAAGTTTCAAAACTCGGACATTGGAAGAAATTTCTTGTATGAGCCGAGTGTTCAAACACCAAGGCTTTCCGGCATTGGCTCCATGCCTTAGGATCCTACTCATGACTGGATTATATTTTGTAAAGTAGTAAGAATAATATTTTTGATGGGGTATTTAGTAGTACACATAAATGAATGATAATCTACTAAAAAGTAAAAACTACAATAATAATTTAAACTTATTGATTGAAACATACATTCAATAATAATGTCAAGAATCATGAAGAAAATGGCAGAAAATACTTAGAAAATAAAGAAAGAGAAAGCAACTGGATGTGGCCCATTGCATGTCAGCTCAACCCAAATATCACTGTCCTTTTGATGTGATTTCTCCATCTTCCCGATTGCTCAAATAACTATTCTTTTACATTCAAAATTTTTCCCTTATTTAGCAACAACCCGAAGGGATACAGCATCAAAATTCTAGAAAAAAAATTGATGGTATGGAGAAAGGGAGAGATTTGTCCGAAGGGTCATCATCAAGATCCCCCAGCAGCGGGGATGCATCGGCGGCGATTACTCCCAGCCGGTACGAGTCACAGAAGAGGAGGGACTGGAATACTTTCGGGCAGTTCTTGAAAAATCAGAGGCCGCCGGTGGCGATGTCTCAGTGCAACAGCAACCATGTGCTGGATTTCCTAAGGTATCTGGATCAGTTCGGAAAGACTAAGGTTCACTTGCAAGGCTGCATCTTTTTTGGGCAGCCAGAGCCGCCGGCGCCTTGCACATGCCCGCTGAGGCAGGCTTGGGGTAGCCTAGATGCACTCATCGGCAGGCTTCGTGCGGCCTATGAGGAGAACGGCGGATCGCCGGAGAATAACCCATTTGCTAGTGGTGCAATCAGGATTTATCTGAGGGAAGTGAAGGAATGCCAAGCTAAAGCAAGAGGGATCCCTTACAAGAAGAAGAAAAAGAAGGCTGAAAGTAGTAGTGGAAGGCCTGATGATGATTCCAGTTCTGCAGCCATGCCATTTTCTTGATTCCAAGTTTCCAACCGGCGATAATGGATCCAACTAAAAGTGGGTAAACTTCTTCTCAAAAATATTCTTTGCCACTTTCTTGAAAGGGTTACGTTTTTTTTCATAAATTACTTGCTCAAATATACCTACATATTAGAGAATCAATAGATAACCTTTAAACATGCCATTTTTCTTTTAGATAATTTCATATGTGTGAGAGACAAAACATGCCTGAGTAAATCTATTCCACTAATTTAATTCAATTCCGATCTAGAGATGAAAAGTAGTGGAGGATCATTAACAAGAATAATTAATTCAGAGGAAATTAAGTAGCAAGAAGAAAAGGTCGGATCAGAGATCACAAGACCACATTCTGTTGCAACTTACAAGTAATGGGACCAAGTTCAACGAGATCTTTGGAAAGGGATATGAAATTTGGCATCATAAACCCTAGATAGAAGAAATGCAAGACAATTAACAGAAAAATAAAATCTAACCCTAATCATACAAACTTCCTCTTAATGAAACCTATGCAGTATTTTAGGCATGTGTTTTCATGTCTATTGGTTTCACCTAAAAATGGTTATTTCGATGATACCGACATTAGGGTGGATCTTACCATATATATTGAAAATATTTCATTTGGAATATTCTCAATGTATATGTATAGTGAATGCACCATTAGGACACTACTAGGAAGTAACATCAAATATTCCCTAAAAAATGGTGACATTTTTTATTTCTTGGAATCATTTCGACACATGATGGACCCTTTTTAACTGACACCAGATAGAATCCTTCTGTTTCTTTTTTAAATTTTTTGTTCAGAAAAATCTCACCAATTTGTTGTTAGGCCACAATTTAGTACTCTCAATTGTATGTCAGCCTTCCAATTTTCTTTCTATAGCATCTTTTAGGATTGTGGCAGATTTATTGCACCACACAGATATAGTCATGATCTGTGTTAGAGTTTATCCAGGGGTCGAATTTTCATGCTTTTTATCTTGAATTGCAAGATAATTAGTTATATATTGCTGCACTTTTTATAAACTATTTATATAAAGTATTAATTCAATATATATTACAGTTATATAATTAATGCAGTTTTAGTTCCATCCCATGCATATACACGGCGAATTTAAAAATATAGTTGAGGTGTGTCAAAAAATAATAACATAAAAATAGTGGTCAACAAAATTATAAAATGGTCCAAATATAATTAGAGGGGCAAATTGTTCGTTTTGGGGGACAAATTACAAATTTTATGGGCAAATTGAACGTAAATTCGACCTTGTGCATGTTTGGGCAAGAGGAGACAAGTGCCCTCTTGCCAAAATTTCGAGGCAAGTGCCTCCCTGCCAATTTTTTAAAATGAAAATTACAGTTTAACCTTCTAAAGATTGTATTTTACCGCTCAAAAATTATTTTTTTGACTCCCTTAAATTATATATTGACTCTTAGAATTTTTTTTTATCTCCATTTTTATGTTAATATTTTTTACACCCCTTCTCGGAAATCCTGTGTCCGCACCTCCTTTCTTGAAGGATTTCACGTCCAATAATTGATATGAAATCTCATCATTTATATGATATCCCCTCAGGAGTACGAGAAATCAAGAAATGCTTATTTAATTTTATATGATATATTCTATCAAATAAAAACTCCATTATCATATACTCCCCACTAATTCGATTTCTTTAATATATAATAGTAAAATAATGGTGAGTGCATTTCATAATTTTCATTTAAACTTGATTGTCCTTTGCATCTTTACTAGATTTTTCCTTCTGTCTGTAGAGATATTGTGGGACATCACAATTATTCATTTTTGTCCCAACGCTTTATTTTGCCCAAGCGAAACAATAGATATCATATTAATCTCTTGGGGTAATGACCAAACAATAATTTATCAAAATTCTATGCAAATAAGAAAATGGCATGAATCGTAATTTTTTTGTTACACAGCTCCATGTTGTTTTTATTACAGAAAGTCTTCCATAGGAGGCTGAGGTTTAGTAAAGTACAGTATATACCTTAAATTAAAATTCATTTTCTGCAAAATATTGGTTGTCCAAAATTAAGCCAACGTTGTATTAAAATGCATAATCATCAACTAAAGATTCAATAACTTTGTGTGCAGAATACATTTTTTGTGGCATAAAATAAATTGTCTGTGTAAGATTTTCTTAATATTACTAATACTACAGGAGCCGGATTAGCCTCTGTGGTTTTGAAAATAGATAGATCGTCATTCCGTTTTTGAAAATAGGCAGATTACCCTCGTATTGTTTGAAAATAGTATGTGGTTTTGAATATAAGCACTTGGTTTGTGAATATATGCAAAATTCACCGTCCATGGATGCCATTTTTTGCAAATCACAATGGATAAAGTGCCTATATTCAAAACACAGGGGTAAAATGCATATTTTCAAACCACAGGAAGTTAATATGTTTTTCTTCAAACAACGATGGGATAAAATGCATATTTTCAAACAACATGGGTAATCTGTCTATTTTCAAAACCACAGGATCTAATCCGCCACTAGCTCTTACCACGGCCAACAAAATCGAGACATGAGTTATCAATCATAGGCGGTGAACTTCAAGAGGTTGAAAGGGTGATTTAGAGATGATTCTCATTAGATAGTTAGTCAAAAAAATAAAATCATTTCCAAGACTAATGACTTGGGGTTATTAAACCTTCAGTTGGGTTCTAGTACCCAAAAAAAGAAAGTAAAAGAGAGTTGGTCTTTCACTTGTTTTTACCTCTCGACCCCAAGAAGAAGCTCCGGCATCCAAACAAAAAAAAAAAAGGAAAGAGCTTTCCCTGCTCCAGAAGTTAATTAAATAGCAACCGTTTTTACTTAACGATTTTTCTTGACTTGCTTTCGGGCTAAGCCACAACCTCACTTCTAGTAACAAGGGAATGAACTAGAAGAAAGTAGGCTCCCTCACCCGAGCGGTACCGTGCATTCAAGGGTGAGCTCATTCCTTATACTTAGGAATGAGGCTACCTTGAATGGTTCCTTAAGCTCTTTAAGATACCCTTGTAAGTCATTAAAAGCCCCTGAAAATAGCTCCTTTAAGTCATAGTTGCATACCCGTTAGCCCTTAGGTAGTCATATAGTCAAGATACATAATCTTCAAATAACAAACTGATTCTCGATTATCGGTAAGCAATTGACAAAATACAATTATGTTAGATATATATGTGGTGTGTTGTCAGGGTTTAAAGTGGGCAATCTGTATGAAACTGTATTCAGACAAAGGATTCACTGATTAGATATTGTAGTATTTAGCTGTATTTGTCATTCAAACTGCTGAACTGCATTGCCTGCATTTGACTGTTACTGTCTAAGTGCGTACCTCACAGATATCATCAGTTTAATCACACTCCAAATAGTTAAAAAAACTAGATTGTAGATGTCCCAGAAATATCTTTAACGGGCTTAACCATTTTGTGTCTGAATTCAATTTAAGATACATACAAATTTACAGCTTAAGGCGTCTTAAATGACAATAACTATATGTAAGATTCGATATGCTGTATGAAAGATATAGATACAAAGGATTGCCATGTGTTATTGAGGAAGAAGACTTTAGATTTCTAAAATTTAGCTGGGTTAGGGTTTTAGAATTAATGAATCTTTTTGCAGGCAAGACCCTAACATTTGGCTGATATTTGCTTGTGTTTGGAATATTAGTATTTGAATATATTCAAAAAGAAATTCTGACACCACTTTTATTGAAAGCTTTAATTAAGAGCTTAATTATTTTGTGTATCAGATTTATTTCACTCAACTCAAGGCAAGGCCCGGAAAAGGGCTGAGAGAGTTGTTCTTTAAATTAAAAAAAAAAATAAAAATTCAAATTTCGCATTTAATTTCTGAAAGAAAAATATATAATTTCTTGTTATTATTTAATGGATAAATTTAAAAAAATAATCTCAATGAATAAGAGACTTTGAAACGTTTAGGACTAATCAAATATAATACAAAATATTTATTTTAATCAAAAGTGGTCTCAAAGTCTACTATTTAATTATGAGATTAATTTTGTTAAAATTAATTTATGTGTGGCTAAATTTGTCAAAAACATTTATATGTAACTATTTTTAATTATAACAATTTCTGACTATATTTGATTAGTCCTAAAAGTTTATGACTAGTATTGAAAAAATCTATATTCTATGGGACCATTTCTTTTAAATTTATCATTATTTAATTGTTAAAATTAGAATATATAACTTCTACATCACATCTTAAGTCCAATTTGTTACGAAACTTGTGATTTGGAACATGCAAAAACTCGAATATATTGAAATACCTTTATCCTCGGCCTAAGTGTGGTTTTCTATTAAATTTCACTAATTTCGTTGTCATTTTCATTCGGGAAAGCATCTTTTATTCTGAATATTGGAAATCATTTTCCCAGTTCAGGAGAATGATGATTGTTTTTTAATTTTTTTTCTGAAAAACAGATGGACATCATGTGGTGGAGAACTGGTTCGAAGCATGCAAAAGACCAATTGAAGTCATGGTCTTTCTTCTATACAAATTTAATATTGATTTACTCTATTATATATATATATATTATATAATAACAACTCATAATTTATGATTTTCAGTTGTTTTGAAATATTCCAAGTTCTTGTATTATCAAATACTTCCATGTCAATTCGGCTTGATTTATATATGAATGTTATAAGTTTTTTTTGGTAGAAATGTTTTAGGCCACTGTCCAAACTCAAATATGAGTCTATCCCAAAGATTATATGAGACTTTACCACCCATCTAAAGCCGGAATGACCGTTGTTGGGTTTTGTGATAATAGCAGATGTTCGATTTCTAAAAATATATAGATAATCATGAGTTTCGTTGTGGTACTGGATACTTCGATTAGGGCAAATTTAATTTTTTATTATAAAAAAAAAAATTCATAAAATATGGTTGTTTGAAAAAATTTAAGGTTCTATTATAATTTGCACTCTTGGAGTGCAATTTAACACTATTCTGCAACTTTACAAAAAATTTTTTTTTATAAAGTTGCAATCCAAGAGTGCAACTTTAGAATAGTATTATTTTAATTATAAATTAAAATAATTTTAAGTTCTGTATTAAATATTAAAAAACAAATTTCTTTTTATTGGTATTAGTAGTAAATGGAGGGATATCATAATGAGCATCTACCTGAGTATCAGAGGTACTTGACCGTCATGTCCTCCGGTTGCCCCCTCTAGTGGTATCTCGCTGCCGTGCAGGCATACCAACATCACATCAATTTCTACATCGTCATCGCTACCATCATGAACGTTAATTCCATCTTCGTCTGGTTCGGAATCAACATGAATTTCAGGACCAAAAAAATCGGTGCTAGCATAATCATCTCTGTCCTCCGGAGGAGAAGACGGTCAAGTACCTCTGATACTCAGGTAGATGCTCATGATGATATCCCTCCATTTACTGGTGATACATATGATGCAGGGGGGACATCAACATCACACCGTTCTTCATTCCATTATGATGCCACATCTTCTGACTACTAACGCACACAACCTGCCCACGTGGAGGAGCCATCACCATACACTCCATATATATCAGATCCAACTCAAGCATACAGTGGAATCTCCTTTACGGATCTTCTGCTTCGTGTACCCGGTTCTACACAGCCACATCCACATTTTGATATCTCACTTGTTACATTCTCCGACTTGACGCCACAATATGATATTGGTGAGTCCAGCGCTAGGACTAGACCCTCTCAATCACAAACGCGGAATGTAGATGAAGTTGAGCCATCTAGAAGACCACAAAGAATGATACATAGACGTGGTTGTGGGATCGAAGGAAATATTTAGAGTTCAATGTAAAGAATAATCTATTTATTTTTATGTGTACTATTTCAGATCATTTATTCATATTTCAACTATTTATGTAGTTTAAAATTTTTATGTAAAACATAATACCAATAAAAAGAAATTTGTTTTTTAATATTTAATACAGAATTTAAAATTATTTTTATTTTATAATTAATATAATACTATTCTAAAGTTGCACTCTTGGATTGCAACTTTATAAATAAAAAAAAATTGTAAAGTTGCACTCCAAGAGTGCAACTTTAGAATAGTGTTAAATTTGCACTCCAAGAGTGCAAATTATTAAATTTTTTCAAACAACCATATTTTATGAATTTTTTTTTTTATAATAAAAAATTAAATTTGCCCTTCGATTAGGGTCATCTTTGGTTGTGGCAAGTTAATTAATTCTGGTCTAATCTTTATCAAATATTAATTATAAGTTAAAATGCTCTTCAGAATTTAAAATATTTATGTGTAATGGTCATCAATTGGAACACTTATTAATAATTAATTGGAATTAACTAATTTTTATTTGTTTGGAAGAATTTATAACAAAATAAAAAGGATTATTGTATATGGTCGCGCTTGAATTTTTCATCAACATTGGCTTACTATTAGGTATTTGATTTTTTTGCAGGACCATGAGGAAAATAATATACAATGCAACATCGATAATTTAATACTCAATTAATTAATAATCTTGCTTAAATAATATTTTTTGTCCGATCCCAACTTAGGAACAACAAGCTAAATTAATAATTCGATAAATTTATAAGATAATACATCTGCGAAAATTCACATAGTCCCAATTCAACAAATAAATTAATAACTCATTATTGCATATTACATTTATGATTAATTTATGAAGGCTTCATAAAAAGATCAGATGCCATTTGTTTATCTTTGAAAATGATGTCACCTTGTATCACAATCTCTAACTTTCTTATCATATTAAGAACTTCTAGTGTGGTTTCTCACAGCTTAACAAAAAATTATTCAATATCGTCGCTGCTTTAAGAGTTTCCTTTCGAGAATGGGGCTCTGTAGTAGAACTATCATCTTCAACTTCATCATCTTTATCGATTCTTATCGCACTTTCAATTATCTGCTCTTCAGCCAATATCTCTACAGATGTGTTATTTTCTTTAAGGTAGTTCATGAGATATTCAACTTTCATTCTATTACGATAATTCAACTTTGTGATTAGATTTTTGCAGTTCTTAAGTGCCTTCACCATTTAACGGTTCATCCAAATTGTATGAAAACATATTATACATTGACCGAAGTTTACAGTGACGAAAGCAATTTATAATTGTATTTGCATGAAGAATTGTAAAATCATTAAATTAGTTATTGCATTAATTAATCTATAAATTAATAATTATTAAATTTATAATTGTTTAATATTCGCTAAATTAATATGATTTTGTCAATCCTAAATTCATTAATTTATAGAGGTTTAACCGTAATAAATAGTTTTTCACCTAAAGAGAACTTGATCACTCAATTATTAATTAATCTTATTACTGATAATATAATTCAACCAATTGGTAAAGTTGACGTGAAAAAATGTTGAGAAAAAGGCGTGGAAAAGTATATTGTATTTATATTTGAAAGCGTGTTTCGTTTGCACCTATCCAACTAAAATTCCATAAAGTGATAACCAAATTAAATTCTGAATCCAAAAAGAAAATGAATATCAGAGGACTAAAAAGTTAAATCTATTTTACAGGATAATAATCCCTGGTGGTTTAAATGAGACGTGCTACATTTGTTAAGAACGTGACTCTAACTCAAAATCAATTGACAATGAGCGGAGTAGTTCATGTATCTTATAAAAAGCTAACAAGATTTGCTCTCAACACATCCCCATATGTGACATTATATAAGTCGAAAGCGTGAAATGATAACACGGGTGACGGTGACCACGCGGGCTGATTAGCTAATCACATAAAAAATCTGGCTCTGATACCGTGTTAAGAATGCATGGGGTTCTAGCTCAAAACCAATTGATAATGAATACAATAGCGATGTTATAAAGAGCTAACAAAGCTTGTAAATTACTAATGTGGATAACTATCAACAACAGTTTCAGCAGCACTCGACTCAGTAATTTATACTCTGGTTACAACTCCCATTTAACAAGATTAAAGCCGACCACTCTCATCCCATTTCGATATCCAAGCATAAGGAATGAAATTTCAAGTATCAGTGTGTTCCAATCAGTCAGTTAACAGATACCAAAAAAATACACCAAGTTGTGCTTGCTCACTACAGGGAAGATTAAACTTGAAACAATTGACAATTTAGAATTCAGGCCAGAATGATTTCCGATGAATGATGGCTACAAAAGTTAGCGAACCGGCAATGATTTAAGTGGAGGTTTCGTCTGTGTACACTGTTGTTTTCGAGGATCAACACGTCGTGGATGAAGTGGAGATCGCAAACAAATAAAAGATCAAGAGAGTAATATGATCTATATCTTGTTTTACAGGGTGTTTCTAGTCAACTGTATCAGAATGTTTGGTCTTATGCAGCAGCAATTTCAGAACCCACAAATCCAGTTACTCAGTTAAAATCATCTTTGGGAATTCACAGTTAACTTTACACGTTGAGTCAAAATAATCTTGCTTGAATGCAACTTAGTCAATGCAGGCACTAGTAAGTGACATAATACAAATTCACCAGTGGAAATGTCATGACTAACTACCAAATGAAACTATGACCTACAAATGCCAAAAGTCTGATGACGCTGTACCCTCAGTCCAATAAATCCCCCAAAGAACCAAAAAGTAGCATTGGAAGTATCATGCACAGGCCTACATCGACAATATAATGTCCGACTCTACATAATGGATTCTGCTTGCAACTACTTCGCTTTCTCGCTTTATGAAAACGATTAACCTATGTTGTAACCAAAGGCCTATGTTTAGTCTTATAGACAACCATAAACTCTCTTCTCACAATCTGCACAATCTGATGTGATGAGGAAAAGGAAGTATTAGAATGTGATCAGATTAAAACTACGAAATGCTATCTGCCAACTGTATTATCAATTATCATACATATCAATAGGAACACAAAGCTGACTAAGGGAATGCTTCAGTTTAACGAATTGTATGCCGAATATGCAAAGAATATGTTCCTGATAATGCCGAAATATAGCCGACACTCCAACTCATCAGTTAGCAGATACCCCAACTCGTCAATTTATGTCAAGAAATAAGAAGGGATATTAAGCAGGTATCACTTCGGAGTAGTTTAAGAAAAATACTGAAAAATCACATATACAATATTTTTTTTAAAAGCAAAAAATGCACATAAAATATGTGACATCCTTTAGGGGGAAAAATACGAGTTTTTTTTATTTCCTAAATTAATTCATTCTTTTCCAAGGTAGTGGGCTAGTGGCACGACAGGAATTCCCAGGATAGAGCTGTGAAACTCGAATATGTCACTCATAGCAAGATGTACTATGAAATGTCTGAGGCAGCAGCAAATGAGTACCGCCCAGGGCTTGAATTTAATGAAATGTGGGGTAAATGCTACATTCTCGACGTTGTGGATCGATGGATTAAGCCACGATGTCCTCATCGTGTTCTGAATGAGGGGTGATGAGCCGATACCCATCGACCCCAAGCTCCAGAATCCTCTTTAGCCTTCATCATCGCCGCTGCCATGACAGAGAAATTCGTGATGCTCCGCTTGGACCTGGGCCCAACCGGTAAAGACCATGGTCGCCTCAGAAGATGACTAAAAGCCGGATCTTTTTTCCTGGTGCTGGATCATTCCCGGTGGAGGCGAGGGAGATGACGAACCCTCCGGTGAAATAGAAAAGTTCCCGGCATTGGAGTTACGGTTGTTAGTCTTGGAGAAAGCGTCGCCGAGGGCTTCAATGCCGCGGAAGTGGAGCCACGTGGAGGGGTAGCGGCTGTTTAATCGAACGACCTTAGACTTCTCGATCTTGTACTTTTTAACGGCGTCGACGCGGTTCGTACACTGGACGTCGGTGCAGCGAAGGTTTAGGGAAATGGGGTGTGTCAATCTCGGGTCCATGCCCACGCAAACTCGATTTGACAATGGAAAAATGTAGCAACCACTTCGTATCCTTCTACAAAAATGATTAACATGAGTTTTTATATAGTCCATTGTAATATAATAAGCAATTTTAAACTTTCATCAACAACCAATATAATACAAGAGATAAGTGTATTACAATCAGCCCTCTTTCGTAGCCTATTCCATCGATCCATCAGCTTCGTGAATCTACATATGACTCATATAGGTTCAAGCAGGTTCAAGATGTGGCTTTTACGCATATAACATTTGCCTCATATAACACTTATCTTTTGATATTTCGCCTGCGACCGCCTCTTATACTATTAAGTAATTTATTACTTGTCAATGTTCATGCAATTATCTCTATACAACGTTTTGACACTTTCTTCCCCAACAAAATTTCGAACTTCTAAAATTTATTTTACTTGATTTAGAATGTTATGCAAATTAATTTGTGTAAAAAATGTGTGCAAAAATTAAAAAAATAAAATAAAAAGACTCACATTCGAGTTTTGTACATAGCTTTAAAAAATAATCCACGGCCCATGATAAAAAGAAATGCAAAGATTGATGCTTTTTTGAGAGGCGGATGGAAGTCATGAAAGCCAAATCACCCCTCATGTTGATACACATTTTTGTATATATTTATGAATGAATCATCTAAGGCACGTACGATATGTATTAAACTATTCAGAACTCATATAAAAATTATGTTATCCAATCCAATACTAACAAACACATTTATAGAAATTAAAATTAACTCACGGTTATATAGATAAAATGTGATGACCCCAAAATTTGCTCTTCATAATCATGACTATTCATTGGCCTCGTTAACACCACCACAATCACCTTAATACCATTCATTCATGACCACGACTCAAATATTGTCATTAGGATGCCAAAGTCATGTGATTTACAATCAATCTCTTATATTACCCATTGATGACAACATTAATTACTTGCTCAAATTATGACAATGTGATGATCCATTCTATTTGCTCATTCAAGTGTCTTTCTCAATCATGACAGTCATCCATTGTCTTGTTAAAATCATGGCATTAGTCATTCAATTGTATTACTCAATCATGTCATCATTCAATCTCATTACACCTCAATCTCATTTAGTGATATTTAAGTGACTTACTCAACCATGACACTAAATGACCAAAATTAAGGAATCAAATTTGAATTCCTCCTACATTAAAATCACCTCATTCTAAATTGTATTAATAACCTCACTCAATCCCACTTAATTGCCTCACAATCACATTAACAACATCCATACATCATCCCACAAAAATCTTGCCAATTAGGAGCCAAACTAGTGGATCTAAATTGGACATTTATCCCTTCGTTAAAAACACACAACATCATGTCAAGAATGGATTACTTTACACTTGGCAATTCTTATCGAAAATCCTCTCACATACACACAATCATTTTCGAACACTTCGAGGCAAGGGATGAGAGCTTTTGTGTTATCTTTCAACCGATGATCAATTCCACTACGCTCGTATATTCAAGCACTGTAAGTGGATTTTTGTTATGCAGTCATTTATTCATTTTTGAAATCCTACATATGTGTTATAGATTCAATTTAACATGGAAGTATGTGTATGATTTGAAATCCAAAAAAGTTTACGAGATGTTAATATGGTGGTAACTGAGTTTTTGATATACAAGTCATTCCTTCGTTTTGAAATTCTACGTATACTTTAAAGATTTGAATGAACATGAAATGTGAAGAAAGTCTTATATCTGATAAGTATGTGACAAGAATATGAATGAAGGAACTGTGCGGAGGAAATTGCTACGTGTGTAGGAGCCACCTCTTGAATCCAATGAGCAAAGTATTACGTGTGTGGGGGCCACCTCTTGAATCGGATGAGCAAAGTGCTTTGCGCACGGGAGCCACCTCTTGGATCCAATAAGTCGCTATGTGATTATGCGTAAGATATGTGTATGCGAAAGTAAGGGCTTTGCGGAGCAAATTGCTACGTGTGTAGAAGACGCCGCTTGAATCGACAGAGCAAAGTACACGTATGATGCCCTCTTGAACCTGCGGGGCAAAGTGCCACATATACGGGAGTCTCATCTTGAATCTTAAGAGAAAAGTGTTATACACACGGGATCCACATCTTGAATCAATAGAAGTCACTATGCGATATGTGTTATGTGATTACCATCTGTCCCCTTTCCTTTAGCAAGATCCCTCGTGGGCTCTTAGCTTTGTGGGCGAGGTTGGTATCTCACCGCATAAGTGTCAAGTTTCTGAAGGAGCCTGTGTCTCCGGCTCTGGGAGAACTTTACCTATAGCTCATTTGTTGTAGTCCGGACCAGCTGTGACAGATACTGATCATATAGTTACTTTTCAGATGAGTTCCATAGTTTTGGACAAGACAGGTGGAAACTTGGAAGTAATTCTCTTAAAGCAATCGGCGGGGTACGGACTTGACTGACCGGTAAAAGGTTGGTTCTGCCTCTTTTTTTTTGCGGTATTAAAGAAAGAAAAAAAGAGAAGATTCTTAGTTCATAAAAAGTCTATTCATGCCATTGATTTATGGGAAGACATCCACTATGTCAACCTTACAAGGGTAGATATGGCGTATCCTACAATGCAACATGAGGGATTCGGGTACTGTGGAACGAAGTACAAGTGATCTTCTATGTTAATGTGTTTCCGATAAGTCTCTAGTGTTGATAAATGTCGGTATATGTGCAAGTTTTAACGTATGTTGATAAAGAAATGTTTAAAAGCTTTATATGTGCATATGTATATGTTATGCCATGTTCGATTGGCCCCTACTTGCTGAAAATGCTTTCCCAAACACTCATCATTTACCTCCCCTCCCAGATAAGAGCAAGAAAGAGATCGATGAATGAAGATAATAACACTTTTAGGGTGGCGATATACAGAGGAGATGCAATTACGCTTTCGCAACTCTGTTTAGATCTAAGGTGTTTTACGAACAATTTATTCAAGTTATATTTCCGGTTGTAAATGTGATTATATTTTTATGGAATAACTAGACTGAATTTTATCATAGATCTGTGATATGAGGCTTGCTTATTTCAATTTAAGTTTTGGGACCACCGTCAGTGTCATACGCTTGAATATCAGGGCATGACATACAAGATTGTCCCACAATTTTTAGAAAACATAGCCTTAAAGATAGAGAATAAAGCTTGGGATTTGGGATACACCATTCCAGAAACAACTCAAAGTGGTCCTCTAAGCTGTAAAGGGTTTGTTTGATGACACCCTTAAGGGTAGTGCCCTTAAAGATATCATCATCATTCATTTGGAATATTTTTTTTAAAAGGAAAAAAAAGATTCCATTTGGATGGTAGATGTTGCTCCTGAGGGCAGCGCCCTTAAAGGCAGCAACAAAGTTTCCGCTGTAAAGCAGGTGAGAAATATTTTTTTATGGAACGAGTAAATAACTCACTACATATCAATGATATTAGATGTAAATAAGAATTTCGGACACATATTATTCACCTAAAAACTATTTATGTTACTTTAATTTAAAATACTTAAGGATGTCTATGGATTTTATTTGTTTTACAAAAAAAACAAAAAAAACAAAAATCGTATCCAAATGCCCTAATAATGAATCCATAAAAAAATATTTTAACATTTCCAAGAATTCATAAGTTTCACGAACGTTTATTGATGCATGTGTAAAGCTGACTTTTAAGCCACACACCCTTTAAAATATAATTATATTAATTAATTAAAATGCGATCACATGATTCCAGAATGGATAACCAAATATGAAGTCAAAATAACATTATACTAAACTAACTAATATATTAAATTTCACAACCCCATTAGAGGAAATGAAATTTCGTACGATAAGATGTGAAAAAAAATAACCATCATATCGTCTTCTTCGAAAATTTCTCATATGAGCTGGTACTCATATAATAAATTCTATATTGTCTTTTTTTATAATGTGGAAACTTGTAACCGTTATTCTTAGGATGCACACTTGAGTAAACCCTCGTACTAACGCAATAGTCTGCAAACTATGTAAGCCAAATAAACCGTAATTGCTTGTCTCAGCTACCCAAGAGTTTTGTATTGTCTTCTTTCTCTACACGTGGTGAGCTTCTCTGTCCAGTTCGATAATCAATTACAACACAAATCATATTTTAAGGATGGGAATCATATATTTCCTTTTACTGCTGTTTTACAGCTTTCATCAGCAATAAATGTGAGCCCATTAGCATCTGTTATATGATATATCGCTCAATAAACTCAACCAAAAAAGCCATTTCAAGATTCCCACTTCGCGAAAGGTACTATCTTTCTCTCAAAATTTTCTGGAGAGATCTTTATTGGTTTCTATTTGTTGATAATGTATGATCATTAGTTGCTGTTATCTGTTGGGGTACTCGTTCTCCCCCATTGAATTGATTTTTCGGGTGTCGGTTGTTGCCGCAAAATATTTGAACCCAGAAATATATCAGCCTTGAGTCGGAAATATGGGGGTTGTAAGTGTCAAATGAATTGTTAAGGTTAACTTTATTTTTGTGAAGATTTTCGAATGGAAGCGTAAATATGATTTATGTACTATTTCAGTGCCTCTAATGTACTATGTGAATTTTTATCCCTTTTTCAAGTGAGTTCAATCATCAAGTTCAGCAAGGAATTTGACTTTTATGAGCTTGTATGCTTCAAATTTTTTGAAGGGTTAATCAGATATGTATAAAAATCAGGGCATATGCATTTTTTTGTTGGTTAGAAGATCAAGTCCATCAGATAATCACTATGCCACTATCAAGAATTTTCCAGGTTACGATGTTCTTTTTCGTCCGTTCATACTGACAAAGAATGAGGAAATGGAGGAATCCGACCATTTGTGTTAAATTCTGTAAATAAGTTTGGTTATGCATATGAATATTATGTATAAAAGTTTTACAGAGGAAGTTATATAGAGCCATATGCTGTAATAGCTCTGAATCTTTCCCTATGTTTTTCCAAAGCTATTGCAGAAGATTGAGTACGCTAGAGATGGAAGAACTTCTATACGGAGGTAGCCAATCAATTGCTCTCTGGTTGTGAATAGAGGAGCCAATCACGATTTGGTAGTGATATTTACACAGATCCCAAGGGTTTATGTTACTGGAGTATCGGATGGAGGACAAGACACTGAATTTCAATCGACCATTTCTATCAGTGAGACGAAACTCGCCAACAGTGACCTCTCAAAAGGATGACAATGGTAAAGCTGGTAATTCTGTGCCTGTTAATCCTCAGCTTCCTTCTTACCGATCAGAACTGAAATCTGGCCCCATTAGAAATCCCGGAGCCGTGCCTTTTCAATGGGAGCGGACCCCTGGGCAACCAAAGGAAGTGTCGAAGCAAGAAACTCAAAACCACGATAGACCTCCTGTTGCCCCTAAGCTTCCTCCGGGGAGATGTCCACAGGCTAGCCAGCAAGATTCACATGAAATTACTCCATATGAAAATTCAAGTTCAACAGGAAAAGTTGCTTGTGATCCCCAGAGTGGGACGTATCAAAATGAAACTTTCGATAAATTTGAGAGATATAAAGAGATGACAGAGAATGGGGTGACTTCTGAGTCGGGGAATAGTGATGAAGGTTATGTTGATGCGCTTGATACACTATCAGGAACCGAGTCTTTTTTCATCAATTGTAGCGTGAGTGGTTTAAGTGGATTTTATGATTTAGACATCAAACCATCGGAAAGTTTTTTGACCGATACAAATGCTCGGGAGTTCATGATGGATAGGTTTCTCCCCGCAGCAAAGGCAATGGCTTCCGAGACACCACACCATGCATCCAAAAAGGAATCTATCATCAGAGAACCACCACAATCTAAGAAAATAGTTAGCAGTAAGCCTTTACTTCGATACGGGTCTAGTTTTGCAAAGCGGTATTCATATTGCCAAGAAACAGAAGAAGAACAAGACGAAGACGAGAGTGATGATGACTATAATCAGCATAAGAAGTTTCAGGGAGTTTGTGGTCTGCTACCCCGGTTTTGCTTAAAGAGTTCACTGAACATTTTAAATGCAGTACCTGCAATGAGTGTGAGGACCCGAGTTCCAAAATCTGTTGCTAAGACAGTTCAAACTCGATCTTCTTCAGCTGAATCTTACAGCAAGACCGACAATGAGGTGACAACTTTAGTTTCATTTCTTTGACCTTCATGCGTGCTCAGTCTCATCAAAGATTTTAATGCAAATTTGTCCAATCTTGTTGCTATTTTCCTTGAGCAGTCCAAGTCTGATAATTCTGAGCTTAAATCGATGGACAAAATCCAGACATCGAAACACGAGGTGAATAAAACTCGTGCGAGAAATGAACATGGTCAACTAGAGAATCGTGACGCATCAACATGCTGTAATGCACCTGTTTCGTTTATTGAAGAACAAGAATTTCTTGGAGTTCCTGAAGAAACAAAGCACACTGGAAATAATGCAAAAACCTTTCAGGAACTATTGGCTGATGAAGGCTGTCCTGAGGAATCATATTCAGGAGGACCTGGCATCGAAAAAACTCTGTATGTAGATACTTTGAAGATAGTGGAAACGCAAAGCATGACTTCCTGTTCTCCACCAATCGAAGATACTACTGGAGTTCCTTGTTCAGGAGAAGAAGTCCAAAAGATTATTGCTAATAAATCAGATAAAATGCAGTTAATAGATACATCGCCAGAAGCAATTAAAAAACTGGATATTGAGTATGAAGAAGGGAAGTTACCGCCAGATGCTCACAAATTCGATGGATTCAATATTGTATCTGCAACGGGAACATTGAACCCAAAAGGTGTGATGGATGTGCCAAAGCCATATGCAGAGAAAGTAAATACTAACCTTAATTCGACTACGGTAAAACATATAGACGTTATGGATAGAGAAGCTTCTGAAAGTTCAGATAATCGGCCACCAAGAGCATTAGCTCTGGAAAACAGGACTTGTCCAAACAACTCTCGATTTCCTGTTCCCCCATCTTTACCTAAATCTCCATCAGATTCTTGGCTCGGGCGTACTTTGCCTTCCATTTCCACGAAGAAGTTGTCTCTTCGTTCATCTCTCGATGTGGCAACAAATCCTCAAAATCTTGGTTCCAAGGCACCTACAGGTGATATCAAATGGGAAACTTTTGTTAAATCTACAAAGATGCGGCAACACCATTCATCTCATTCTAAGGCAGGTTCTTTTGTTGCTTTCACTAATTATCAAATGTTTTCACGATGGATTTCATGTACATGAAATTGGTAGTTGCCTCACATTGTTTGCTTGCTTCATCAGGAACTCTTGACGCCCATACCAGAAGCTTAAAGATAAGCCATTCTTCTTGCAGCTGAGGCTCTTGTACTGCCATTTTCTCGGCAAGTTTGATAGATTCAATGGTGATACTCATATTATGAAAATCTTTATACTCTCAACAACTTCAGAGGTACTTGCTTTTGTTTTTTTCCAAGATCGGCTGATAACCCGTTTGCTCATACCTGTAATTTTCCTGTATAGAAATATTTGTTCAATTTGAAGTTTGCTATTTTTTTCCCTGATTGATAGTGGGGGAGGGGGAAGGGCGAAAGTTTTTTACATCCACAGCGCGAACTCGAACTCGAACTCGAACTCGAGTCATTCCCAAAGTGGGAGTGGACTTTTACCACTCCAACAAAACCGAAAGCTCCGAAGCTTGCTATTTTAGTCCATCTCATATTGTAATAAACATGTCCAGAGAAACACGAGTTAAGATGCCCGTACGTCTCACTACGTACCTTAGTCTCAAAAGTGGAGAAGTTGAAGAACTTTATCTCCTTGAAGTTGTTGGTACCTGGGATGATTCTAACACAACCATACAAATCAATATTAGAAGCCAATTATAGTCCAATATCTAAAAATTCCACAAAATAATCAAAAACACATTTTTTGTATCTCGCGATCGATCGCCGCAAGGGCCCGATCGATCGCGAGATCAATCTGCCCGATGCTAAAAATTTTATCCTTCGGCGATCGATCGCCACATTTGGCGCGATCGATCGCCAGCCTCACCGATCGATCGCCCAAAAGTGGCGATCGATCGCCAAATGTTTATGGAGTCTACTGGTTGCGCGCGATCGATCGCCAAAAAGGGGCGATTATGTTGTACCTCGCCACATGCTAAAACTCATTTGCCACAATGCCCATAAAGGTGCATCTTACCATTGATTTGGCATATTCCATTTATCTCACCATTGATTTGGCATATTCCAAATCCAATATACTAAATCAATAGTGATGCTACCCTTCAGGGCACTGTCAAATCAATGGTGAGCTAATCAAGGTCATGTGAGACTCTTCCTGTGAAACAATGGCAAAAGCTTGACCAATGCTAGGAAGAGAATCCATCATTGGAATCTGACTACAAATGTGCGTATAGTTCTCGTTCAGCCCTACAAATGACGAATATTCATCCCACAATTGTTTGACTTCGAAAAATATACTGAAATAGTATTTTCTCCTAGCAACAGCCTTCCAATCTAACGATGTAAACCATTGATTTTATTGAATCGCTCTTTTAGATTGCGCCAAACTATAGCTGCCTCAGTAGCATATACAATTCCATTGACAATATCCTCGGAAACGATGTTCATTATCCATGACAAAATAATCTGCCTTGCACAATTCCCATTGAGATCAAATATGACTCCACTGCAGGACGTGCATAGCTTCCATGGATCAAGGCCAATTTATTTTTGGCGCGCATAGCATTGCTCGGCTCTGAATGTTGTAGTTATCACTCCCTACCGGTTTCTCGGAGATCAAATTCAGCCCCCGTGTATCAGTAGGAGAGATGAAAAATGAATCTGAACCATCAGCTGCAAGCCATGGAAGAAAGTTTCGATGCAATGATCGCGAAAATTTTGATCAATTATGATCGGGAAAAAAAAAAGGAAATCGGAATAAAAAAATGAGGATATATTGCTCGGCTCTGAATGTTGTAGTTATCACTCCCTACCAGTTTCCCGGAGATCAAATTCAGCCCCCGTGTATCAGTAGGAGAGATGAAAAATGAATCTGAACCATCAACTGCAAGCCATGGAAGAAAGTTTCGATGCAATGATCGCGAAAATTTTGATCAATTATGATCGGAAAAAACAACACATCCCACAATTGTTTGACTTCGAAAAATATACTGAAATAGTATTTTCTCCTAGCAACAGCCTTCCAATCTAACGATGTAAACCATTGATTTTATTGAATCGCTCTTTTAGATTGCGCCAAACTATAGCTGCCTCAGTAGCATATACAATTCCATTGACAATATCCTCGGAAACGATGTTCATTATCCATGACAAAATAATCTGCCTTGCACAATTCCCATTGAGATCAAATATGACTCCACTGCAGGACGTGCATAGCTTCCATGGATCAAGGCCAATTTATTTTTGGCGCGCATAGCATTGCTCGGCTCTGAATGTTATAGTTATCACTCCCTACCAGTTTCTCGGAGATCAAATGTGTATCAGTAGGAGAGATGAAAAATGAATATGAACCATCAACTGCAAGCCATGGAAGAAAGTTTCGATGCAATGATCGCGAAAATTTTGATCAATTATGATCGGAAAAAAAAAAGGAAATCGGAATAAAAAAATGAGGATATATTGCTCGGCTCTGAATGTTGTAGTTATCACTCCCTACCAGTTTCCCGGAGATCAAATTCAGCCCCCGTGTATCAGTAGGAGAGATGAAAAATGAATCTGAACCATCAAAATCAAGCCATGGAAGAAAGTTTCGATGCAATGATCGCGAAAATTTTGATCAATTATGATCGGAAAAAACAACACATCCCACAATTGTTTGACTTCGAAAAATATACTGAAATAGTATTTTCTCCTAGCAACAGCCTTCCAATCTAACGATGTAAACCATTGATTTTATTGAATCGCTCTTTTAGATTGCGCCAAACTATAGCTGCCTCAGTAGCATATACAATTCCATTGACAATATCCTCGGAAACGATGTTCATTATCCATGACAAAATAATCTGCCTTGCACAATTCCCATTGAGATCAAATATGACACCACTGCAGGACGTGCATAGCTTCCATGGATCAAGGCCAATTTATTTTTGGCGCGCATAGCATTGCTCGGCTCTGAATGTTGTAGTTATCACTCCCTACCAGTTTCTCGGAGATCAAATTTAGCCCCCGTGTATCAGTAGGAGAGATGAAAAATGAATCTGAACCATCAACTGCAAGCCATGGAAGAAAGTTTCGATGCAATGATCGCGAAAATTTTGATCAATTATGATCGAAAAAAAAAAGGAACTCGGAATAAAAAAATGAGGATATATTGCTCGGCTCTGAATGTTGTAGTTATCACTCCCTACCAGTTTCCCGGAGATCAAATTCAGCCCCCGTGTATCAGTAGGAGAGATGAAAAATGAATCTGAACCATCAACTGCAAGCCATGGAAGAAAGTTTCGATGCAATGATCGCGGAAATTTTGATCAATTATGATCGGAAAAAACAACACATCCCACAATTGTTTGACTTCGAAAAATATACTGAAATAGTATTTTCTCCTAGCAACAGCCTTCCAATCTAACGATGTAAACCATTGATTTTATTGAATCGCTCTTTTAGATTGCGCCAAACTATAGCTGCCTCAGTAGCATATACAATTCCATTGACAATATCCTCGGAAACGATGTTCATTATCCATGACAAAATAATCTGCCTTGCACAATTCCCATTGAGATCAAATATGACTCCACTGCAGGACGTGCATAGCTTCCATGGATCAAGGCCAATTTATTTTTGGCGCGCATAGCATTGCTCGGCTCTGAATGTTGTAGTTATCACTCCCTACCAGTTTCTCGGAGATCAAATTTATCCTGTGTATCAGTAGGAGAGATGAAAAATGAATCTGAACCATCAACTGCAAGCCATGGAAGAAAGTTTCGATGCAATGATCGCGAAAATTTTGATCAATTATGGAAATCGGAATAAAAAAATGAGGATATATTGCTCGGCTCTGAATGTTGTAGTTATCACTCCCTACCAGTTTCCCGGAGATCAAATTCAGCCCCCGTGTATCAGTAGGAGAGATGAAAAATGAATCTGAACCATCAACTGCAAGCCATGGAAGAAAGTTTCGATGCAATGATCGCGAAAATTTTGATCAATTATGATCGGAAAAAACAACACATCCCACAATTGTTTGACTTCGAAAAATATACTGAAATAGTATTTTCTCCTAGCAACAGCCTTCCAATCTAACGATGTAAACCATTGATTTTATTGAATCGCTCTTTTAGATTGCGCCAAACTATAGCTGCCTCAGTAGCATATACAATTCCCTTGACAATATCCTCGGAAACGATGTTCATTATCCATGACAAAATAATCTGCCTTGCACAATTCCCATTGAGATCAAATATGACTCCACTGCAGGACGTGCATAGCTTCCTTGGATCAAGGCCAATTTATTTTTGGCGCGCATAGCATTGCTCGGCTCTGAATGTTGTAGTTATCACTCCCTACCAGTTTCTCGGAGATCAAATTCAGCCCCCGTGTATCAGTAGGAGAGATGAAAAATGAATCTGAACCATAAGAAAGTTTCGATGCAATGATCGCGGAAATTTTGATCAATTATGATCGGAAAAAAACAACACATCCCACAATTGTTTGACTTCGAAAAATATACTGAAATAGTATTTTCTCCTAGCAACAGCCTTCCAATCTAACGATGTAAACCATTGATTTTATTGAATCGCTCTTTTAGATTGCGCCAAACTATAGCTGCCTCAGTAGCATATACAATTCCATTGACAATATCCTCGGAAACGATGTTCATTATCCATGACAAAATAATCTGCCTTGCACAATTCCCATTGAGATCAAATATGACTCCACTGCAGGACGTGCATAGCTTCCATGGATCAAGGCCAATTTATTTTTGGCGCGCATAGCATTGCTTGGCTCTGAATGTTGTAGTTATCACTCCCTACCAGTTTCTCGGAGATCAAATTCAGCCCCCGTGTATCAGTAGGAGAGATGAAAAATGAATCTGAACCATCAACTGCAAGCCATGGAAGAAAGTTTCGATGCAATGATCGCGAAAATTTTGATCAATTATGATCGGAAGAAAAAAAGGAAATCGGAATATAAAAATGAGGATATATTGCTCGGCTCTGAATGTTGTAGTTATCACTCCCTACCAGTTTCCCGGAGATCAAATTCAGCCCCGGTGTATCAGTAGGAGAGATGAAAAATGAATCTGAACATCAACTGCAAGCCATGGAATGATCGCGAAAATTTTGACCAATTATGATCGGAAAAAAAAAGAAGGAAATCTGAATCAAAAAAATGAGGACTAGAAGAAGTAATCTTCAGTCAATGAAAATGAAAAATTACCAGAATAATAACAAGCTACAACTATTTATATTTTTCTGCATGCTAAAAAACAAAACAAGACTTTCCTACCTTTAAATACAAATACAATGAACTTCAAAACAGATATTGATATAATAGTGGCGGTGGTCGAATAGGAGCATTGACTGAAGTATTCTCAACCTGATCTCCAGAATTATATTGCAATCCGATCTCTTTTTCCGGCCATAAAGTGATATTGTGTTCTAAAGCCCGATCTCGTGAGGCAGTGAATGAAGATAAAATGGCAGGAAAATAATAGTAATGATATTTTAATTTATTTCGATAAAGTATGACAGTCCCATACCAAGGAACGATATCATCTATGTGATGCCTGAACTAAATCCAATATTTCGATAAAGTATGACAGTCCCATACTCAATGAACGATATCACGAGTGCGTCAATTTTAAAAAAAAAAAAATGCCGGTATGTCGTAATGTGCTTATTAAAATTTTTATAAAGTTAAACATATCTAATACACATCATATTTGAAAAACTTGCATTATTTTTATATTATTTATAGTATAATTCAAATCTTTTATTCGATTACTCTCATACTATGAATAATTATTGTTATCCAAAAAATATATTTTAGAGAATGAAAAATGAAATTAATTATTAATATTTGGTCATAAGATAATGAATTCTAAAAAATGAACAAATATTGCCTATGTGTTTCAACATGTTCTGTAATAGTATGACTTTATTAAAAATGACTTATATTTTTTTCCGGAGAATTAAGAATATCTAACATTTAAGTTTACGGCTTAGTAAAATTTAAATCACGACTTAATAAAACTTAGTCGTAAATTGTCGTATGTGCACTCAATGCACCAGGTCACGATCAGAGCGTCAGTGCACGACTTAGTAAAACTTAGTGCGTCTTAAAGCGCCGCACAAACACTCAATGCGTCAGTTCGATAACGGAGCTCTATTGCGCGAATATGGTAGGAGGATTATGTGACTTATGTTGTAGTCCTAACATCCACTTATTGCTTAGTAACATGCATTACGTTGTCATTATATAAAAAAATAAATATATCTGCTAGTGCAACGGTAAATGCTCTATCATAACTGCATGAATTTGCTTTGATAAAAAAAGAAGGAAATATATGAATTTATTGTAATGATACTGAACACATTTTATTCATGTCAAACCACATACAAAGATACAACACAATAATCCATACAAACTCTGACAACATAATTTGAGGTATTTTATTTTTTAAACAACACCCGACTTGGGCTAATTTAATAAAATAATTTAAAAACTTAAAAAAATTAAAATTTTTAAAAAAATAAAAAATATAAAAAATAAAGTAAAAAATATATTATTTATATCGTGATTCGCGATCCGGGTTCGCGTTTGTTCAAAAACGCGAACCAGGATCGCGATTCTAACTGACAATTATTATTTTTGAATGGGGAGAGAGAAACGCGAACCCAGATTGCGAGATCCCGTTTCTCTCTCCTCAAAATTTTTTTCTCTCTCTCCTGTTTCTCTATCTTATTTTTTATTTTATCTTTCCTGATTTCAATTTCTCTTTCCTGATTCATATTTCTCTCTCCTCCATTTTTTAATATTTTTTTCTGTCATCCACCTTAGTTTTCCACTTTAAAGTTACATTGAGATAAGCTTAATGACCGGAGTTGTGAAATAAAAATGTGGGCAATAAATTTTAAAACTATTTAAAATATTTTAGATTTCAAAGTTTTGGTATTTTTTATTTCAAAAATGTAAGGACCCTAATCCTTAAGTGCGGAATAAAGGCATAATAGCGCTAAATAAATGATCAGAGTAGAGTAAACAAGCTGAGTCTATGAGCTTAAGCATTTACATGCCAAAATAAAGGACTACAAAAAAGGATTAATTACATTCCAATCAATGAATGTTCATCTATAGTTTTATACTACTCCTAGAGTAGATACTATCCAAATAATCCCGTCCTTTATTCCTCAAAAGAATGCTTCACAAGCTCACCACCTCAACCCGTTCAAGCTTGCTATCATGCCAAAAAGGTACCTACAAGGACAACCCCCAAACATGAGCAATAATAATCATTCATATTCAACACAATATGAAGATAAAGCGTAAATGCATAATCAATATGAAACACTTCCTGTTTCCCGTGCATTTCAAACGCTTCCCGTTTGGTTGTCCCTGTACCAGAACTCATGAGTATAATCAATAGATTATTTTTCAATGGCCAAAACATGTCATGACATCATATACCATCTCAACTGTACCACATATTGGTCACCATTCCCTAGTCTGTCCATCACAGTGTATTTTAATGCCCCTCGCTTATATTCATATGGGCGGCATAGGATAACCTCGCTACAATGGACATGCGGCGCTCCCACCCTCGCTTCACAGAGAGCGGCAAATACCCTTTCCTCGCCCCATATGACAACCACGCTCAAATGTGACATGCGGCGCTCCCACCCCTCGCTTCACATTTAGCGGAACCAATACAAAAAGCGGCAAGCATTAAAATCATCAAAGGATGACCACGACTCATGGGATGTGCATCCAATAATCATAATATGCATCTATCATCAATATGCATAAATTACCATGTATATGCATCCACAATGCAATACCTCATATGGCATAAATCAACATGTATATGCATCCATAATGCAATACCACATATATACTCGCATCCACAATGCATAAACAATGAGTATATAAAATACATGTTACCGTTGGGTGCCCGTACGTCCACTACGTACCTTTCCAAAATGTGGAATGTGGTTGGACCTCAATTCCTTGGCTGCGTTGCCACCTGGGTTGGTTCTACATATTCACAAATACCAATATTAGAACCCAATAATAGTCCAATACCAAAAATCCCACAAAAACACCCAAAAACATCATTTTTGGCATCTCGCGATCGATCGCCATCAAGCCCCGATCGATCGCGAGATCACACTGCCTCGCCCAACAAAATTGCACAATCCGCGATCGATCGCGGAGCTAGCGCCGATCGATCGCGGCCTCGCCGATCGATCGCGCTAAGCTCGCGATCGATCGCTGAGGCTTACTGCCTCAGTCCTGATGCTCGCGATCGATCGCGAGAAAAACGCCGATCGATCGCCGAGCTGTGGTCAAGCGGGGTTTGGGCACTATTCACCCATCTTCAACCCCAACTCTTATAAACCCACATACACCAACATCAACCAATACCAATAACTCAAAACCAACACTAAACATCAACATAAACTCAATTAAACAACATCCAACTAAAACACTACCAAAATCACAACACCCAACACAAACCCATTTTAAAACCTTCAAAACCCAACTAAACTCAACCAAAACCTTACAAAATTAAAACATGAGGTACCCATACCTCTTGGGGATCTCAAATCACCCAACAAGCTCCACAAAACAAGATTTTTGAAAGGTTTCTCCTCAACCCTAGGCTTGAGCTCGAAAATAAAGAGAAGGGAAGGGTTTGGTGTGTTGGAAATGATTTTGGTAAAGTGAAATAAGAGTTGGAAATAAAGGGTGGGTTTATTAAATCAAATGCATACCCATTAATTCCATGGTGTATAAAACACCCCAACATGATATTTTCAAAGCATTTACTCACAATGCACCATAATATCAATTAACACATGATTTCTCATAAATTGCTAACCAAGGCAAATAAATCATGCTTCCCATAATATTTACCCAACATGCACCACATGTACCCTAAAATGCAATCCCGGGTCACCCCTATCCATATGACCATGCATTTTCCATAAGGTAAATAAATCCCAAAACATAATCAATTACCACATAATTAATCATGTAAACACAATTAAAGCCAAATAGCAATTAACCATTTCGGGGATGTCACAAAAAATTAGTTAACAACATTTATTCAAAAATGAATATGTCAAAATTCTTGTCCAAAATATCTTTGACTTGTTTGTCAAAGATTTGGTATTAGGGAAATAAAATAAATTTATTTTAATTAATTCATTACAATAAAAAATGTTCCGACTACGTTTCACGAACACGAATACGGGAACACTGGTACAACACGATGCAGACTTTAACATGTATTTCCGTTTCAAAAACTTGCCTTGCTTGCCGTTCTCATCTTAACAATGAACCAACATGTGATATCCCCGAAATGATTATGTGCTTTTAAACATTAATTATGTTATGAAGATTATGGTATTAATTCATTTGGGTTGAATTAATAATATTGGGGAAATGCGTTTCAGGGTGCATGTGATATATGTTGGGAATTTGGGTTATGGCATGATTATTTGGGGTGGATGTTGTAACGCATTTCCCCAATATTATTAATTCAACCCAAATGAATTATACCATAATCTTCATAACATAATTAATGTTTAAAAGCACATAATCATTTCAGGGATACCACACAACAAAAGCCTAAAATTACTTCTTTAACGATTCATAGCTGCTCATTCAACCTGAAATTCTCTTGATGACAGGTATCTGGGACATCACCTGAGTTGATTAGCAAGTTGATACCAGAGCATATTTGGCGGCAAGCTGGTCTGAGTCTTCCTTTCCCCCGTCCTGCTGCAACCTTATCGATGGCACAAAAGCAATAGCGTTCTGTTTAATACTTTAGGGGCGTTTCAACCCAAGTAAGTGGGTTTTGACATCCCTTTATGATGGTGTATCATATATAGCGGCCACTTGGTTTAAGATAGCAGCGTCGATTGTATTGGTCTAGTCTTCCGTTCTTGTTAAAACAAGTTTCGTCCGTTTTTGTAAATTTGTTTTGGTGGAACTCAAGATTTCTAAATTATTACTATTATTATTATTATTATTAAATGTATCTATCATCTTATAACAAACTGATACATGATAATCCAGTCAACAAGCTATACAAACACCTGGTAGTAATTCTGACTAATACACATTTAGTAGATATCGTACTAAAAGGTGAGACTTGAACAAGAATCATTGTAGTAGCACAAGACCTTGACAATGAGACCCCTGAGTCAATCCAAGTCTCCTCAAACCATGCAATCCAGTGTATGGATGAACGAGGGAACTGCCTACCAACATATCTGTAGGTTTAATAAGAAAATACAATAAACATAAACTGATAATTGACCAAAAATCAGGCAAGCTCTCGACTCCTATCCCGCGTTGAAAACCATCAACCCAGTAACATCGTTGAATGGTGCACGAAACCAAAATGGAAAGTAGTCTTAGCCAAGTACAATTTATAAAATGCTTACCAAATGACAATTTTAGAGTTATGATATCAATTATAGGATTCAATATATAAATATTATAAAATAAAATAAAAATTTGCAAAATATCGTAACAAAAAACAAGTACGAAAATACGGTAAATCGTCGTCTGGGGTGTCGATTTCAACTTTTTGATCAAAAAGTTGAAATAGCCATCCCGGATGGCGATTTCAACTTTTTATTAATTTTTTTTTATTTAACAATTACTTCAGTGGGAAAATATCGGGTTAATGAAAAATGAAAAAGGAGAACAAATGATAAGTAATAAAAGGATCCAGAGGGATATAATTTTGATTTTAAGATAACGTAATTAAATATGATAATGAACCATATATAAGCATAGCTATATATGAAAACTTCAAAAAAAAAATATACTACGCAAACTAAAAAAACAAATTCTTAAGTGAAATACCAACTTGTTTCGTGATGATAAAATTATGGTTCAAAGTACAAAATTTCCAATACATAAATCCCATATAGCACGGACACTCCAAAAATCATCATACGCAGTATCAGACATTACGTAGACACGACATGACATGACACGATTATGACACGACAGGAGGCCTCTTGATCAATCCAAATCCTTAAATATAAAATAAAAACTCTCTTGTAGTGTAATGCATCGAGTTGTTTTATACACGTGTCATATGATGATACCGTTAATATGATTAAACTCGGTATGATATGGACTCAGGTTCGGGTTGAACCGAGGATTAATGAACACGTACATGAAATGAATATTAGATATATGACAAGGAAAGAAACATGATGCACAAGATGTAGTGCATAGGAATGATTGAATTAAAGCAAGTGTAGTGACATATCAAGCAACTTGGACTGGTAGGCATTTGAATTGAATTTCATATGCATGTGCCTTTTATTTGAGTTTGCATTTGAGGTTGATAAATATGAGATATCAGATTTGCAACTCACAATACACCTCAACACACCTACAAAATCCTACACAAGCTCCTCTACATCTCTTTCAAGTTCTTTTTGGTTTGAGCTTGGGATTCACTTGTGAATTGAGCTAGGAAGTTGTGTGAAGTGATTTCTTCATATCTTGGTAAGGAATTCATGGTTTTACACTTGAATTATGTAATTGGTGAAGTGGAATATCAAATGTTCATGTGAAGAATCATATCATGTTTATATGCTATTAATTGGATTCGATGATGATAGAAACATGTTAATATGTTCCTAGAGATTGCAAGAAACATGTTGAAATGGTTAAATTCGAGTTATAGGAGAAGAGCTAGGAAGATAAGCTCAAAATCGCCATGTTCTAAGTTTTCTGGACATCGGCGATCGATCGCTAGCTTTGTGCCGATCGATCGCCGTGACCAGAACAAAAATAAGGCGGTTAATGTATGTGGCGATCGATCGGTAACAATGTGGCGATCGATCGCCAGAAACAGAAACTTTGGCGATCGATCGCGAGGTAATGGCGATCGATCGGTGAGAAGTAGCAATCGATCGCCAGAGCCAGAATGTTGAAAAATGTTATATTTTTATAGAATTTGATTTTAATGCCTATGATAACATGATATATTGTTGGCATTGTTGTAGCATCATCTCAAGGGACGGGACAACGAGGCAATTAGCCAGTGACGCCTAATTTAAATCGTTTGTGTCGCAGTACATGTACGTGTTGAAGTACGGAGTATAGATATTATGTGATGATGATGTTATGATTTTGATATCATATGATATATGTTAGCTTTGTGTCATATGATTGGTAGTATCATATGCATGTACATAAATGGATTTCATATGATTGGGATGGATGCCTTGATAGATATGTGTATATGCTTTGGTAAGATCATTGCCTTGATAGATATGTCAGGTTTGGTATATGCTTTGGCTGGGATCGTTGCCACGATAGATATACTATATATGCTTTGGCTTGAGAGATATATGCCTGGTTTGGGTATATGCTCTGGCTATTATCACAGATGAGTACGGTACTATGATATGTGCTGCTAATATGAAGATGTGATGTGGTTCCACTGACATATTGAGCTGAATAGGCATATCATTGGTTGATGCATGATACAGAGCATTCACATTGGATATGATGTTTATTGTGCTTTATCATTGATATTGTGTTTTGATATTGCACTAAGATAATGGTTTATCTATACTCATGTTTTGTGAATGTTTCTGTAGGGACTCATAGACGTGGGAAGACGGGATGTGAGTCATTTTTCGTTGCGAGCTGAACCACTGCCTAGGAGTTATCTTGGATTAGGTTGTTACTTGTACATGTGATGTATAGTTGGTTAGGTTTTTATAACCTTGTAACAACTTAACTAGTCAGAAACTCTTAATCAATGCATGTTTTTACTTAATTCAGACTCACGTATGTATGGATAAGTAATACATAATGGATTAAGTAACGAGGACCCACATTAGTGGTATTAATTGATACATAATGAATTAAGTAACGAGGACTCCACATGTAGCAAATAGTAATTATCATATAACTCCAAAATACCAATGTTCTACAACAATAACATTATAGTTCAACAATCAACGTAAAAGAAAACATAATTTTCATTCTTTCATATAATATACTTCACTCAACATATATATATATATATATATATATATATATATATATATATATATATATATATATATATATATATATGTGTATGTATGTATATATGTATGTATGTATATTATATAACATATATGTATATTATATAATATACATGTATATAATTATACGAAGCTATGCGTTCTTAAATAATTTATGATAATGAATAATTGTATAAGTGTGAGTGTGAAAAAGCAAAAATTGATGGAATTATGAACAAGGAAAGAGTTGGGAAAATGTCGAGTAATGTTTTTGAATTGACTTAAACAATATGTGTTGTTATTGACGACAAAATTAATATAGTAATAAATTATATATTTGTTAATTATGGACTATTTCTTAACATATATAGCTATGCTTATATATGGTTCATTATCATATTTAGTTACGTTATCTGAAAATCAAAATTCTATCTCTCTGGATCTTTTTATTACCTATAATTTGTTCTCCCTTTTCATTTTTCACTAACCCGATATTTTCTCACTGAAGTATTTTTTAAATAAAGAAAATTTAAGAAAAAGTTGAAATCGCCATCGGAATGGCTATTTCAACTTTTTAAAGTTGAAATCGTCGTCCCGGATGGCGATTTACCGTATTTTCGTACTTGTTTTTTTGTTACGGTATTTTGTAATTTTTTATTTTATTTATAATATTTTTATAGTTAATCCATCAATTATAGTCTGTTTATAATGAATTACAATATAATCCGATACAATAATTATATGAATTAGCTCTAATTATTTTGCGAAGAAAAGGAGTTAATCACCTTGTATATCTTCATATCCATAATATGCAAATTATATTGTTTTTAAAATGGTTGTATATTTATTATCATCTGAATTTTTTCCTTTAATTTTAGCGAAAAAAGATTTAATGTTATATTATACGCAAACTTGAAAGCAATTATTTTGGGAAAACAACGCCAAACAAGCTGAATTTACCAAACACTCCTCGCCACAGATCCAGCTCAATAATGTAAGGGTTGGTTTTTTCATCAGCACATATTCCTCAAAACCCTAGTAGCTGCCGCCGCATCCATCCGCAGCGTTCCACCGCCATGGTAACACCTTCTGCTCATTCTGTATTGTTTTTTTGTTAATATACACACAACCAACACTAACTGGATTGTATGTGTTCGTGAAAATGTCAAGGCTTCAGAGAAGAAACTGTCGAATCCAATGAGAGAGATCAAGGTTCAGAAGCTGGTCCTCAACATCTCGGTCGGTGAGAGTGGAGATCGTCTCACTAGAGCGGCTAAGGTAGATTTCATCCCCCAATCATTCTGTATTTTCTTCCATTTTGTCATTTTTTCAGGACTTTATTACCTTGCGTTTTGTTAATAGGTGTTGGAACAGCTTAGTGGCCAAGCCCCTGTTTTCTCCAAGGGTAATTCTCTTTCAACTAGTTTTGAAGAGCATTTTGGTTTCTGTCGTGGATCTTGCATTAGTAGAACGAGCTGAAATGTTAAAGTGTTATTGCGATATTCTTTAGGGTGATTTTAGGTTGAAGCATTTGCGGTAAATGATTTTAAATCCATGCTTTGAATCCATTGTCCTTGTTTTGATATTTTGAATTTCAGGGATGTTAAATTCTTCGGAAACTCATTTTATGCTATGAAATACATCTCTCAGATCCCTCTATCCAAATGCAACCTAAGACATTGACCTCTTAGGTGATGAACTGATCAGTAGTAAGGCGTTTTTCACCCACGCACAGTAACGTAGAGACCTTTGGTTCCTAGTCGTAATATAATTGGGGAAAGTAGAATGTAAATGTTGAGATTTGGTATGTAAAAGCACTTATCCAATTGCCATCTCACCTCTAATTTGAAAAAAAGCCAAGAGTTGTTTAAACTAGTTGGAAATACTTAATGGTTATCTCATATTGTAAAACATTCTCACGCAATATATGTATCAGATAAGCTGATCCAAGAAGAAAAGAAGCTGATCAAGAAACATATATAATATATTAACAGAAAAGCATCAAGCGTTCTGAATGCATGAAATTTTATGTTATATTCATATGCAAATCAATCGTCTGCATTCTGTATTTCATTTTTTTTTATTATGTTTGACCTACATAGTTTTTTTTTTGTTTGACAGCAAGATACACCGTGCGTTCATTTGGGATCAGACGTAATGAAAAAATTGCATGCTATGTCACAGTCAGGGGTGACAAGGCAATGCAGTTACTTGAGAGTGGCTTGAAGGTCAAGGAGTACGAACTGTTGAGAAGGAACTTTAGTGATACTGGTTGTTTTGGCTTTGGTATTCAGGAGCACATTGATCTTGGAATCAAGTAAGTATGTCTGCCTTGTTTTATATTTATAAATTGTAGGTGCTGGATTTCAAACTCACATTATAAAAGTATCCTGAAATGTTTATTGCAGTATATGTTTTGCTATAGGAATATGGTTTTATATAAATAACTGTTGTGAAATACCCTCCACACCCTCTCCCTGGAAATATGAAGGGATTTACACCAAATAGGAAAATGTGAAGAATGGCTAGGTGCCAAACTGCATTTTATAATTTGTTTTTTCAGAAATTGTATGCCTGAACCGCTAAGAAGATTACCGTCATCTGTAATAAAAAGAGGCATAGCAATGTTTGGCATTGGTTGTCTACTCTTTATATTTCATGGCGCAATTGTTATATTAGGTCAGGTCCGTGTGCGTTGCACTTGGAAATTTGCTTCAGATTATCCATTTTTCACCACGACAACACATTAAATAGGTCATTGAAAGATTTATTGCTCTTGCACCATTGTTACCCTAATGTTACACATTTACTCTTTCTCCAGGTATGACCCTTCGACTGGTATTTATGGTATGGACTTCTACGTTGTTTTGGAGCGCCCTGGTTATCGAGTGGGTCGTCGTCGCAGGTGCAAGTCTCGTGTTGGGATCCAACACAGGGTCACGAAGGAGGATGCAATGAAGTGGTTCCAAGTGAAATATGAAGGTGTTATCCTCAACAAAGCATCCAATATCTAGTTAGTGAATGTATGTTGGGTTGCCAAATGCGTATAATTTATGCAGTTTTCATCTCCATATCTATTTCCTTTTGACCTTTATAAATCAGATTTTTCTCAACTTTTCAACTTACGTTTTTGTACTCTTGCAATGATATCAATTTGGTTAAATTTTTTGTTTGCATTCCCAATTGAGCTGTTTTAAGAAATTGGACATCTCCATGTTTGTTTTCAATTTCTATCACTCTGGTTTCAAAAATAAAATCAATATCGCACTTTATCTTTCAAAAGTTACACAACCCACTTTATTTTTTATATCCTCGAAGTAAATTCTCTCTTTCAAATTAATTTATTGCTTTGAATTTATCTTTTCCTGGCAAAAATATCTACAATTATATTATATTTTTATACAGTTTAATATATTTTAAAATACTGTACTTACTACTATTAATAGTACATCTATAATGTAATATCACCAATATACTTCCAAAAGTCTTATTGCTGTTATTTTCAAAAATAATATAATTTTCACAATACTTGCAAAAAAAAAAAATCAAACATAGTAGTTGGCAACTTCCACTGTTACAAAACCAATAATAATAACTACTAATTTTGAATACAAAATATAATTTTGTATATATTAAATTTTTATATAACATAATTATGGTATAGTAATTTTTTATTAAAGTTAATGTTTGAATTTTAATTTTTTTATATATTCTTTTCTTTTAAAAATGACAGTATTATGGAAAATAGATAATCTGGAAAAGAGAATTGCATATGACAGTTAATTATATGATCACAAACTTATAATATAGAATAGAATAGTATAAATAAGGGAAAATTTCGGGTTGGTACCATTAGATAAAAGATTTTTTGGCCCAATCACAAAAAAAAAATGCTTTCAACTAGGTCCAATTTTTTATGTAATGTCCAAAATAACCCAAAACTACTATCTTCTGCATCCAAACGTCAATTTCCCTCCCGTAAAGCTTTCAGAAGCGATTCTCAATGCAATTAAGGAGCACAATAGAAGCAATTCAGATCCATTAACTGAAATAGTCTTCTGCATTCACTCCAAACTGAAATCTATTTCACCTGTAAAATTCTTCACTTTCCACATTACAAATGCTCAAAGTCCATTTTATCCACCCAATTTATTTTTAGCTTTAATATTGACACACGGAAGAGCACTGCCCCTACCAAGATCCGAACGTTTAAGATATCTCCTCTTGGATTTTTTTGCTATGCTCGAGGCAACATCATCGGAACTGTTTCTTGTAACATCAATCCCATTGCTCTTAATAAAACCTGTGAGATTTGGGCTCGTATTTTCAGTGTCCGAATTAGGAATTTCCAACATCAAATAATCATTTAACGAATCCATCATACCAAAAGGCACACAACCACTGGTTTCGGAATCAACAGAATTAATAACCCTAAACATCTCAAGGTCAGTGAATCTAGGATCTTTACAATTTCGACTATCCATCTTTTCTATCATCATCACTACATCATCCACAAAAGACGTCATATCTCCAAGAGTATTTACCGAGCCATTGTCAACCGAAAACAACGAATTAACATTTCGAGACCCTGCCATCTTTTCACTAAGATTTACAACATTCTTACCATTAAATTAATCAGTGTTGCGAGGACCACATGTCAAGTCAGTTTGAGTATCAATTGATTTCATTTTTCTTTCTCCTTCTGTTGACACAAATGTGGAAGAAACGAGTATTAGCATCTCCTAATTTTATCCACCGAATTCTCGAAATTACATTTGCATGCACTGTTAGTCTCATGAGGTGCATGTAAATTACAACTACCGTATGAGTATAGCGGTGCATGTATATTACCATTATGTTTTTCTATGGGCAGTAATTTACATGAACCCTCTTGGATAATTTACATGAACCATATACATGCACATATATACCCATACGGTGTATGCGTATTCTTTTTATTTTTATATACTGTAAAGTGAGTATTTTGCCTTTGGATATAGTGGGTTTTTTTCTTATCAATTGAAAGTATATTACATTCACATGCATAGCATAAGAAAAGGTTTTTCGGCTCAATCCACCAAAAAATAAACGTTTTCAATTAGCGATGCATGCATATTACATTTACACGCACCTTATGAGTTGTTTAGTCTCGGCGGTGCATGTAAAATACATGCACCACATGGCTCACATGCACCGTATGACTCTAGAGGTGCATGTAAATTACATGCACCTATAGACTCATACGGTGCATGCAAATTACATGCACCTATAGACTCGTTAAATTTCCCAATTTTCTTTCAATTTGCTCCTCGATTGACCAATGCATAAAATATTGTGTAAGTGAAGTAAGGTGGATAAATCTTCTTGCTTACGTAATTTACAAGTGGTGCATGTAAATTACATGCATCACATTACTCACATGCACCGTATGACTCTAAAGGTGCATGTAAATTACATGCACCTTTAGACTCATACGGTGCATGCATATTATTTATTATTTTTATATATTGTTAGTCTCGTGCGGTGCATGTAAATTATATGCACCGTATGACTCACATGCAGGATATGAGTCTATAGGTGCATGTAATTTATATGCACCGATAGACGGTTATGCACTGATGCACCAATATACTATTTTTTGTTAAAGGCAATACTTAAGTCTATCGATACATGTAATTTACATGCACCGCTAGATGTTGCCTGCTTGTTTACCGGTGCATGTAATTTACATACACCGATAGACTAGCGGTGCATATAATTTACATACACTGCTAGATATTGCTTGTTTGTTTAAGATTGTTAGTTCTTCATCTTTGATTTTAAAATAATTTCAAAAATTAAACTAGATAATAAATTGTTTGCATTGTTATAAGCTCTGAAAAATGCATAGTAGTAACAATAGACATATTAAATTTTTTTAAGAAAGCTTTTAAGATATCAAAATATGTTCGTCCTAATTATTTTAATATCTTAAGATGATGATATCTTATCTTATACATCTTTTTAACAGTTTGTTTTTTTAAAAAAAAAAACTTTACAAATTATAATAAACATTATGTACATTATAAAAAAATAAAAAATAACAATCAATACTTCGTAGTAACTGCATATAGTGTATGATCACAAATTCAATTCCATAGAAGAAACATATCGATTTGGAATGGGAAATTCAGGTTGACAGATCCATCATTTGAATTCAGCGCAACAATGAGAATGGCAACTACCATAACCAGAACTAGCCCATTTTGAATAAAACTTATCTCACTTGAGGTAAATTGGATTAAGTTATTGGTTTCAGGTCGATAATTTAGAAAGACCTGTACTTTTAAGTTATTACAGTTTTTAAAATCGTGGCTAAATGCCCGACCACTTAACCAATAGACTGTAATTCAGCTTACGTCATTATTGACTGAAAATCACGTGGATCCCTCAGAAATGGTGGATTTCCTATATCATATTCTCCAACCTGCTCGCGGCGATCATCTTTTTGCGATTTTCTGCAACTATCCAACAACAGTCAAATGATTGGAACTGATGATGATCACGTAATTTTACCTGCATGTTTAATTAAAAAACGTATAGTTAATCACCTAGAAAAAGAAAAGGTTAATTAGGAAATAATTTTCAAGCCTAAGTTCGTGAAGTCGACGATCGGTGCAAGGGATATGAGATTTGGCACGAGAAAAGTGAAGATATGTGATGTATGAAGACCGAAGAACAGAGATATGCACTTGAGAGTTTGGAATTTGAACCTGAGAATGAGAATGATATTTTAGTACTCAAAATAGACTAATTAGATTAGGTTTTGTTAAAACAGACTTATTTTAAAGAAGTTTCTTACAAGTTGTATTTAGTTGTAAAGAAGATTTTTTGGAAGATTTAGTTTAAAAGATGTTTTGAAAATTGGTACATTCTTGTAGTTTTCTCTATAAATAATTGGAAAAAATCTGATTCTTTCGTCCTGCTGTATAGGGTGAGCATTCGGTTGGCTCAATTACTAACCGAACCTAACTTTTTCTTTTATCAAATTGGATTGAATGTTTTTTGTGAAAACAGAATCCGAATAAAAATCGGTAACCGAATTAATCTAAATTTTTATAAAAAATTTAAAAATCGGTTTAAACTTTCAAAAAAATGTGTTACATTGGTTAAACCGGGTTTTAAAATAAATGATAGAAACCAAAACAATTTAACTACTTTTTTTAAAATTAAAACCTAATTTTTGAATTAATTTGAATATGAAATTTTGATCAACTTCTGCTTATCAAACAAAAAATTTATGATTATTGTGTGACACGAAATAGCAACAGTCGGAAGCGTGATCAAACTCCAAAAACCGTGCAAGGCAAAAATACTCACATAAAGACACGTGCCATCTGCCTAAATTTTGTCAAGATTCTTTTTCATTGTAGATTCCTGCCAAAACGATTGGTTTTCATCTTGCCATCTCATCATTTCCTCATTTTTATATTTCCTCACACTAATTTTTTCTCTCCACATAGATTTTGGGAAATATATATCCTTGATGATATCACAGATTGTTTTCATTCTCAGTTTCTTGAAAGCCGATACCTGAATTTTTGACTTCTTACGCGCATGCTGTGTTGATGGCTCAATTACTATCACCAGTGTGCACAGATATACTCAAATTCCGAAACCCAGTTCAGATTTTTTGTTCGACGAACAGATATCCTTTGTTGTGCAAGAATAGCACGAATTGGAACAGACATAGTGGGAGGAGAAGTCATAGCAGAACAAGGGTTACATATCAGGAATCTGCGTCGTTTGAAGATGTTGCAGATGATTATTATGCTTTACTTGGGCTGGTAATCGAAAAAATTGATTTAATTTTGCGGTGCATATTGTTACTGTTTGCTGAGAAAATTTTCTTCAATGTGAAATAGATTAAAATATGAAGCTTTAGTGTTGCTCCTCAATTGATGCTTGCTGTATATTTTGTCATGAGTGCAATCGTCACTAGTGTGTTTGTGACCATGCTTCCTACTCATAACCACTTGATTGATAGGATTTGGTTGATAGGAATATCCTGTGTCCTTTTATAACTAACAAATATAGCTTTCAACCATGGTTTACAAAATCGGTACCGGAACGGGCGTTCCAGAACCGGAACGGCCGGAACCTGTCCGGCGTTCTAGCATGTAAAGGTTTATGTCTTGTAAAGGCGTTTTTCACCCCAAAATCGGTATCGGAACGGTTTTTTAGCTAAAGAACGGTGGAACGGAACGTTTTTCTTGCTCTGGAACGGCGGAACGGCCATTTTGGGTGCATCAAATACATATTCTTTTCCTAAAATATTCATTTTTTTTTAATTTTTTTGATAATTTTTTTAAAAAATCCGTTCCGTTACCGTTCCGTGAAATGTTATTGGAACTGGAACGGAGACCTCCGTTTCGGGCACCGTTCCCGCGACGGCGAACCATGCTTTCAACTCATCAATGTTTGTCAACAACCTTCAACATGACCCCATGCCCCACATTATACCCACGTTATACACGTTATATATGTCAAATACGTGGATTGATAATGAGGATAGTAAATCACATGGAAAGCTGATACATGTTAAGAATTTATGGGGTTCATACTAATTACCAGTTGAATTCTTAACAGTTTGGAATTTAGTCCTTTAACTGCAGAAGTTTACCTCAATTATAGGTGGCAAATCCCATAAATAACTATTGTATTAAGTAACTCTCCTTAAGTAATATCCAGAAAGTAACTCTCTTCAAGTAAGAACCCATTGAATGGGTTTATTTGTTCCCTGGGTATGGTATGAAATGAAACATGTTAAGAAGGTAAGGTGTTTATTTAAGGTATGAAATTGGCCTGACTTTGGTGTGTTTTGGATTGGCGAATGATAAATGACTTTTGTAACTACATTCTTTTTAAAATTATCATAGTAATAACTTTCTTTATGTATCATATTTGAAGTATGGAGTATCTGTATCAAAACTTTAAAACAAATGCAAATCTCGGGTGTTAAATTTTACACGCAGCTACATGTTTTTGTTTCACTAAATTTCTGTATTTACTCGACCATTCTTGGTGTCCAATATTTAAAATTATGACTACTCTTTATTTTCCTATATTAAGCATCTTTCTTGATACCCAATTTATTCCTTGGCCTATTTTACCAGCTTCCAGATGCGACTCCAGAGCAGATAAAAAGGCATATTATAATTGCATGAAAGCTTGCCATCCAGACTTGAGTGGTGATAATCCAGAAACCACTAATTTCTGTATGTTCATTAATGAGGTTTATGAGGTGAGATCTTTTTCCTGTGGATTTCTTCAAAACTTTGAGGTAGTTATTTGACATCATTATTTTGCTTAAAAGTGGCTTTTGTTGTTTAGATTCTGAGCGATCCTGTGCAACGAATGGTTTACGATGAAATTCATGGATATACTTTGACAGCAATCAATCCTTTTTTGGACGATTCAAGCACAAGGGATCATGTATTTGTTGATGAGTTCAGCTGCATAGGTATGTTTAGAATCTGCAAAGTTAGCTACTTATAGATTTATCTCACTTTTATCGACTTAGGGATCTATAATTGATTTGTGAAGTCAATAGGAAAACAAAGTTGGTGGGAGGGGAATAAACCGATTGTTCATTCCTTTATTTTAACCATCTATCAGGTTGCAAGAATTGTGCCAATGTGTGCTCGGGTGTGTTTGCCATAGAGGAAGATTTTGGAAGGGCCAGAGCTTACAACCAGTGCGGAAAACGTGATTCTGTTCAACAGGCAGTTGAGAGCTGGTAGGTTCAAGGTCTAGCATGATTCTTCCCTTTAGTTTCGGGTATTTTCAACTTTAGTTTAGAGTTTTAGATGGACGTTGTTTATTTGGTTTTATCAACATCTCTTATTTTGAACGGAAGAATCATCTTAATTTCAAGTATTTTTTTTCTTTGTCGACATTGGTAGAGTGTATCTAGAGAGAGAAGAGGTTTTAACATAACTGGTACTTCTATCTTCATTTCAGCCCAGTTGATTGCATCCATTGGACGTCGGCTGCTCAGCTATCATTGCTCGAAAACGAAATGAGAAGAGTCGAAAGAGTAAATGTAAGAATCAAGTAATCATCACCTCCCAAGAAATTTCTAACTTAGACCTGCAACTTTTGTCTTCGTTCTTGGATCGTCCTATATCTGGTTTCGACCAATGTGACAAACATTATTTATATGAACTGCTTATTTTATAAATTTGACGTTGTGTATCAGGTAGCATTGATGCTCTCGGGAATGGGATCAGCTTCGGTTGACGTATTTCGCATGGTAAGAGCTTTGTCCTTTTAACCTGTAATGTTCATGCCAAACAAGTTAAATGAACGCAGCTCGATTGCTTAATAATTGAGATTACCTTATCAGAATAACCATAGCCATTTTTGTGTGAATATGGTTTTTTTGCTTAATATATTAATCCTAGTTACTCTATAATAAATGGTGCAGGCAAGCACTAGATGGGAAAAGAGACAAACCAAAATCTTGGTAAGAATACTAGTGCAAAGTTCAGAATGTTTTATTCTAAATATGAACGTGGCCATGATACCATCTTTAGAGAAGAAAAATTATTTCACTTCCTATTCTTGGATAGGAAATATTTATTTTCTTGGTATTCATAAGTTTTGAACAAATAAATCGCATGTAATTGAGAATGGAGTATTGAGCAAACAAGCAACCGGTGTCATTTTTTTCTGCAGAGAGAAGCTAAAAGAGAGATGACGAAGCAGAAAAATTCTGATAAAACTGAATCATTTTTGGACAATCTTTGGGGAAATCGCAAAAGGGATTACAAAAATCCAGGTAAGCGTAAAGATATAATGGCTTTGTATTTGTACCGCTTCGGCGCTTCCGAAACTTTACCATATTTTTAGCAACCGAAGAGAAGGCTCGAGGGTCATTTCAAAAGTACTTATTTTCTTGCAAACTTGCCTCGTTTCTGTACTTTTCAACAAAAACTATAATAGAAACTATATATATCCCAGTGTATGCAAATAGTCTTGAATCGATCATTGAGCAAAATAAGGTTTTTGTGGTGGTTTATAGCTTCAGAAGAGGAAGCAAAAGAGAGGGCCTCGCGAGCAGCTGCAGCGGCTCGTAGATGGAGGGAGTATTCAAGAAGGGGAGTGGATAAACCTCCAACCCTCAAACTTCCTGAAGCTGTCTCCAACAAGGAGTAATGAACAGATTAAATTGACAATAATCTTTTGTGTGTATATTTCGATATTTATCTTTCTGCTCGATTCGTGACATTTATCGCGTCGTGTCCGAAAGTGTATTATCATCTTGTACACTATTGAAGCGATGATCAGAATTGTATCCACATTTGATACTGAAACAAGACATGAAAAATATTCATGGCTAGCAAACTACTATTACTACAACATTAATGGGTGTGAGCCTTTCGCTATTTTTATGATGCGGGGAAAGTGTTGCTGAAATAAATTTTTTTTTTTGATGCAACAAATGTATGGAGACGCTTAACTAACAGTAGCGGGCGACGCACACGCGTTGCGTGCGTATAATGCAATAAATAATATCGTAGGAAATAATAATATCATAGTAAGAAATATACAGATTGTCTTCTTATTCATCGAATCGTTGTGTTTATTTGACGTCTATGATCGTCGTTCTGATTAGCATCAGTGGTAGCGCATGGAATAATCCTTTATATTTGCATTGTTTCAGGCAAACTGTTTCAAAAAAACATTGTATATTCTTCTTGTTCTCCAAAAAAGGGCGAAAGAAGAAGACATCATCTCGCCAGAGATTTCAGCAATACTCTTGTTCTCATTGACCTTTTCCTGCTAGAAAAATCAGTATTTGTCACCATAAAAAGGAAAAAGAAGAAAGTAATGTAGTAGGTCTCATCGGCCATTTCCTTTGCTAACAATCGCAATTCATCAACAATGTCAATATATCCACTAATCCATCTTCATAAATGAATAAAGGTTTATCCAGTGACATCTACACCTAAATAATCACATAACTGCACAAAAATGCAAATATAAAATCATATGGAAGGGTAACAACAAAAGAACGTCGAAGCCCCTAACAAAAACAGCAAATACCGATGTCGTTCTATAACCATGAAATCAAATAATCAAAAAAATTTACGACTGATAATGACTTAACAACATCGTCATGTGCTTGTTCCTCGGCAGCGACATGATGAAACATATGTATTTACAAAAGAAAAAAAACAAAAGCGATAGGAGAGAAATAAACTTGATGATAAGGGATTGAAAAATAAAGGAGGGAGAAGTTGAATGGAAAAAAGTAGAGGAAAATATGAGAGAAGTTAATAGGTATGAAATTTACCATAAAGCAAAGCAATAAAGTGACACAACATATGAATATTGGGGTAGAATTGAAGAACATTTTGGTGTCACTTGACGGAGCAAAGCAGGCTTTCTAAGATACTCATAATTTATAAGATAGTATAGATATAAACCTTAGGATTAAAAATATTGTTTCTACTTCCTACCTCCTCCATAAGTCGAAAGCTGCTGAAAAATTCTTGCCTCCATAAGTCGAAAGCTGCTGAAAAATTCTTGCATGCACCCACGCGCACGCACATATATATATATATATATATATATATATATATATATATATATATATATATATATGTGTGCAATATATATATATCGAGACCCATATCGATGCATGCAATAGTTTCCCGCAAGCTGCTATACGCTATTGTTGCACATCTTGTGCGTGCTTTCAAGAAAATGCTTTCCCACTTGAGTGTACACGATTCAGCATCATTTTAGATTCTAAATAGCTTTTTTGACAATAAAAAAGGTACTTATTCGAGTTGGCTTGTCTTTACATTGCTTTAAAATTCGAATTGTTAAAAGTTACATTTTCAAAATAATATTCCTGAAAACAATTCAAATACCTAAAATTCTTACACCATTATACCTTTTGCCATTTCCAACATTCCATTATTATACTATTCTTGTCTACTAAGTAATCTGTAATCAATCATATAATGGACCTGTCGGAAATTAAATCAAAACTATGTTCACCCACGAGAAATTATGACTTTTTTCTTTCAAAAAATAAATATTTATATAAAATTTAACTTAAAAAAGAATTGAAAGCCAGGGAACTGGGTACCTATCCATTATCGGTTTGTCTTTGGTGCACCGTGTGTGTTGGTGCAACAAGATACAATGCATGTGTCTTGGTGCAACGAGACACCCGATGCACCAAAGACAATTCCCCCATTATCGTACGCACTTAGGAAATCACTCAATAAAATCTGTGTTTGCTCTCGTGGATGTAGGTAGTTGTCGAATCACGTAAATATTCGTGTTCTTCTGTGTGTGTATGGTGTTTACACTTTATTTTGGGTATTCTGGCACAACAAATTGTATCAGAGCAAGGAACAAAATTCATCATATTCGCAACAACCACTTTGTTCTGAAAACAGTAGTAGAATGAGATATTCTACTCTACAAAATCATGAATGCAAATAATCATGCATACTTGTTAACAAAGATGGTAACATAGATTAAATTTCAATACTGCTTAGAATTGATCAACATTAATTGAGTATTCAGTATCCAGCGCCCGAGGGCGTACTGAAGGAGGCAACACAAATTGATGGAAAATCGCCAAGGTTGAGATTGTTGGCCGGTGGCTTTTGAGTGGTGGCAATCTTCCATGCAACAACCACTTTGTTCTGAAAACAGTAGTAGAATGAGATATTCTACTCTGCAAAATCAGGAATGCAAATAATCCTGCATACTTGTTAACAAAGATGGTAACATGGATTAAGTTTCAATACTGCTTAGAATTGATCAATATTAATCGAGTATTCAGTATCCAGCGCCCGAGGGCGTACTGAAGGAGGCAACACAAATTGATGGAAAATCGCCAAGGTTGAGATTGTTGGCCGGTGGCTTTTGAGTGGTGGCAATCTTCCATGCACTGTACAAAAGATGGTTGGAGATTAAACATGTTTTTTTTCTGTAGCATTGGAGGCATGGTCAACAATGGTAGAAGCAAAGCTCAAGATGATGAGCTCCTCCGAGAGAATATAAACCCATCACCCTTACCCTCACAAATTATCCCTCATCAGTTTAGCTTCAGAATATGATATGTGAGCTTTTAATAAAATATGTCTCTCGTGGAGGTAGTTAATCGCCGAACCATGTCAATATTCATGTTATTGTATGCGTGTATTGTTGTTGGTTAGTTATCTAGCAATGTGTATCTTAGGAATGCAATAACAAAAATAACAATGACTTAAAAGTTTATGTTGATGCGTGATTTGTAATCTCCGTCCTTAAGACAATATTGCCCCGCCTTGGTGCTAACGGTTTGCTTTGGCAATTTGTCTCACAAGATACAACGACTATGACTTGTGATAAGAACACTCCAAATCACAAGTCCTCAAACTACTCAATAAGAAGAAATTTGATGAACAGACTAAATGCTCTCAATTTGATTTATGATGTAGATTTCGAAATTTCATGTTTAAACAAATGGGGAATATCTTATTTATAGAAAACCAAATATATGTGTCCAAAAGGCACCATTTAGATGCACTCTGTCAAGGAAAAATCGCACCCCAACATAAATGGATATACAATTCTTGTCAACAGACACATGGTCGGCGCCTGATGCTCGATCGATTGAGCCCCTCGACGCCTGATGCTCGATCGATCGAGCCCCTTATTCCAACAGACGGAATTTTTATGTCTTGCTCAATCGATCGAGGCCTTAGTCTCAATCGATCGAGCACCTTTTTTTTTCTTCTTTCTTTTCTTTTAATTTATTTCGAAATTCTAACATATAATATGTTTACACTTTATTTTGGATATTTTTGCACAACATGTCCCTTCTTTAACAATGACAACATTTTCATTTAACCACAGTTTACCTGCTAATGATCGAAAATAAAGTAAGAAATTAAACATGATACAAAATTGTTCGAATTGCAGTCATCTGACAGTGGAAGCAACAGTATGAGCCCAATATTTGAGATGATCTTTCAACTCCATTTCATTACCAAAAGCCGGAAGTCTCCAATCCATCAATGGATTCTTTTCATCTTCAAAAAATTCCCATGCTTCTGAAAGATAAGGCCTTGAAACTGATACCTCAACAAAACCCTTATCAGATCCCTCCGTAATGTTTTTCCCATGTCTTTGAAGTCCTGGAATTATTGAGACCAATCTGGAATCCTTATCTTCATCAGAAAAGACAAATCCCAGATCCATAAATCCCTTTACTTCCTCAAATTCAAGCTCTGTTAAGCTTTTACCACTCCCTTCTCTCCTCATCCTCTTCCTCATCTTCTTTCCTTTATTAATGGTTCGTTCTGTCTGAGAGAGATAGACAAAAGATCCGTTCGGGCTAGTTTCAAATCCGTTTCGAAAATCAATATGTAAGTACTCTTGTTTTTTCAATGTTAATTCTGGGAATTCTTCAATTTCTTTGCCTGAAAGTATAGTCTGCAGCTGAGGAATAAGAACTGAATCTGGAGATGGGGAGTCCATCGAATCTGAGCAATCTTTTGAACTCAAAAACTGGTCACTGAAAGATCTTCTCATCAAGGTCTTGACGGGATTAAGCATCATTTTTCCAAATACCTCTTCTTCTTCTTCTTGAACTTGACGAACTGGACTTGTTTGTAGTGTAGACAAAGGGGGCTTTTCTGAGAAAACTCCATATTCAAACCAGTAAAAATCAAAGAGATTTAGCAGTTTCGTTTCTTCATCGGACATTTTGTGTCGGTTAATGAAGCCTGCTTGAGGAATGAATTCTGAGTGTTGAAAAGTATTTGAAATATTGTTAGATCTTTGATGAACAAGGCAAGCGGGCAAATAATTTTATATATGCAGCCTGCAGGCAATAGATGCTTTTACATTTTTGACCCTCAATTAAATTTAAATAATAATAATAATAATCTTGAAAGTTTAAGGGAATATTATATATGTTAATGGACATTCACTTTTTTTGGTAATTTTTAGTTCTCACGTCTTTCTTGTTGACGTGGCATTTTAGGCTGTTACATTATTAAAATTGTTTGAAGTCACAAATACGTAATAGCTAAAATATTAAATTTCAAAGTTTATCAGTGGGTTTATTTCCATATATTTTAAAAATATTTTCAAAACCCATCTCAAAATCTATATTGTGTCACAATCTAAATTATTATAATTATTAAGATCTCGTGAGTGTTGAGCAATGCCTTTATTGCGTAGCAGATTTAGAATCCAAGATCAAAAGGCAAAAAATAATCACATAAAAAATTGGTGGGGGTGGGAGTTTGATTTAAGATCAAGAAAATATAATTTTAAGGAAGCGATCTGTAATTCTGGAGGACAAAATGTAATTTTATTTATAATTTAAAAAAATTAAGGATGGCACTTGCCTAGCCATGATTCCGCCCTTGCCTATTAGTATAATATTTGTGTATTTTGTCACGTCCCAGGCCCGTGCAAACACGATTGTACAATAGGCTCATATAGCAACTACTTCGTATCATACCTCACTTTACGAGAAAATGGTTAACCCAAATTGCTATAGGAATCCGTTATAACCACTTATAAATCATTTTCAATTTTCAATTTTTATCCATGTGGGACAAGGGTATCACATATTCCTCTTCTTAGTTTTTTTTTTATTGATCTCTCATTTCATTTTTTGAGAAGTCAGACACCATATTTATGTTGCAGCAATGCCGGCTTCAAGTATTTGTTATTCTTATCGTTTTGTTGGTAAGATTTGTCCGAATCCCACACTTGATTCAATGTAATTAAAATAATAATAAAACTATACAACGAGCTTAACATTTATATATATATATATATATATATATATATATATATATATATATATAATGTTAGTATCAAACAATGTTTTATTATTATTTTTGGTAATATAAAAACCAAATATTGAAATCATTGCTTAAACTTGACGAATCATTTAACTAACATTTTGTTTGGTTTCCGTACACCGACATCATATCCAAAAACAGCGGAATAAAACGTAAACAGATTTAACCAGGGGACGGCTCGATGGCGCTAGATTCATATATTAGAACATGCAAAAATCCAATATAATGCACGAAAGGAATTACCGATAACAACGAAATCAATCTGTATGATGTGATCCCTCAAGTCCAATCAACCTGACCAGACGGCTTTTCTATGAGATTGAGAGTATTGAATGGAATCACTTAACCCTAGAGAGAATGTCGTATTTATAGTTGTAATTAGTTAGCTAATTGGGTTATGGTCTATAAAGCCTATCGAGCAATGTTTGGCTTGCAGGGCATTTTATACTTTAACATATTTTCCCATCAGATCCACGCGTTACATTATTGTGCCTTGCATTCTTACCAACAAAATGGCCCACCGTTTGTCTTCTTCTCGAGCTTCGTTTCAATCATCTGCTTATCTTCATAATAACAAAAAATTCGAGAAGTTTGAAATTCTGATTTATCTTCAAATCAAAACCTACAAAATGGGTTCACTTCGCTATTTGAATGTTTGGGTCAATGAATTAAACTAAAAATCGTGACATATATACATAAGATATTCTTACGTATCATTTCAAATCAAATTTCAAATTTATTATATACTCAAATCCCTTCATTCAAATGAAATACATCCATCTAAACACAACGTAAGCGTCTTTGGATAGTTGGCTCGAATAAGGTTTGCCATACAAACATTAAAGTACGCTCAGGTTGTTTAAGGAGGCCTTCTGAGAATTACGAGAGCTCGAATATACCTGTTAGAGCATCTTTACGGAGGTTGCAAATTGCCAACTAGGACAATTGCAAGTCCTAGTTGGCAATTGCAACCCTAATTGCATGGCTAAGAAGGGCAATTGCTAATTTGTAAGACTACAAATTTAGTAATTGCATGTGGCATTGCAAGTGCAATTTCTTTTGTTTTTTTGTTTTTTTGTTTTTTAATAAATTTCAAATTGATTTTTTAAATATTATAAATATAATTATTAATAAAGGATATAAATATTATATATTATATAAAGAATAAAAATATTATTTTTATTGATATACTATTATATATAATTATAATATTTATAATTAAAATATAAATAATATAAATATTATTAAAAATATAAATAATTATTATTTTATAACTCTATTAAACTAATCTAGTATTTTTAGTTAAAGTAATAAATTTGAAGAATAATGTGTAAATTATGCACATGGATTTATAAATAACATAAAATATTTAAAGGTTTATGATAATATGAATAAAATATAATAATATATTGAGTGTGTTCCATTAATTAAAATTGATGTGAACTACAAGGATAAATATGATTTGAAATTGTTGAATGGAGTAATTGTAAAAGTTATTGATGTGGTAGTGAGACCCACTTTTAAAATTGGTTTGTAATTGCAGTGATAAAGATGGCCAAAAGGCATCTTTAGGGGGTTGCAAATTGTCACTAGGAGAATTGCAATTTGCAAGTCCTAGTTGGCAATTACAACCCCAATTGCATGGATAAAAGTAGGGATGGTAATGGGGCGGGTCCAAACCCGGACCCGTATTGAACCCGACCCGTCGGGGCGGGTCCAAACCCGCTTCAACCGGGTTTGGAGGCGGGGCGGGTCATGAGATTGGCCGAACCCGCCCCGCACCCGCCCAGCTATGCATTTTTTATTTTTTAAAAAAAAAATTAATATTGAATATACATTTCACTTCTTTAATTGTACAATAATGTGTTATTGTTTAATTTCATATCAAAATTCATGTGTTTATGGTAAAGAAGTTGAACATTTTGAATGAAATAAAAACTACATAATAAATATTTGATAGTTTAAAGATAGTTTTACGATACTTATTACAAATATTTACTAGAGGAAAACATTAAATTCAATCTCAAAACTCAATTTTTGTGTTTCAAAATTAATTTCTACCAATTTTTTTTTTTGTAAAAAAAAAATTGTTTGCGGGGCGGGGCGGGTAAACCCGCGAACCCGGCGGGTCTAAGCGGGGCGGAGCGGGTATGGGTTTTATGTGTAGCGGGGCGGGTCCTGGGATTGGCCAAACCCATCCCAAACCCGCCCTATTGCCATCCCTAGATAAAAGGGACAATTGCTAATTTTTAAGATTGTAAATTTAGTAATTGCACTTACAATATCATGTGACATTGCAAGTGCATTTCCTTTTTTTTAGCCTTGTTTTGTACGGTTTACTCTATTTGGAAAGCTCGTAACAAGAAGTTGTTCGAGACACTACTGATAGTTTAATTCGTGGAATTAAACTACATGTATTTCTTTGTTTGTATTTGTTGTTTCATCATTATATGTACCTACTATGATAACATAGTTGGATAGCTATTTTTGTATATTTTGTCTGGATGTATAATAAATACTAAACATTTATTTTCAAACTACTAAATATTTAGTTTCAATGGATTATTCAGATATACACAACGTATTTTGTATATAATTTTTTGTCTATAAAATTTTTTTACAGATAAAAAAAATCAAACAAAACGAAATTAAAACTAGTAACTTTGTATATTTGTTAGGATGTGATATGTTAGAATTTTAATGATAGTTTTAAAATTTTGTCCATTCAATGTAGGGGTGCTTAACGGATCGGACCGGTTCGAAACCGACGGTTCTGGATCCAGTTCCGGTTCCAACCGGTTCCGGATCGATCCGATCCTGTTTGTTGCCTTGAATTTTTTTTATTTTTTTTATCAAGAAAAAATACCGGTTCTGGTTCAGGAACCGGAACCAATCCGATAGCACCGGAACCGGTGGTGCTACAGGTTCCAAAGCATGGAATCGCTCCGAACCGGTTTTTTACCGATTTCGGAGCGGGTTGGAACCGGTTAGCCCGCCCCGATAAGCACCCCTAATTCAATGTAATCAGTAATTATGACATCAATGCTTTAGCCTAGTGGTTGTCACCTATTTCTCAATGTAAGATGTCTCGTGTTCGAGTCCTCCTCTCTCTCCTAAAAAACAAAAAATAAATAAATTAAAGAAAAATGTAATCAGTAATTATACAGTTTGCGGCAGAGTTGTAATTACGCTATGTTTTTTCATAAATTTGGTAGTCTAGTAGAAACAATAGATGATAAATATGTGAAATATAAATTTCATACAAATTAATAATTATAATGAAATTAAACACGTGCTATGCATTTGCAATAGTATAAGTTAATAGACATTATCCTTCGTAAATCCAGTCAAGAAGGATGTCCCAAACAACCTGGGCCTTCGCCTTATATATGTTGGGCCACTAACTCATTAGTCCAATATAATTGGACAAGGAACGGGCTAGTGCAGATCCATCACTCCATAATATATATTAGTAAATCTTTGCACGCGATCCATGCACATAAAATAAATTTTAATATAAAATATAATTGACGAGCACTTCATAGAGTTTTTGACAGTAGATAACACATATGGAAAAGGACTTTATGATGAACTTTTGGCTGTACTAGAAAAGCATGAACTTGATGTGGATGATATTAGAGGACAAGGGTATGATAATGGTTCTGACATGAAAGGTAACAAACAGGGCGTGTAAAAAAGGTTTTTAGAGTTAAATCCTATAGCTTTCTATACTCCTTGTGGTTGTCATAGTTAAATTTAGTAATTTGTGATATGGTCAATTCATGCTCTAAAGCAATATCATTTTTTGGCATAGTACAACACATATATTCTTTATTTGCTTATTCGACAAAAAGATGGAAAATTTTATTAGACTATGTCACTTTGACTCCTAAACCTTTGTCTCAAACACGTTGGGAAAGTCATATTGAAAGTATTTAAGTTCTAAAATTTCAAGCTCCAAAAATTAGGGAAGCCTTATTAGAATTAGCAAAAGTTAGTGAACATCCTAAAACACGAAAATGCTTAGCTACATATGAGATTGAAATTTTTGAATTTTTATTAGGAATGAATATTTGGTATGACATATTGTTTGCAGTTAATTCAGTTAGTAATAGTTTACAGCTTGAAAACATGCGTATAGATCTTGCTATGGAAATATTAAAGGGACTTATTTCTTATTTAAAAAATTATAGAGTAAGTGGTTTTAACTATGCTTTAGATTCATCTAAACAAATGGCAGTGGAAATCGAAATAGAACCTACAATTCGTCAGAAGCATACTATTCGTCGAAAAAAACAATTTGATGAAAATGTTGAAGAGTTAAAATCTCTTTCAAAATTGATTATTTGTTATTATATAGTAGATCATGCAATCTCTTCAATGCATGCGAGATTTGAATTATTTTCAAAATATTATGATATATTTGATTTTTTATTTGGTCTTGACAGATTAAATTCTTATATTGATTGTGATATGGAAAAAAATGTGTTGATCTTGAAAATTTTCTGAAGCATGGTATGTATTCTGATATTGATGGTTTGTATTTATTTTCGGAGTTAAAAGTCTTAAAAGTTTGTGAATGTAGTACACAAAAACCCAATTGAAATACTTAATTTAGTAAAAGAACTTGATTGTCTTCCCAATTGTTTTATAGCATATAAGATATTACTTACTATACCAGTTACAGTTGCATTTGTAGAAAGTTTTTCAAAACTAAAAATTATAAAAAATTATTTACGAACAACCATGTCTCAAGATTGCTTAAATGGACTAGCAATTCTGGCAATTGAAAATGACTTATTGGGTAAACTTGAATACAAAAGTTTAATAAGTACTTTTGCATCCAAAAAGACAAGAAATAAGTTCTTAGTTTAATATTCAACAAAAGTTTTAGTTTTGATTACATGTCTTCGTTTCACCATCTGTTTTGTCCTGCAGGGCATCACATACCTGAGATTTTGGGTCTTTGTCTTTGCGAGGAACAAAACATCAGCACTGTAAGGACTTCTATTGACGATTTTATTTATTTATCGTGTATTTTGAATAGTGTGAAGTTATTTTTTAAATTAAATTTTCTGGATGCCATTGTGAAATTAGTGCAATTTTCATTTGATACTGTCTTTCAAACTTTTGTAAATGTATTTGTTGAATTGATCAATAGTAGCTCATGAGATGATGCATAAGTGATGCCTCATTTTTCTAACTTATCTTAGGCCTTTAGAAAATTTGAGCCGCCCCTGATTTTGGGAGGAAAAGTTGTTACAACATAAGAGATCAAAAGTAGTTGCTATAAGATACTCACACTTTATATATATATATATATATATATATATATATATATATATATATATATATATATTAGCCATGGAACACACGTGTTCATATGTATAATACATGCTTTCTATATAAGTATACCATATATTTTTATTAAATTTTTTTTTAATAATTTATGATAAATTTAGCTTTAATAACCCAAAATAAATCATAACTTTAAATTTTCGGCAATTGTTGGGGTGGTTTGTGAGTAGGGGTGCTTAACGGATCGGACCGATCTGATCCGATCCGGAAACGGCCGGTTTCGAATTCGTTAAGCACGGATCCGGTCCGATCCGTTAAGGAACCGGATCGGATCCGATTTCGGTTTCAACCAGTTCCGGATCGATCCGGTCCAGTTCGTTGCTTTATTTTTTTTTTTTGTTAAAAAAAAATATCGTTTTTGGTTCATTAATCGGAACCGGTTCGGTAGCACCGAAATCGGTGGTGCTACCGGTTCCAAACCACCGAACCATTCCGGATCGATTTTTTACCGATTTCGGAGCGGGTTGGAATCGGTTAGCCTGGTTCCGATTCAAGAAATGGAATCAGGTGACAAGCATTGAGTTGCAACCTTTCATAAATGTGTTGATATTACATTAGATCCATGATCCAAATTTGATTCGAATACATGAGATTCGTTTACTTTACATATCTAAATCAAATTTGGGCTCTTGAATCTAGCAATAATGTATTACCATAATACTAGAGTCTCATTTTCCGAGTTTTGTAATATGTATATATATTACATCTTATTAAGATTTTATCTAGTTTAGAATTTGAATTTTGTTTTTATATTCCATAAACTAGCAGTTAATGTATTGTTTTAGATGGTTTTTTTAGTTAGTTCATAAGTTATTCCAAATACATTAACTCATATATTGAATAAATTAAGAAAACACACATGGTTTCTTTAATTGTATAAATGCATAAAAATTCACTATAAATACTTCTTTTATTTAGTAGAATTTACATTGATCCCATTGCTATTTTATACCAACCCGGCATTTAATAAAGAAAGTCAAAATTGACACGCGGAGCGAGACGCGTTATCTTTTAACCATTGCCTAAATAAACATTGTTGATTAAGAAACCTACTAATATGCAATTAACTAATAATTATTCATCTCCAATGTTGACAACTAGGGGTAATACCAATTTCATGTATAACTGTACCAAAATTGTATATATTTTATATCAATTTTGTGTAAGTAGTACCAAAATTGTAAAGATTTTATACCAATTTCATTTGTGATAAGTACCGAAAATAGAATAGGTTTCGTACCAATTTTATTCGTAATTAGTACCAAAATTATAAGGGTTTCATACCAATTTTATGCATAGTTGGTACCGAAATTATATAGGTTTCATGCCAACTTTACGTGTAATAAGTTTCGAATATAGTATATGTTTCATATCAACTTCACTTGTAACTAGTACCAAAATTGTATATGTTTCATACCAACTTCAAGTGTAATAAGTACCAACATTGTATATGTTTCATACCAACTTCATGTGTTATAAGTATCGAAAAAAGTATATGTTTCGTACCAATTTCATGTGTAATTTGTACCAAAATTGTATATAATTTATACCAATTTCAAATGTAACTAGTACCAAAATTGTAAAGATTTCATACCAATTTCATATGTAACAAAGTACCGAAAATAGTGTAAGTTTTGTACCAATTTTATTCGTAATTAGTACCAAAATTGTATAGGTTTCATACCAATTGTAGGTATATTTAGTACTGAAATTGTATAGGTTTTATACCAACTTAACGTGTAATAAGTACCGAATATAATTTAGGTTTTATACAAATTTCATGGTAAGTAGTACCAAAATTTGCATTCGTTTCATACCAATTTAATGTGTAACTAGTACCAAAATTGAATATGTTTCATACCAACTTCACGTGTAATAAATACCGAAAATAGTATATGTTTGATACCAATTTTATGTGTAACTTGTACCAAAATTGTATAGATTTCATACCGATTTTGTGTGGCGTGTACCAAAACTGTATAGGTTTCGCACCGACTGTAATGATTTCTCAAAATTAAAAGTTTAATTTTTAATAGATGAGTATTATAGTCATAAGGAGTTAGGACAACAATTTAAGTTGCACTAGGGAGTTTGAATTACATTTTTCTGACATAGGAACTGATTCCATAATTAAGTTTGACACTGAGGATTTTTTTGAGTTTCCCCTTCTTTAAAACCAACATTTTTTAAATTTCTTATTATTTTATATTTAAGATAATAAGCAATTTTTTTTATCAGCTATAAAAATATAAAATTCTTCTTCTTCTTCTTCTTCTTCTTATTATTATATATATATATTATATATATATATATATATATATACAATTATAAAAATACCAAAACTCATTCAATTGGATAAGGTTTCACAACGGATGGGTTTTAATAATGTTGGCTATAGCAATTGATTAGCTTCATAATTGAGGTTACGTGTGATTAATATCTGTTCAATAATTAAATATTGCCAACCCAGTTAAGAGTTTTACTATATGACATCATAATTTTTATACCTCAAATTAAATATTTTCCCAAATGTCAGTAAATAATATCGTCTGGAAAAATAACTCCTGTGCTCCTCATAAATCACTTAGTAAAAGTTATTGGTTGATACCAACTAATTTGCAACTACATTTTAAAGGCAACAATCAACATCTAAAAATGTCCATTCCATCCATGGGCGAATCTAACCCAAATATTTAACGAGATAAAATTATAAGTTTTTTAAGGATGGACAATAATATAGATTTTTAAAATTTTGGGATAAAAATATAATATATATATATAATATATTAATTTTTTTTTGAAGGGGATAGGTATTTCGCTTATTGCCATGTAGATTCGTCCTTGATTCCAACATTTTCATATATAATATATTAATTTATCTTTTAAAGATTACATTCCAAATGAAATAATTTATGATATAAACCAAATGTAGATTCGTTAAATTTAAAATATCAAAATATAAATTTGTAGAAAAAAAAATCATATATTTTATTTGTTTAAAAAAATACAATTTGGTACTTATACTATCATATAAAGTATAATACATGTATGAAGTCTAATAATTGCCAAATGATGGGCCCTTAAAAAAATATATAGAAAAATGAATTTGGTTTCACATCCATAATAAATTACTCTCTTCGCCAATCTGTCAATGTGATCACTCAATATTATCAATAAAAACCAACACTGATCGCCACCGACTCTCAGCCACCCTCCCCATCTCCGCCTCCGCCACACCACTGCCTTCGCAGCCGTCCCTACCTACCCCGTCTCACTCAAGTTAATTACGTAAGCAGATGCATACAGAAGCAGTACTTTTCATGGATACGTGTCTTTTCACGAGCTAAAAGGTTGTCATATTAAACATTGATGGAAGAATGCTACGATCATGAGTCTGAAGAGGATTCTAGTACTAAATCTCCGGCAAACATAGGTGCTTCTCCACTATCTGGTGATGAAGAAACTTACATCCCTTCACCAAGAAGAAGGTTTGATAGTTTAGACTACTAGTTTTCTTATTCGACTTGAAAATTAATTGAAGTGCATTTTTGGGTTAATTTAGCTGGCTTTGAATTTTGAATGTGCAGTGGGAGGGGTGCACGAAAGAGAGTGGTGACAGTGCCGATTGCCGGTGCTGGTGATGCACACCGGTGTAGAGGAGAGGTGTATCCGCCGCCGGATTCTTGGTCGTGGAGAAAATACGGACAAAAGCCTATTAAAGGGTCTCCTTACCCCAGGTAATTAATTAATTAATTAATTTTTAGTTTTATTGAGTTCAAGAGAAATTAACTTGTAGTTACAGGCGGGAATTAGGTGGTGTGTTTTAATATTATTATAAATTATATAATTAGAGGCGGCTATGCACTAAAATGGCATTCATTGAATGATTCGATGGCCTATGGAACTCATAACCTTGTGGACAAAATTATACATCCTATATAATGCATGTGTGTAATTGCATGGCAGAGGATATTATAGATGTAGCAGCTCAAAAGGCTGCCCAGCAAGAAAACAAGTGGAGCGCAGCCGCCAGGACCCCACCACTATACTCGTCACCTACTCTTCCGACCACAACCACGCTCTGTCCACCACCGCCACCTCCAAAAACCACCGACAAAATTCCCATGCCAAGACGGAGGCTTCTTCAGGCGCTGCCACGTCCACTTCCCCCTCTTCCTCCACCGCCAACTTCCCTCCAGAAGAAAGTACTGCTGCTAATTCATCCACCCATCTAGATATCGAGCCGGACAACGGCTACTACGCAGAGCTTTCCGGTGAGCTCGGGTGGCTTTTCGAAATGGGTTCTACTATGATGGATGGAACCACAATGGTGGGGCCTGTATGTGCCGTCCACGCTGAAACGGAGGTGTTCATGCCCATTGGAGAAGAGGATGAGCTTCTGTTTGGTGACCTTGGAGACTTACCGGAATATTCCTTTGTTTTCGGGCGTGTAGGGAGACCAGGCCATGTTGCGGTGACACAGGATAACTTCTTATGATGTAGGATGAGATAAGTTCATAAGAGTATAACTAGACGATGAATAATGAGAGTTACACATGCAGCTGCATGTTTCGCATAACTTGTTTCTTTTTCCTTTACTGTAAAGATATTTACTAATTTAAACAGATTTGCATCAATAATTCGTTAACCAATAACAAAAGAACATTACTTTTGAACAATTTTCACCAGATAATAATTTTACCAACATCAAATGTTCGTATGGGTGAATGGAGTTATTTGTCAATCGAAGAGCTTTCTCGAGTTATTTGTGCAAATCTAAATATTTCAACAAAGCACGAACCTACACACAGGGCACTTCCCCTGACTCTTCACCCATGGCACGATGCATTCCTCATGAAACATATGGTCGCAAGGAGTTGATGTAACAAATTGTTTAGTCTCGAAATCTTCCAAGCAAACTGGGCACCTTTTACCAATATCATCTTGCAGAATGCTTTTGGTCTCACTGCTGGAAGATTTGGTGCCTAGTCTCTTGATTATATTGCTTATGTGTGGGTTGTAGAGTCGTTTCCTTAGCTTATTGATGGCTGTGTTTTGATCTTCCTGACTCAGTCTTGATTCTTCCTCTGCTGAGGTCTGATCGTATGGGTCGTAATACGTGGGACCGATTTCAAGAAAGGTGTTCTGGGATCTGGGATGCGGATTGTAAGCTTCGATTAGAAGAAACTGCACTGGTGCATGTGGTAGTGCTGTTGATGGCAAACTGCATTAAAAAAATATATTCGGTTGGATACAACACAGGTTTTTTTTATCAAATCAGTATATTACTGAAATACGAAGTTTTTTTTATTTAAGAAGCACAGGACCAGACTACCCAACCAGCCTCCTGCGGAGTCCTACCAGAACACCTGGTGGATTCGTGAACCAATCAACCATATAAAAGTATAGAGATTTTAAAGGCAAAGCACAGAAAAATGTCACACCTGGCTACTCCATCATTAGATCCTCCTGTAAATCCCTCCTCCACAAACCACCAAGGATCTCTTGTGCTCCTTGAATTCTTGCAGACAAAAGGGCCAGAAAAGCACCAAAACGATTTAAATAAGCAGCCTAAGAAATAAGAATAATTTCAGGTATGTGTGTGAAACTAAGAGGAAAAACCATAGATCTCCAGGCCGGAATATGGTCCAGTAAATGTGATGCAGATCTGTTCAGGTTATGATAATGAGGGACATATTCCCAGTAATCTCGTCCAGGTTGCTGATTTTCCACGGGCCGAAGATTGCTGGGGCTTCTACTCATGGTGAGGATGAAAATGAATTCCTAAAATGAGGAATTTATTTCCATCAACTTTACCTTTTCTTTATGTAAAGCTTTATTTTCTATTGAGAGATGCTCTTTTACGAGTGGATCAAATAGATTCATCAGTGGATATGAAGCAAAGAATTTGATTCTTTAAAAAGAATCCAGATGGTTTTTCTTCCACTCTCTGAATTTCAAATCAGTGGGTTTAGCACCAAATTAATTGAGATCAACTAAAATTACCTTGCCATTACCTCCTCTATCTAAGCTAGAAATCATGCAAAAAACAATTGAGTATTATAGAAATACACGAACAACCCCCTATTGTTTGAAAGATTACTTCCCACCTCCTTGCAGAACCTTAAATCTACACCTTTGGGTGTAAATTCACGTAAAGGATGGGGGGAGTTTCCAATAGTAGAAAGTGTATCCAAGCTCCGCAACTGTTGGTGTAATTTACCTTGAAAAAAATGCAGATCATAGTAAACTCAATAGGATGTTTCCCCTAAACAATTGTTTCCAAAAACTAAGCAATTGATTGGATCGAAAGATTTGGAGTAAATTGAACTCATTTCCACTCTCACCAAATTAAATAAAGTCAGTAAAGTATTTCAGAATTGCAGTGTGATCATAGACGGCTAGTAAACTAATAGACTCTTCATACTTCATTCAACTTCTAGCTTTTAAAGATCTCAACTTATTTCTAATCCGCCAAATAATCTTATAACCAGACAGATTTAAGGGTACCAAACTATGATCTTGCTCTTCTATCACTCGCGCTGTGACGGAAGCTTTATCAAAAAAAATTCAATTTGGCTCGAACTTTTAATCCTGGTTTCAAAAGCATCTATAGCATGATAAAAAAGTTAAGAACATGCATCAAAAAGAGAATTGAAATGTTCCTGTAACCACATACCTGATTCCATAGCATCCAAGCATGATGGAAAGGATGTAGATCCTTTGACATGTAATATGCTATCATGCTCTGTCTAGATCCTCGCAGAAATATATTGATACACCATGGTATCCAGTATACTCTATGATTCTTGATGCTTACTTGATGAGACAATCGTACCTTTACAGAAAAGAAGAATAATTTGTGATTAAAATATGAAAGCAGTTTCAAATTTTATTTCACTACAGGATGCACAGAAATATATTACCATAGGCACTGTAAAATCAATTGAATCAGAATATGTATGCATAGCAATTCAAGAGAGATCAGACAACTCCCAAAGAAAGGGAACTTTTAACAGCAAAGTCATGTATATAAATCTACTTGAAGGGATCGCATGATTCCAGCAATGCTTCTTAATATAATCCAAAAATCTAATGCAGAAGCAAAAGCCATAAATTGTCACGCTTTAGGATAAAAATTTGATAAATTAAAAAGTACAAGATAACAAAAATCAGTTGAAAGGAATCAGGCAAAGAGGTCCTTGAACCCTTTAAACTCATACAAATCTGAATAAAGAAGTCATTTTAAATTGTTCAAAAGTTACCAGGCACGATTACATTGTTTCCTATACCCCAGAGGAGAGAACTCAATGAAACTGTTCCACCACAGGGCCAGATTTCCCACAAGATTTATCATATTTGTTTTTACCAAAACTCCCCACAGCTGCACATTCCTTCCCGGAAGTGATGGAATCGACTCGTGTCTCTAACAGTAATTTCTCTCTCAGCAATGATTGTCATGTATTTTAGAGCCGTGTGACAGTCTCCACAAACCCTCAAATTCTTAGCAACAAATATAGGTTTGTTAGCTTTAAGGCTAATAATTGCAAATGCCACAGCAAGCTTCTCACTGTGATAGAGAAGAATCTTTTCCTTCTCCTCCTCTTCAACGTCTTGGTAAACAAAATCGGACTCTGCACTATAGCCCATTTTTTTCATTTCTGCATCAAGTTCATCCAATTTCTTATTTATCACAGCTGTCTGTGGATGAGATATATCTCCGCCAACAAAGGCGTGGATAATTCCATTTACTTCTACCCAACTGCATCCTGGTCTCTTTCTAAAGCCCAAATCTTTCTGCTTAATTCTAACAGCAGCAGCATCGTCCCATCTATGTGCAGTGGCATAAATATTGAATAGAAGAACAAAATTTCCAGTACTGGAAGGTCCCAAGCTCTGAATTTTCTTAGAGACTTCTTCTCCAAGTTCAATATTTTTATGAATCCTACAAGCTGCTAGTAATGCGTTCCATATATGAACATCAGGCTGAAATGGCATAGTACAGACGAGATTGTGAGCCTCATCCAAACAACCAGCACGGCCGAACAGATCGACCATGCAGAAGTAGTGGTCCATTCGTGGAATGATATTAAATTCTTGGCTCATTGCACGAAACCAATGCTTCCCTTCAGAAACAAGTCCGGAATGGCTGCAAGCAAACAGGAGAGCAATAAAAGTTACATCATCTGGTTTTTCACCTACATTCTGCATATCTTTGAACAACAAAATCGCTTCCTTCCCATATCCATGAATTCCATAACCAACAAGCATTGCATTCCATGAGACTACATCCCTCCCATACATCTTGTCAAAGACAAGCCTAGCCTCTTCTATCTTACCACACTTATTATACATGTCAATTAGAGCATTGGAGATCGACAGATCTGACGCAAATCCACGTACCACTGAGTAGCCATGACCACAGGTACCATGCTGCAGAGCAGATAAATGAGAGCAGGCAGGTATAAAGCCCATCATAGTTGCCAGTTCAGGCTCAACACCTGACAGTTGCATTTTATGGAATATTTGCAAAGCTTTCTCTGCGTTGCCATTTTGAACACAGCCCGATATTATGGCGCTATAAGAGACAGAATCTTTCGCCTGCATTTCTTCAAAGAACTTTATTGTGTATTTCATTGACCCACACTTTGCATACATTGAAAGAAGTGTATTACACACCATTATATCGGATACATGGCTCAACTTAATTGTGTAACAATGTATCTGTTCACCAACATTTAAATCATTCAGCTTAGCACAACCCCGAATAACAGTTGCAAGCATAACAGGCGAGGGAGTCTCGCTAACTTCCATTCTCATCTTTTGAAACAGTTCTAAACCTTCTCCCACAGAATCACATGTAACAAAAGCCCCAGTCATAGCACTCCAAGTGATCTCATTTTTTAACGCCTGTGTTTTGAATAGATATTTTGCATATACCAACTGCCCACATTTCCCATACATATCCAGAAGCCCAGTGCCTACCACTACATCGACATGAAAATCCCTTCTCAAGCAAAAACCATGCGCAGCTTTTCCTTCTCTCGATCTACATGTCTCTCCGATAGAGGGAAGAACAGCGACAATAGTAGAAGAGTTCGGTTCTACACCCCTCTTCCACATCTCCGAAACCATCCCAATAGCATCCAAAAACAGCCCGTGTAATGAAAAGCCCATGACCATAGCATTCCAAGCCACTACATCCCTTTCAGGCATTCCGTCAAACACCTTCCTAGCCTCCTCCAGACAGCCACACTTCACGTAAAAGTCAACCAATGCGGTACACACATAAACATCATTTCCAAGATCACATGCTTTCACATGCCCATGAATCTTTTCACCCATGGCTATATCCTGCAAAGCAGAACATGCCTTCAGAACAAAAGGGTAAGTATAATTTGTGGGTGTGACCCCAGAATCCAACATTTCATTATACAAATCAACGGCCTTTTCAAAGGGTCCATTCCATGCATAAGCTCTGATAATTTGGTTCCACAATATAGTCTTGTTTTTCCTCGAAGGGTTTGGAATCGAGTCGAAGACTCGATGTGCAAGTTGAGGCCTGCTGCATGAAAGGTAGAAGCGAGTGAGCTTGTCAAGATGTGGTGATTGAGAACCAAAATCTTCACCGTTCAATTTGAGCATACGCTGATGAATTATTTTACCTTGTTTGAGTGATTTTGATCCAATGCAAGCCTCAAGAAGTTGCAGACAACAATTGATGTTGGAGACCGAGCTCGTGTTCGGCATAATGGAAATAGAACCAAACTCTTCACTATTTATTTGGGGAAGAATTCGAAGATTTGTCCTCGTACTGAGATGATATTTATTTTAAAACAATTTTTAATCCTTGAATGGCCTTTTCGTTTCCAAAAAAGTAATGACTTCTAAAACTCGACAGAATATTAGACATTGGCCAACCCTAACCGGGTCAATGGGCATTTAACCGTTGACCCAGTTCGACGGTTCCGAGGTGAGCAGTTACTGTTGATGGACAAAAAACCGTGAAGACAAAAAACCGTAAACCGATTTTTGTATTTTTTTTTTTTTAAATTAAAACTAATTGTAGACATCCAGATTCAAATACATGGCATCTCACCTACAAGCTTTGAGACTTTACCAATGAGCTATAAGGTATTTATTTTCATTATTTGATATTACATTATCTTACTATCTTATAATGCCTAAGCCCCCTATACTAACTACCTTGGTATGACAAATTTGAAATTACCAAACTACCCCCTTCAATGGTTTGTTGTGGTTCTTTGATGTATATTTTGAATTGTAATATTAATCAATGTATATGTCTCCTTTATTTCACTAGTACGAAGCACGTGCGACACACGTGAATATCCATTAGATTATAGATAAACTAAAGTAGAAATGATCATAATTAGTAAATTTAAAATTGTTGTTAGTGGCACTCCATATTATATTGTAATTTTCTCATTCATTCTTATGCTATTGCAATTACAGTAGAACAATTCATTATTATTTTTTAGATATCTTCATTATTATTCATTTATTCCAAATGGAAGTAAAACAGATTCAATCAACTACACATTAATATAATGAATTATAAATTAAGCGGGCTTCCAATGTACTCAAATAAATTATAAGAATAAAACTTAATTCAAATAACTTTTTTCTATATATCTTATTGTGATGCCATAATTTTTTCTTATTTTTTTGGTGATGGCTTTCATTTATATAGATGATGGGGGCAATTGACTCTCTAAAAAAGTTAATAGTTTAGTAATTTCAAGATTTTTTATCTACTTATCATGATTTTTTATTTAAATGTTTACATTTCAAATATTAGTAATGAGAAGTATATCATGGAAATTTGTTGATAACACTGTATTAGTTTAGTTGATTTTGATAATTGATGAATTAATTTATTTGATTATTATTGTAGACTTATTTAATAAAAAGTAAATGATTGTCAATATTACTTTACAAAAGATAAATTAAGAAAATAATCAGTAACTTAGGTCACTTAAACAAAAGAAAAATCATATATAAACTAATATAAAAATCAAGAAATTAAAAATGTAGCAAATTCTAAGCAAAAAATATTTTAAATTGATGATTATAAACATGTAATTCAACCAATTAAATAATTTAAAAAATACAATTATGACACTAACTATGACATACTTATTAATTTGGAATTTAAGTGAAAAACTAAAAAATATATTGAATAAAACTCTTAGTAGAAAGTCAAACTTTTAGTTCTAAAATAAAATCGAATCAACTAATTAAAGAATTAAGAAAATATAAGTAGATTGTTAGTAAATTAAAGTATTAGAAGTACAATTAGGGCAAACTGCAAATATGATTAATTAACTTGAAATTTAAAGTCGAAAATTAAAACAAATACATACCAAATAAAACTCTTGGCAACTCAATGAAGATCCATCATTTCAATTCTAAAATAAAAACCGGATCAATTGAAGATTTAGATAATATAATTAGAGGTAATTAATTCATCCAATTTCCATTCAGTTTTTCTTTTATTTTGGTTGATACATATTTGGTTATTTTTTGGTTGCAATGGTTGCCAATCATGCATAGACTCTTGAGTTGCTAGGAGTTAATATTATAATTAATTATAATATAAATTATCATACTAATTAATATCACATTGTTGTAATATAATTGCAATAAATATTGCTCTTAAACAATTATTGTTGGGTTCTTGTAAAAAAATATGATATTCCATCTTTGACCCTAATTATTTGTACGTATTTTCCACCCAATGCCCATGCATTTAATCCAAAAAAACACACAACTAATGACCAAAATAGTAATAACACAATATAAAACTTTACCCTTCTATCCACACTTTTATATAGGTTTTTGGTTGATACATATTTGGTTATTTTTTAGTTGCAATGGTTGCCAATCATGCATAGACTCTTGAGTTGCTAGGAGTTAATATTATAATTAATTATAATATAAATCATCATACTAATTAATATCACATTATTGTAATATAATTGCAATAAATATTGCTCTTAAACAATTATTGTTGGGTTCTTGTAAAAAAATATGATATTTCATCTTTGACCCTAATTATTTGTACCTATTTTCCACCCAATGCCCATGCATTTAATCCAAAAAACACACAACTAATGACCAAAATAGTAATAACACAATATAAAAATTTACTCTTCTATCCACACTTTTATATAGGTAATAGATTACACGTATCAATCTGTATGCATTATATATTACGTTACACACGCAACGCGTGTGCGTCGTCCGCTAGTATATATAATACTTAAATAGTATATCTTAATTGCTAAAACCTCAATTGAATTAATAATTCACCATATAAACAAAATTCATATAAACACATGTAATATAAAATTAATATTTTTTTAACATAGAGTACATTTATAATTAAAATATGAAATCATCATAAAAAGTGACTCAATTGTCATTTGTTTCTTGTTGAAATTGATAGTCGCACTTAAATCTCATTTCTGACTATTTTTAACATATCAAGAACTTCTGTGTAGTTTTCTCATAGCATAATAAAAAATATTTAATGTTATCGATGCTTTAAAAGTTTTCTTTCGAAAATGAGGCTATGTAGTATAAATGTTATCTCAACGTCATCATCTTTACCACTTCAACAACATTCTCAAATATCAGCTCACCAGTTACATTTCTGTAATTATATTATTTTCTTCATTATAATAAATTTATAGAAAAATTAATATATGTTAAATTAATATGATTTTCTCAATACCAAATCTATTTATTTATAAAAATTTAACTGTAATTTTTTTATATTTTAATATCATTATTTAGAAAAAACATGTTCAAACTTTTTATTTTATTAAAAAATCTTATAATGTAAATTTAACTTTCTTTCAGTCGAACCGTAATCATAATCGGAGGTTAATCGCAACCGTAATCGGAGCGTAACCATAACCGACGGTTTCACAAAACGTAGCCGGAACCTTCTACGAAGGTTAATGTTAATGATTGAGCTCTTTTGAATCGTATAACCGGCGATTCTGAACCGTGGTTATAGAATATGCAACGCTGGCAACAAGAATTTGAAAAATCAATATTATCAGTTATCGAAGTCTGCTCATAATTATATGTAATGAATGAAAGATTCTAACTTTTAAATAATATTATATAAAATTTTAGTTAATTCGTCTAAAATAGATGATCATCGTCTCTCTTCTTTGTCTTGTATGGCTCATATTTGCCGACACCCTCGCAAGTTCGGAACTTCTCATCTGACATATCAATCTCTAGTTCACCGTATTAAACAGGAAGCACAGAAGCTTAAAAACCTTAAAAGTTAATGATATGTAGGCATTTTTACATGGTTTTGCACCGCTGAGTTACTCCTCATATGGTCGGACAAAACTAAACCCCATCTCAAATATGTAAGGTAATCCCTCCTAAAATATGAGGGACTGACTTGATTAAAATCGCTGGTGTTGGAACAAAATTTCAGAAGATGGTGATGGAAACTTTTTGGTTACTGAGAACAAAAACAATTAGCAACATTAGTACAAAATTTTCCATCAAATGAATCAGAAACATAACAAGACAATAATAAACTTGCATCTATACGTAAAATGAAGACAAGAATATGCTTTATATCACTGAAACTGAAGTCCGTGATATTGGTTATGTGGGGTCCTCTTTATTAATCCATTATGTATTCAATTAACCATACATATGTGAGTCCGAATTAAGTAATTCATACACTGTTTAAGAGTTTCTTACTAATAGGTTGTTACAGATGTACCAAAACCACTAGTACAAAAACCAAATAACTTTTCTATATATACATGACATAGAAAATGAACAACCTAATCCAGTACAACTCCTATGCAGTGGTTCACCTCGCAGCGGAAAAGACTCACGATTCCCACGTCTATGAAATCCTACAGAAACATTCACAAAACATGAGTATAGATAACAACTATCTCAGTGCGATATCAAAACACAATATCAATATCAATGATAAAGCACAATAAATCATCTAACGTGAATGTTCTGTATCATGCATCCACAAATGCACCATGTCATGACATGTCTCAAACACCCTATTATCACGAGCACAATATGATATGCCTATTCAGCTCAATATGTCAGTGGAACCACATCACATCTTCATATTAGCAGCACATATCATAGTACCGTACTCATCGGTGATAATAGCCCGAGCATATACCCAAAAATCGGCGTATATCTCTATAACCGAGCATATACCCAAACCAGGCGTATATCTCTATGTAACATAACCGAGCATATACCCAAACCAGGCGTATATCTCAATGTAACATATCCGAGCATATACCCAAACCAGGCGTATATCTCAATGTAACATATCCGAGCATATACCCAAACCAGGCGTATATCTCAATGTAACATATCCGAGCATATACCCAAACCAGGCGTATATCTCAAGCCAAAGCATATGTAGTATATCTATCGTGGCAACGATCCCAGCCAAAGCATATACCAAACCTGGCATATCTATCAAGGCAACGATCTCACCAAAGCATATACACATATCTATCAAGGCATCCATCCCAATCATATGAAATACATGTATGCACATGCATATGATACTACCAATCATATGACACAAAGATAACATAAAGCATATGATATCAAAACCATAACATCATCATCACATCATATCTATACTCCGTACGTCAACACGTACCTGTAAAGCGACACAAACCAGATATATCAGTCGTCAATGGTTAATTGCCTCTTTGCCCTGTCCCCTGTGATGATGCTACAACAATGCCAACAATATATCATGTTATCATAGGCATTAAAATCAAATTCTACAAAAATATAACATTTTTCAACATTTTGGCACTGGCGATCGATCGCTACTTCTCACCGATCGATCGCTATACTGTTCTGCCCCCTCGCGATCGATCGCCATACCTCGCGATCGATCGCCAAAGTGTTCTGTTGCTCGCGATCGATCGCCACATTTTCACCGATCGATCGCTACATATATAAACCGCCTTATATTTTGCCCTGTCTCGGCGATCGATCGCCACAAAGCTTGCGATCGATCGCCGATGTCCAGAAAGTTCAGAACATGGCGATTTTGAGCTTATCTTCCTAGCTCTTCTCCTACAACTCGAAATTTAACATGTAAATAAGTTTCATGCATTCTCTACTACTAGAACAACATGTTTCCCCCATCTTACAATCCAATTACTAGCATATAAACATGTTATGATTCTTCACATGAACATTTGATAAGCTACTTCTCATACATCAACACCAATGACATAAATCAAGTATAAAACCATGAAGTTCTTACCAAGAAGTTAGGAAATCACATCACTCAACTTCCTAGCTTAATTCTCTAATGAAATCCAAGCTCAAACCAAGAAGAATCTCCAAGGATTGGAGAGGAGCTTTGTAGAGAATTTTAGGTGAAAAGTGGTGTAATATGTGATTTCACCCCCTAATACACTTGATATAGATCATTTAACATATTAATTGCAATGACATGCTACTTGACAATTTCATGAAGATGAAATCCAAATTCAAATGTAACTCCAACTCAAATTCAAGTCACATGCATATGCAAATGCTTACTAAATCAAGTCATACATTGCCATATGTCTAATATTCATTTCATGTATGTGAGTATGAACCCTTGGTTCAACCCGAACCCGAGTCCACATCGTACCGTAATTATTCAACATTACGCCATAACAAATCGAGGCATTACAGGTTACATGGCTCCATGCTCTGCATAACTTCCATGGTTAGGCTTGAATTCACAGAACTGCAGCCATTATTAACCTTCAGGATCGGCAGCATGTTGCAAATGGCTGCATCATCAAATTGAGGACCTTCCCAAGCAGTACCAAACTCTCCATATATCCATCCACATGAACAGAACGAACGAACTCCTCAGATTGAGAGCCACATATTCCGAAATCCTCGACTTCAGCTCCGATTAGATAATAAGAAACCACATGTCCATCTTGCCGAACGACTAAAATCTCACCATTTTTTCTAACCCACAATGGCCTCATAATTCCTCCTCCAACAATATGATAAGTCATGGCAAAATGTTTAGCCCACGACTCCACAACACCGTACTCCTTCATCACCCACACACAAAAACCAGGATCATTACCCGTTGGATTCCAAGAAATAAGCGCAAGTGATACCAGATAGGCCGCTAAATCTTAACCTCTGAAAGATTCAAGATTCACTATCGTCATTTTCCAAAATACTTCACGACACATATCAAAGGACACAATCAAGTCACCACAATGGACGGAACTAGCAATCCAATGAGTAGCCCCGTTGATGTACGCTTGGCGTGATCGATTATATATAACACAATCAAGTGCCAAATAGCTAATGTCTTGCCACAAACCGATACTCAACAGGTATACCTCGACCTGAGAGGCCGTGAACATCATCAGGTATGTTATCCTAACCAGCTTGTAATCACTAGAAATGGGATCGAACCCGAATCCAAAAGATTGCACAAAAGTACCATAAGAACTGTAAATCAGATTTGGTTTTGGGACGACTTTCGAATGCAGGGATTCCATATAGATGACATGCATATAAAATACTATCATCCGAGGAACACAGCATCCCAATGAATGTAAGATAAGAATTTATACTCCTAAATGGGAATTCTAATGTATCATTCCAAGGGCAAAATTCATCTTCGGAATACAGAGAGTAACACTCGGAATCTCCAAGGCAATGTCTAAGTAAAAGTAAAGATGAATTTTTTTTACTGGCAGAGGTGAAATTTAAGTGAACGGAGATAAATTCAGGGCTAGTGATTAAAGAATACCATGATTTCGAAACGCAAGTGCAGGAGACAAGGTTTTTTACAGGCAATCTTTGGAGGATGTTGACAATAACACCTTCGAGTAGATAATCCGCCATTTATGATGATTCTGAGTTGAAAATTTTAATGGGTTCTTGAAAAAAGTAGCAAAAAGTGCACAATCAATCAAATGGTGACATTAAAATGAATTTTTTTGGATATTTAGATTGTAAATTGTGAACATTGATACCGACTGCTGAGTGATTTAAAAGAAACACAATAACATGCATTCTTTGATTTTTGTTTCTTGAAACAAAGAATGGTAGTTGCTTTTTGTCACATCTGGATCTCTGACGCTGCTGAACATCATTTATGAAAGAATCAGATTAGTCACTAATTATTTTCTAAATTAATAACCTTCCAAATTATTAACATCATTTTATATTAATAAATTTAATTTAAATCATAAAAAAGGAAAGGAAAAGAAATGATAGAAAAAAGATCTCGCCACATTTGGCTTCATCGGATTCCACTTTGGGGGACGATGAGGATTGAATTTGGACATTTATCAAATAAATTTCACGCGCTATTGGTAGCAGAGGTGTTCAGAAGGAATGCTTCGCTCAATTGCTTCTAACTCAATGTTTACATTCAGTAAGTTTACGGACAGGGCATCGACGCAATTATTAAAGTTGATAACATGTGATTTTAGAGTTTATGTATTGAGTCTGAAAAAAAACCCATTGCATTACAAGGGAATGCTTTATATATTAGGCCCAAAATGACACACGATCCCATTTCGGATGCCGCGCATAACGAAAGCTTCGTGCACCGGGTTGTCTTTGCCTTTTTAACTGTGCTCCTTTTTAAATTCAACCACATCACGACCCCAAAAATAATCAAAGCTTAATATTGTTCAACACACCACAAAGTACAAGCTACAACCATACTATTGATTATTGAAGAAAGATAACTTAAGTGGTTAATATAAGTACATGACATGACAGCTTCTGATTCACAGCACTTAGATTTGGCCTAGAGCTTATGCAAAATCAGGTGTGCTCCAAATTGAGGTTGAAGTGTTATCGCCACATCAGGTGCATGGGCATACGATGGAGAAAGCTCAAAAGTATAATGTTTCAAAATCACGGCCACTGCCATTTTTGCCTCCAACATAGCAAAGTTCTGCCCAATGCATATTCGCGGCCCCCCGCCGAACGGAAAATATGAGTATTTCCCATTCATTGCCTTCGAGACACCTTCACTGAACCTCTCGGGATTGAACTCCTTCACGTCGTCCCCCCATATAGTGTTGTCATGATGCAGCAAAATAGTGGGCAAGAAGAGCTGAGTGCCGGCTGGTAAAGTCAGCTTTCCAACCGTAGTTTCGTTGTGTATGACTCGACCCATCATGATTGCTGGTGGGTACAACCTTAGTGCCTCATGAAAAATCATTGTAATCTGAATGAAGAGAGATCAACAAAAGTTAACTGTTGTATGAGATCTAGTAAAGATCGAACTGTAAACTTTCATGTGTCATTCTTTAACAAGTACTTACGATTTTCAGGTGGTTCAAATCTTGGAAATCTGGTATTGAACTTCCAAGAACTTGTAGAACCTCTTCTCTAGCTCGATTCTGCCAGTCCAAGTGTTTACTCAGTAAAATCATTGTCCACACAAGCAACGACGAGGTTGTTTCCTGCCCAGCAATGTAAAAAAGCTTACACTCTTCAATCACCTCCTGCAAGCTCATCCCAGAATCATTCCCATTTTGCTGAATCTCCTTAAAATTAGATTCCAACAATATACCCAACAGATCATCTGAATTAGCCTCCCCAGATTCTATCACTTTCATTCTTTTATTGATGACTCCTAGTATCGCTGACTCAACTTCCTTCACAATTTCCTTCATCCTTCTGTTAGTTTTTGTTGGCAAAAACCTGCACCCATGATTCGAATAACATGTCATGAAACAAGAACCTAGTATTGAGATGCTCGATCTAACCACAAGGATCAAGAAAATCGAGTAGTAATATAATCTTTCCTCCATCCAGGGATGTAAAGGAGCTGAGCGCCATTTAAGAAATGCCCGACTTGTTCCTTTTGAAGTTTAAATATCATTCTTCCTTCTTCATAGTTACTGCCGAATGCAGTGCGTGAAATCGCATCGCTTGTCAAGGTTTGAAGATAAGGCCATACGTCCAATTCACAGGATCCTTCGCTTGACACAATCTCATCCCATTTGCTCAGCATGTCACAACTACTCGAGTAAAACGAGGGAAGCAAATTCTACGCCAAGAAAAGAGTGAAATTATACGACAAGATGAAGTTTGATTAAAGAAAATGATGAGTAGAATCTTGAATTTTTTACCTTTAATTTTTCGAGGCGAAAGGCAGGATTGACAAGTTTTCTGTGCTTGGCCCATTTCTCCGTTTCGTAGGCAGCCACCCCTTGTGCTAGAAGTTTATCCAGTGGAGAAGAAAGCTTCTGAAAAACATAACTTTTTGACAAAACCTCTTTTATCAGTTCTGGGTCTGAGATAAAAGCTGTAGGTTTCGGACCAAACCACATAAAGCAATCTTTACCTGAAAGTTCAAGTTGATAAAAAGTCAATTAATAGACATTTTTCGTTATTCTTTCATAAATCCTTGTGATTAGATGACTCTTATAATCGAAGTACTAGCCACCTTAGGTTTAGGAACTTATCCTATCTTCAAAGAGCTCATGAACCAACTGCTTAGATGATCTTTTGCGAGAGAGCGGTTCAACCTGTTCCCAACCTCATGACCTCCAACTCTCAGTTTCCATAATTTGCCGACCTCCCAAACGTGGCCAGCGACCTCTAGGTAAATGGCCGACCTCCAAACTATGGCCGACCTCCCAAAACAATGCCGACCTTCCGACAAATTGGCGACCTCCCCTCCCATACTTTTATATGGCAATCTTTGGGCGGCATGCCCAAATATGTGGCCGAGCTCCTGGTGTATACGCAAGTGAGCCCATCTGTCGGGCACTTATGCCCACAACTCATCAGATAGGCTTGTAGCTGTTGGGATATGCCCTAAGACAAATCATTAGATGATTGTTTTGACATACAATGTTTATGATTTCATGAATGGCAATTCATTATTATATATTATTCTTTTAACTGTGCAATGTGAATTAATATATATGTTAATGTCCTTAGAATAATATTGTATTATTCTTAAAGATGTCCCTAGTCAAGTATTATCATGAATAGGGATAATGATAATACGTAGAGACTAGTATGTGTTGATTGATGAATTGTTCATTGATATGAGATATCAAATCAACACATGGGTACATGTTAGAGAACGATGTACTGGACAGATCCACCATGAGAATGCAACATGGATAGTTATATGATCGTCATATGCAATTCTCATAGTGATAATAATGTATGTAATCCTTACGACTTGTGATCATCAGAGATCCCAACATAAGGAGTTATGTATCTTGATATCGTCAAACGTTACCCGTAACAGGGTAATCTATAAAGGCGACTATTGGATACACTACGAATTATGTAGAGGGATGTTGACTGATCGAGATAGGATTTGTCCCTCCTATATAACAGGAGATGTGTTTGGCCCTTGATCAAGTAAGAACTAAAATGCATGGCCATGCTCGAATGAGTCGATATGAGATATCGAGCTTATTCGTTTATTCTAGTTCTACTTGGGGATCAAGAAATAAAGATTGGATATACGAGTATGACTATTCCATGACTCGTGTTTAATCTAAACACAAAGGACAAAGGGATTAAGTTACATGGTTAATATTATCACAAGTTCTAAAGGTTATGTCGAGTCATTGACATTCTTGTAATTTGGGTAGCCTCGATGTGTTGCTAGACACCGCTCCTTGCTTGTAACGTAAAATGAGATTTTATGTCACTGCCAACATTACAAGATCCTATCGGGTCGCACAAAAGATTAAATCGAGAAGGGAAATTAAATTCATGGGATGAATTAAATAATTAAGAGGAGTCTTAATTAATTATCATAATGATTAAATTAAATCATGGGCTTAAGCCCATGAGGCTTTATGAAAGCCTTTAATTAAATGATATATAATTTGATTGCATGGTGATTAATGGAATAAAGACTTTCATATCATTACCTACACACTAAGAAAGACACGCGGCCGCCTCTCTCCATTCACTCTCGGTTTCGCAATAGCCGAAGGTTGAGTGGTGATTTCGTGCCATCTTTTCGATTTAGAATCGAGTGTGTTTCTTGTTCCGGTTTAAGAACTTGTCTAGCAACTTGTTCTTAAACTATCCCTTCACCCGATTTGATCGTGTGGATACCGTTGAGGCAAACTTGTTAAGTTTTGCTAGTGATTCGAAGGATCGTTGGACGTGGAGCTGCACCGTGGAATCTGCTCAAACACGCTACAAGGGTGAGACCTTCGTATATCCTTTATCCGATATGATAACCTTAGTATAGATCCGCGGTTTAGTAATCCTAATTTTAAATTCCGCTGCGTTGTATGCTCTAAGGATTACTTTCAGTAGCTTAACAATCGAATCTCGTATTTATGGGAACGAGATCTCCTGGATTTCATTGAGATCTCCGAGATTTGGTTAACATTATTAAATATTTGGGTGATTTGTCAGATCTTATCAGATATTTCCAAAATTTAGCAGATCCAGATAAACATGGAAAGATGTCTACACACATTGTAAATATTCACCTATAATAACAGGTTTGATTGTAACTGTTCGCCTATAAATAACAGGTTTGTCGTCACTTTTATTCGTTCACAACATATTGTTTATTATGGAGTACTTGAGCGTCAGATGGGATACTCCGAAAAAATCTTTTGGAGCCTTCTTCTCACGTTTGTTCATCGTTTTCAGGTCACCCTGAAATCAAATTCCAGAATTGTTGCTGCTACCTTGTGCATTGGAGAAAACAAAGTAATTTCATCTCTGTTTTGATATCCAAAGGTCATCGCAAGAAAGAAGAAGATTTATTAGAAAACTGGATTCCTATATTAAAATATTCATTATACTTTTGATTACAACAATAACTAAGCATTTAATCTCAATGTGGACTAAGTTTCTGGACTTTTGACATGGTGATAAAATCTATGTTTATCAAAGTTTCAGTATGGTTAAATTAGCTTGAATTCAATCAAAGAGCCTGCTGGAAATCAACCATTTCAACATCTTAGGTAATCAAGAAAACAACTCCAAGCTTGAAAAATGGTACAAAAATCAAACGAAACCAGGATATACTTCAAAATAAGAACATACCGTAGTTTTTGACCAAGTCATGGAAGGCAGGAAACACTCTGAAGATTATATCATTAGAGAAGTTTATAGGCTTGGACCGTGCTTCTTTAGTCATTGTGAAAATCTCTTTGAAGTCTCCAATCAAAAATCTATAAGATTTTCCATTGAATCCTTGCCGCCTCAGCTGTTTCTCCATTTTCTTGGGCCTCAACCACACCCAATTCAACATTTTCCAACCATATATTGATACTAAAACAGCACAAGAAAGTGCCAACGCTGTGTACAATAAATCCATCCAAATATTTTTGCCCAGTGTAAATTTTCCTTGTGAGTTAAATAATATGATTTTGTTCACCAAGTTTCAAGCATGATCGGTTATATGAGCAAGGAGGTGAGTTCTTCTTGTTTGCTTCCTTTCTTGGTCAATGGTGAACACTCGTACAATTCTGATTCGACTTTGATTACCATCGAGTCTTAGTTTTTGAAATTTATTAGATTACTTCTGATCTAAGTGATTGACTCAATTTTAATAAATTTCTAGATTACTAGCTAAACATTTCTTTTTTATTTCAAGAAAGATCAAATAAATTCTTAACCAGCCTTGTCAAGCACTCGACAAAATTCAAGTTTCTAGGTGTAGAGGCGAGACATGACGGAAGACAATTACGAGATTCCCAAATATCCTACGGATCTTATTCAATTAACATGGCCGTTTGGTTGATGCTAATGCCCTTAAAATGTCATGAATATTCTCATCTAAAACTAATATCATCCACAACTGTGAGATTGCAATTACTCAACCCAACATGGCGGTATCCGCATTGTCCAAAAATAAGCAAGTCTGAGAAATAAAAAAACACCTGAAAAGTAGTTTATTTATTAGTTGATAGCGAAAACATCTCTTATATATCCATACTCCTATAAAAGTGTTGATCGAATACAAAGTTTTAGATTGTGAATTAACAAGTTTGTCCTTTTTTCTGTACTATTCTATACAAATAAAAATATAGTTAGGGAATATAAATGTAAAAACAAAATATCGTCCAATGACGTAAAGAGAAAATGGATAATAGATTTATTAACATTAAAAGGCCACTAATAATTCTCTCACACCTCTTCATTTTCCATATTTTTAAGTTACAAGATTTTTATCTTAGATTGTACCTTCTAAGTACTAATTGAATTAAATAATAATAGTAATAGTAAAAATAATGAAATATTAATAATAATAAAAATAATAAATGTTAACAATAATATATAATAAGTAAAGATATTAATTAAGTTAGGACAATCTTAAATTATACATTCTAATTACTAATTGAATTAAATAATAATAATAATGATAATGATAATAATGAAATAATATTAGTATATTTTTCATCCTAATTACTAACTAACAATAATTATTAATAAATTAAAAATAAAAGTTCAAAAAATATGAGATGACTATTGCATTGTCTTACTTTATATTATACTTTATTATGTGTTATTATAATGAAAATTGTATAATTTTAATAATTTCTATATAAGTTTGTTTAAATTATATACTCGACTTTATGAATTTATATGATTATTGTTGGAGTAGCTTATACTCTTAACGCGTATTTGATAGATAAACATTTTTTTTAAAAAAAATTGTTCTATATGTTATGATATGTATAACATAAGATTTTGATATTGTATTTTTAACTCCAATTTTTTAAAATTTTTATTATATGTAATTGGTGTTAGTGTGCATCGCACATGTTCGTTCCTTGTGAAACAAAAAAACATAGAAAACCTTTTCTACTTCACAGCTCTACTTCTCATCGGCTATATTCTCAAAAAGTTCAAAAGTAAACTTTCAAAAGCATAAAATCATATAAATACAGAATTACTAAATAACCAATTTATTACTATTCGATTGCAAAAGCATTTATTTATTATTGACACATAAATAAAAGCATTTCAAGCCAAACCAGTGTCACGCCCCGGGCCCAGGCCCGCGCAAGAGCGACTGCACAATGGGCTCCTATAGCAACTACTTTGTATCCGTTTTCGCTCTACGAAAATGGTTAACCCAAGTTGCTATAATAGTTCATTGTAATCCTTTATAATTGCAACTCATCTTAGGATTCTAGAGAGTTGAATCGAATTAGCATTGTCTCACGGACCCAAGATTCCACCAAGACTCGAATTCATCTGCAAACCAACCAAGACTGTTCTGTTATACAAGTCTCGCCTTTCTGATTGTACTTCATGTAAACTCGAAAATTTAACCCGAGATTTGATGTCATCAAATCTACTTAAGGTACCTTATTCATATTAAAACTCTAATTGTTAATTAGATAATTAAGTATTTTAGTAGGTTTAAAACTCTAATTAAATAAATGGAATTTGAGTAGGTTTAAAACTTAAATAGATTGATTTAAGAGTTCTTGTAGGGATAAACCTTGATTAATAAAATCTTTATTAATCTTTAAGAGTTGGCCATCAAGCCAAAACTCATTAAAAATTGCACCTCAGGTTTCGAATTAACCAAACCAAATCTGTTGCCAATTGCAATACAAATTGTCGAAACTTGCATCATAAATTCAGCATCCCATAGACAAAATCCAGCAAGCAAAATTCCAAAGTTTATGCAGCACAAATCTTCGAAAATCAGTGCATGATTTTCGATAAGCTTGGGCAAGAACTTCACCAAATTAAACCTAGTAATTTCGATTCTTCCCACCTCTCCAGCAGCAACTATGATCGATATGAATCTGAGATGCACCATATCAAATCCGAACAGATTCTAATCCCCCACAATTCTGAATGTTGCACCTCTAAAACTCATTGAGTTTTGTCCCAATCTCTAGCTATAAATAGTGCAACCTGTGGCAGCACTTTCACATCAAAATCCATCCCCTTCTCAGTCTTTAAAATCGAGAATAAACCTCTCCCGAGCAGTAGGCTTATGCGTCTCAATTCCAGCATCTGTTTCGAGAGTTTGGTTGCTGTCAAACCATTCGAAAAAACTGTCAAAACTCCTTCCTTTTTCCAGCAAGCTTTTGAGAACCAAGCCTACTATATCTTAACCAATCTTCATCATCCTTTTTGCCTTCGATTCCAGCCAAGAAGAGAACCTTCGAACTCCGCTTTGTCTGCCAAATTGTCGAAGGTACAGATTCACAACTAAGCCACCAAAGTTCAGTATTATATTCTGTCCAAAATCCCTTCCAAATTATCAGCAAGATTGTGAACTATAACTGAGTGGTTTGGCAAGCGTCTGCCATCTACTCCATCGTTTAAGCTCCTTGATTCGGTTGGATAATTACCGAAAGCCAACCAAGTGCCGAATCCAATCTTGTTCATTGAAGAATCTGTCCGAGAGGTAGCGTTCGGATTTCGTTTAATCCAGGAGGATTTGAATCCATACCTTTGATCAATCCAGCACGTATCCAAGCACTGTAAGTGGGCTTTTGTTAAGTATTCATTTCGTTTTCGAAAATAATATGTATGTTTTGAAATATCAATCGATATGCATTATGTTGAAATTATGAAAGTATATTTTGTAAGCACGTTAAACTCGAAATCTAATTGGATTTGGATCCCCATGACCCTGATGCGGTGGGGTGTAACCGCTAAAAGAACCTTATACGGTGGTAATCCGTTGTTTCTGGATTATCCAGACCCTTTATTCGTGGGTTAGCCGATGTTATGACCTCATCTCTAGGAGGGTTAAGTCTAGAGACTGATATCAGTACCAAGAAGATAGTAGAATGCTTTACTGTGCTTAAGTATAAGAAAAATTATGAAACGATATGTTATGTCATGGCTCGTACGGGCAAATCAAGTATGTTAAGATACATTCATATCGGTTTATGCAAGTTTATGATCCAAGTTTATGAAAATTATGTATATGTATGATATCGATTGTCCCCCACTTGCTGAGTGTTTTCCAAAGCACTCAACCCCTTACTCTACATCCCCAGATAAAGCCGAAGAAGAATTAGAGCAAGAAGAAGAGCACCAATTTTGGGGTTGGTGAAATCAAGTCCGTTGCGTAGATCTAGATCTTTTATGTTTTCAAATTTTCCAGTTTTAAGACAATTTTATTTATTCAGTTGTTAAGTTTTTAATTCCGTATTTCTTTATTCATTGTAAAGACAATGGTTTTTATTTCTATGGAAAAAGACTGGTTTTTCAGTTGTTATGATATTACGAGGCTTATTGGTTTCCTAGTTGTAATGGAAATCAATGCCGGTGTTATTGACCCCGATCTCGGGGCGTGACATTTTAGTGGTATCAGAGCCAGGTTGGTTCCATAATCCCGCTGGGAAAAGATCGATTCACGATAATTACGATAATCAGAAGTTCAATCTGATTGATCACGTGAATACCGATTATTTGTTCCCAACAATTTATTTTTTAAAAAAGAATTTTAAATAATAATAATTTAAGAAGTTTTCGTAAAAAAAAAATCGAAACCCTAGCAGTTACCGTTGCCGCCGCCTGCCGCCACGATAGCCCTCGACCAGGATACCAATCAAACCGCCTCTTCCAGTCGACCCTACTGTCCAAATTTCATGTCGATCGGATTTGATTTGCCCGGTCAATTTTGCATTTGAAATCTAAGAACCCTAATTCCCAAATTGGTTCGTTTCCCCAATTTTCTGAGCATATGTTGATCCTTTCGAAATTAAAAATTTTTCCTGTGATTACTCCAGCCAGTCGATCATTAACCCTCTGCCAATTTCAGATTTCAAGCTCCGATTAGGGATTAATTCGAAACCCCTATTATTTCGAATTTTAGAACCCTAATTTTCGAATTTAAAAAAAAAAAAAAAAATTTCCCAGAATTCGAATTCTTGCTTTTGATACTTGATTTTATGATTTGTCAAGTATTTAATTCCGTGTTTGGGTTTAGGTGATGACAACCCGAGCGCAATCTGTCCAGATTCTCAGTATGGAGCAAGAAATTGAGAAGCTCAAGGAAGCCAAAGCTGAACTGATAGAAGTTGCGGAACATCTGAGAGGCGATGTCCATAGAATTAGCTACTATCATCATCAAGCTAATGAGCAGCTTGAGGGAACTAAGGAAGAAGTAGCTAGAATAGATGAACTCCATAGGATTGCAGAGGAAAAATGCGTAGTCCAAATACAGCAGCTTGACCAAATGGCTGATCATATTCTCTCACTTCAAAATACGAACCATCGCTTGTCTATAAGAAGCAATGGTTACTGGGGTATAGTCACTCATCTCCTGAATGTCAACAGTGATCTAAGGGAAGCCAATGATCACATGAGAAATCTTCTGGATGTTGTCGATTCAGATGAAGATTCAGACGAAGACCCTGAGGAAGAACCCATGCAGGAAGATGTCGTAGAAGAACTAGAAAATGGAGAAGTGATAGATCCATAGTTCTTAGAAGCTTTGTTTAGGAGTTTTGTTTTCGTTTTATTTCAATGTTCAGCATTTTCCTTTTCAGTAGTTGTGATAAACATTTTTCCCAGTGATTAATAAAATTATCATTTTGTTTATCATGTCTTCTTTATATTTCCGCTATCATTTATCTTCTGCGCAAAGATTTTAGATTTTTATGTATTGTAGGAAATGGACGGACGTCCTACTCGCAGCAATCGTAATCCAAACTATGCTGCCCCTCATAACAATGATGAGGAAAGGTCTACTGATAACCAACGACCCCCGAGAGTGGGACTGAGTCGTGAGGACTTGGCAGCAATAGCCACCGGTGTGGCCACGACACTACGAGGTTTGAATAACCCGTTGCTAATCAACCTCAAGCACAGCCAGCACATCCGCAAGGTGTAAAGTACCACTATGAATCGTTGCGGAAAAACAGAGTTCCAACCTTTGATGGTAACTCAGACTCGGAGATGGCCCAGAACTGGCTGAAGCAAATAGAGAACCACCATAGACTGTTGGAAGTACCAGAGAATATCAAGGTGGAAGTTACCACGTCTTTTCTCATCGACCAAGCAGGGAAGTGGTGGGAAAACGTGTCGCCATTAATGCAAGAAACGGGACCAGTTACATGGCAAAGGTTCCGGAGCACATTTCTGAAGCAGTACTTTCCAACTGCGGTCCAGAACCAGAAGCTGCGAGAGTTTGAAAACCTGACACAGACTACAGATATGACAGTAGTGGATTATACCGCAAGATTTAATTCGCTGGGAACGTATGCACCGAGTATCATGGCAGACGAGTCCCTTAAGCTACATCGCTTCAGGATTGGACTGAACAGTCGAATCCAATCCGCCTGGCAATTTTTGAGACAACCAATTTCGGAGATTTAATGGGAGCCGCCATCAGGGCTGAAGCAGATATCAAGCGTCGCGAGGAAGAGTTTAAGCGCAAGCGACCCTCCACCAGTCAGCATACCTCTAGCAGTCAAAACTTCAAGATGCCTAGTCCGTCCATCAACCAGCAAAGGGGACCCACAGTAGGCCCAACTCAACAGAGGTACCCTAAGTGTTCGAACTGTGGATTCAACCATTTAGGAGAATGTCTCAGAGGAAAAGGTGCATGTTTCCGATGTGGGAAGACAGGCCACCGAATTGCTGAGTGTCCCGAACCTGATATGAGGGGGACGACTGTAAGGAATAACGGCCCTCCTAGTAAACCAAAGGAGACTAAGCCGAACGCCAGAGTGTTTGCTATAACGCGAGATGAGGCCGAGGACGCAAACGACGTTGTGGCAGGTACCATTTATTTAAACGAATTACCTGCGTATACATTGTTTGATTGTGGTGCCACGCACTCGTTATATCTAAGAGGTTTGCTAAGAAACTAGCCCTTAAGCCTGAACTGCTTAGTGAACCATATAACGTAGCAACACCAGCCAATAAGACCCTTATAGCACATAGCATACTTCGAGATTGTAATCTTAGTATTAATGAAATCAAGTTTAATGCTGAGCTAATTCAACTCAACATGGTGGATTTTGATGTTATATTGGGAATGGATTTGTTATCCAAACATCATGGAGTAGTAGACTGCCGTAACAAGAATGTTAAACTACGGACTCCAGACGAGAAGGAGATCGTATACCATGGCAAAGCTAAGGAAAGAAAATTCCTACTGACGGCAGCCCAAACCTGGAAAGCCGTAAAGAACGGTGAAAGAAGTTTACCTAGCTACAATAAGCGAAGTAAAAGAGGAAGATGGACCCATGATAGAAGACATAGCCGTTGTACAAGAATTTCCGGATGTCTTTCCTGAAGAGCTGCCCGGTTCTGTTCCAAACCGAGAATTGGAATTTGATATTAATTTGGTGCCAGTCGCTACACCAGTCTCAAAGGCACCAGACCGAATGGCTCCAGCCGAACTGAAGGAACTTAAGGAACAACTGCAGGAGTTATTGGACAAGAAACAAATCAGACCAAGTGTATCCCCATGGGGAGCTCCAGTGTTGTTTGTAAAGAAGAAAGACGGGAGCATGAGATTGTGCATCGACTACAGAGAGCTAAATAAGATCACAATCAAGAACAAGTACCATCTTCCAAGGATAGATGACCTATTCGATCAACTCAAAGGAGCTAAAGTCTTTTCTAAGCTCGATCTAAGGTCAGGCTATCACCAACTAAAGATAAAAGCTGATGACATACCGAAAACAGCATTCAGAACGAGGTATGGGCATTACGAATTCACGATGATGCCATTTGGCTTGACAAACGCGCCAGCAGTATTCATGGACTTAATGAATCGTGTATTCAAGCA